>CM041785.1:50793095-51173831 GCA_023375725.1 Nephotettix cincticeps
AGGTTAATGTAAACAACATTTTACCAACTGTACACATTTTCTAATTTAATTCAATTTATATTAATTAAAACTAAAACTAAATAGTTAAGCTGATAATTGAGTTTCTTTTTCATTTATTTGTTTTGGTTTTTACTGTTAAATAACAGACTTGGATTTACTTATCATGATTTCCGGTAATATTCATTCATAATAATAAGTACCGGTAACTTTTTTTATTAACACTGAGTCATTACAACACATACAAAGGACGGGCTAACTGAGAATTAACAATAAATAAACTTCATGTCATATTTTACAAAATTAATGAATCCTTAAATCATATTCGTGCATCTAGGCCTACATATGATTCCTTTACCTGTAAAAAGAAATATTCTCTACCGACCATTAAAATGTAGTTCCACAAAGTGGAACTAAACATCATTTATTGACTCTGGCGAAAGTGATTGAAGCAATTACTTCTCCTCCCCCCAACCCCCCTTGCTGGCACTGTCTAGACTCCATCAGCGTGCTTCACTGTTCACCCTTGCACTGTTCCTTGTAAATTAAATATCTCCCTGGAAACATTGCTACATGAACAATGACCATTGAAATTCTAAATTTTCGAATATAATTTATAAAAGATTCAGGTTCTTTTTCATGGTTTCTAATCTTTTCTTTAACATGTGGAAGTAAAAAGCTAATTGAATCAAAATATTTCTTAAAACTTATAAACTTATAAAGCTTATAAACTTAAAGCTTAATCATAAACATGGAGATAAATGATAAAGAAAGTTTATAAATAAATCTTTATTTTCTGTACATGATTACATTGATTTGAAATACATCGATTTACAAATAACTAAAACACAGACTGACCTCAACAGTAAGCAGACCTTGTACAGAAAAATAGGGTCCCCGAGACATAAAGTCTGTTTGGGGATTCCGTTACAAATATGTTATACTATAATGAGCTCTAAGGAGCATGTGCAAGTTTAGTTATATCACAAATAGTGCAATTATATAAATAAAACAATTATATAAATATCCATAAATACAGACATGATAAATAAATAACAACAATAAATAGATTAAAATACTAGTACATGTCAACTACAAATAAACAAACATTTACAAATTAACTAATTAATTATTGTTAGTTTATTTAGTCTGTTATTTGTAAGTTTATAGAAAAGAGTTTTGCTAATTTCATGAGAGGTAAGTGCTTGAAAATTGATATTGTAGTAGATGGGGTGTTTAGGTATAGGCAGGATAATCAATGTGGGGTGGTAGGGGTTAGGGTTTGGAATGTTTCACTAGGGAATATATACCCCATCAGTGAGAAATTGAGATAAAATAGAATAATATTGAAGGAAAAACAAAAGCAGAATAATCGGTCAATCCACTATAACAAAACGGAATAGACCATTGACCGATTGCAAACATTATCAATATACTTCTTTCACAATTAAGCACTGTTAGCCGTTTACAGCCTGTGATTATAAAGGAGTCGTTTACATTTTGTTTAAACAAGAGTCGATCATGGCTGCCGGTAATAAAATGTCTTTCACGGCCGGTGATAATAAAGGAGTGAACCCAGTGAACGACAGTCTTCGACAATGAGAGACTAGTAAAGCAGTAAAGCGTTGTTCATGGCCGGTACTAAGAAATAAGTTGTTCACGACCGGTGTTAATAAAGGAGTCGTTCACGACCGGTGTAAATAAAGGAGTCGTTCACGGCCGGTGTAAATAAAGGAGTCGTTCACGGCCGGTGTAAATAAAGGAGTCGTTCATGGCCGATTGTAATAAAGGAGTCGTTTACGGCCGGTGTAAATAAAGGAGTCGTTCACGGCCGGTGTAAATAAAGGAGTCGTTCACGGCCGGTGTTAATAAAGGAGAAGATCACGATTGGTGTTAAGAAACGAGTCGTTCATGGCCGATTGTAATAAAGGAGTCGTTTACGGCCGGTGTTTATACAGAGTCGTTCATGACCAGTGATGATCGTTCAATGTGTGGCGTTATTGGTGTTGACGTCGTTCATCCGAATATTAAAGGATCCAAAACGTGTGATTATACAGAAGTTCACACCTGTGTAAATGATCGTACCTTTATATATAGAACTATTTATAAAACACTACAGCATAATACGTTTTCTAATGTCAGAAAACTTACGTTGAAATTTAAATTTTTTGGTTTTAAAAAGAAAACAACAATGTTGTACATTGTTCATGGCCATGTAATGAGTCCGGTTTCTGCATTGAGCCAGTGTATATGGGACGCGGACCAATACAATTTCATACCAGTGATCCCTTTATCAGTCCGTTTCCCTGCCCGTGTATTTGTTTCATTTTACGTGTTCATTGACTCTATATTTTTTTTCCACCTATTTTTAAATATATTTCAGTTCAAGTTACTGTGAAAACATATATATGTATCATAGTATCATGCATAATATCAACTAGTTTATACATAATCCATAAATATGCTACTAACTAATTAGAACGGGTTCTTACTTGTTAAATATAATATGCTGAAAATTTAACGAAAACAACAAAATAAAATTGTTTACATTGTATATCACTGCGGATTAAGCAAAGATCCGGTTTCGCATACAGTGCTAGTGAATCTGGGACCGGACACAGAACATTTAAGGTCATCTGCCAACATATATCGATTTCGTGCCAGTCGCTTCTTCTGCAGCCCCGTGCCCCGTGTCCCGTGTTGATGCGGCAGTACATTTAACCGTCTGACCACGGCATTCTACTCTTTCAAAATAATTTTATTTCCCGCTCCATTTTGTTTACCTGTTTGTAAAACAGTTTATAAACTGTTGGTATGTACTTCGTATGTATTTAGGCCTACTCAGTTAAGTCCTTAATGCACGTTGGCATCGAAAAAGTAGTAATATTAGTGAGGATAAAAATATAAATTTAAAAAAATGACTAATCATAAAATATCAAGGATTCTACATAAATCCATACTCGGAATATTACACTTCAACCGGAAATATTTAAAAATTAAACGGGTGTTATTTTTACTGTATATATCATATGTGAAGATGCCTAGTAAAATAGTAACATGAAAATATTTATTTCGAATGGACAGTTTGTAATCTGCAAAGGATGTCCTAAGGAAATGCATCTTCATAGGTTAGATCTATGGAACAGAGTTGCCAGAACGATAGTCGATTTATTGCCTCAGGTTCTCAAGTCCCATCCCGGATCCCGCATTGCGGGAATTGCGTCGTCCTTCCTACAGTTGGTTTACAGCATAACAAATCCACTCCAATGTGCTACAAAATAATTCTTGTTTATCTGACTTTATGACCCCGGTGCTACTTGAAACAACAATCTAATAAAAGCTTATTATATTTTAAGGAAATGTAAAAAAGATTTTATGAGGAGTATATTGTCTTACTTTGATTTGCGAACGAAATTTAAGGACATATAAAAAATTAAAAAGTGTGAATTTAAAAGTTACTTTTAGGGAAAATAGTGCTATGAACTTACAACAATTAATTCTTGCCATTGGTCTCATACTCTGTCAAGAGGGTCAACTGACGACTTAGGAGGTACAAGGTAATTTGTAGCTGGAAAATACCCCAGATACATACTTATACCATAGAGAACAAATAACCTGAGGTCGCTTTCTTATGGCGTGGAATGAGCTTTGACACTCTACAAACATTATACGAAATAAAAAGATTTTATAGAGATTTATTGATCATTTTACTTTTGACAAAACTGATAAAAATAAGTAAAAATTATAAAGGATATAATTTATTATCTCTGTATACCACACCACGACATCTCCCGACACACAAAAAGCGCAACATTGGAAGTCACTTTTGTCTTTTTATTCTCAGTGCGATATATGCGACATTCTTAACTTCAAGAGCAAAAACCAAGAAAAGCTTTAAAACCTTAAATTAGGATCACAAATTATTTTACGCGGACAGAGACAAAAAAATATAAACCGTAGTTTTGTCTGATTAGATTTATTTGGTACTTGATATCCGAACAAGTTATTCAATACACGCAAGTGCAAAAGAAGAATAACAGATTCGGATGAGAAGTATCCGTTAGAGCCACTAGAGGTAAGCTACATTATTAGTCATGAGTTCCACTAGAGATTACTCAAAACTAGAAGTCATGTGATACACTACATATCATATGTTACACTAGATCACATGATACACTCGTTATCACATAAGGTATTAGATGTACTAGAGGTCGCGTGATGTACTAGATATCACATGATGCACTAGAGGTCACGTTATGTTCTAGGGGTCACGACTCACGCGATGCACTGCAAGTTATGTGATGCACTAGAGGTCATGTGATACACTAGATATCACGTGATGCACTAGAGGTCACGTTATGCTCTAGGGGTCACAACTCACGTGATGCACTGCAAGTTATGTGATGCACTAGAGGTCATGTGATACACTAGATATCACGTGATGCACTAGAGGTCACGTTATGCTCTAGGGGTCACGACTCACGCGATGCACTGGAGATTATGTGATGCACTAGAGGTCACGTTATGTTCTAGGGGTCACGCGATGCACTGGAGGTCACGTTATGCTCTAGGGGTCACAACTCACGTGATG
Organism: Nephotettix cincticeps; assembly: GCA_023375725.1. Lineage (NCBI taxonomy): Eukaryota > Metazoa > Arthropoda > Insecta > Hemiptera > Cicadellidae > Nephotettix > Nephotettix cincticeps. The sequence continues at coordinate 50,797,684 of CM041785.1, forward strand.
CACTGCAGGTTATGTGATGCACTAGAGGTCATGTGATACACTAGATATCACGTGATGCACTAGAGGTCACGTTATGTTCTAGGGGTCACGACTCACGCGATGCACTGCAGGTTATGTGATGCACTAGAGGTCATGTTATGTTCTAGGGGTCACGCGATGCACTGGAGGTCACGTTATGTTCTAGAGGTCACGACTCACGCGATGCACTGGAAGTTATGTGATGCACTAGAGGTCATGTGATACACTAGATATTACCTGATGCACTAGAGGTCACGTTTTGTTCTAGGGGTCACGTGATGCACTGGAGGTTATGTGATGCACTAGAGGTCATGTGATACACTAGATATCACGTGATGTACTAAAGCTTACTCGATACATTATATAGATCCTAGAAGTCATGTGATGCACTAGAGGTCACGTAACGAGTCAGGGGGAAGGGTGGGAGCGGAGGGTAACGTAAGGGTGCTCCAGTCTATTCCCACTATGCTAGACGTGTCGATAAGAGCTCTCTACTGGCACACGATACGGCCATGAGTGGGAACTCGTTATCTTAATGACGGTGATCAAACACACGCCCTATTCCGCTGATTGTTTACAATAATTGGGCCATAAAATACTTACTGAATGTGCGAGTTTGTTTTATTAAATCGTGACTGTTGTCCTGGTAAAATGAATATAACAGTTAAGGCGGCGATCTATCCGACAGCAAAATTTGTTACAGCGTTAAAGAATAACATTGCAAAAAAGAAAAACACTGCAAAGATTAAGGAGGGTCATACTTTCAATCGTATTATGTTATAAATGCACAAAAATAATAGGAAGATTTTATAGAGGATAGAAAATTTTCCTCATGGTGTTAAGTAAAAAATAAATAATCATTTTTCATTAACTAATTAATTACAACCGAACATTTTATGATATTTTGTCCATAAGAACGAAATTTATCAGAGTAAGTACAATTAATTTTCAATCCTAAATACAATTTGTGTGTTCTAAAATGGGATGGTTTGAAATCTTGTGTTACGCGAGTGTTGCTGAGGTAGACTGTTTCCATAAAAGAGGTTCAACCTTTTTTGGATTTATTTCAATCCATGAATTTTGGGAGGGTTACGAAATCCTATAACACAATGTTGGAGTCAAGTATCAAAAACCATTCCTCCCACATGTTTTTAATTGACCTTGGATATGGAGTCTCACTACAAGGAGTCAGTCCTCCGTAGAGAAACCTCGTCACGAGAGGTCTCCGTGACGTCAGCGCCCTGCATATCATACAGCGAAGTAGAAACACGCTTTGTTCACTTTTACCATGTGATAACCCAGTTATTGGTTCACCAGCTATGCATAAAATACTACATAAAAAACATTTTGCGTCGTAAGAAACCTCATTCACAGCGTTATGCTGTGTATAGATATGTAGTATGTGGAAGTAACTAACATTTATATGGATTTGAATAAATTATTCATTTTCACTAATCACAAAAAATCAAAGATTTTCTGAGCTAAGCTTTCTGTTTACGCCTACATAGACATTTCGAAAATTTAGAGCTCAATATAAACTCAGAGAAGAAATGACTCTTTACAGTAATATAATGTTCTGTATATTTATTTACAATTACTTTTCTGTGGTTGTTCTTTACCCTTCGACAAAAACAACCGGTCGATACAAAACAGTCCCACATAAAAAGTAAACACAGTCCCTGTGATCTAAATAAATTTATTCGCAGGAAATGAACTTTAAAATCTGGGAGATAAAACTGTTGCTGCAGAGTTATTGAACCAAATACAATACGTTATAGGTAGAGGTATTTCAACACATCTCGTTTTAATATAATACACCCTTTCGCTCCGGCACCATCGGATCGATGTGAGTGGGGGAGGAAGGGGTGCACGGATGCGACAACTGAGGGGTTGGTCCGGACCGGGGTTATAGGAAGGGAGAATATTGTTTTAAACGGTTTGCTGAAACGTTGAAAACGAAACATTTTATCCTTTGATGTTAAAATTGATCGGTTACTACAAAGGCATAATATTAGGTAACACTTTATCACTAACATTTCTTCCAATATTTTTATTCTTTCATGTTAACACTAAAAGGAGTTGAATATAATTTTATAAAATAAAATCCCATTCCAATAACAACTACCCCAGAGAGATGTATATTTGATGTTGAGACAACGGAATCGATGCGGTTGTGACTGTTGTTGTTGACGCAGTGTCGTACGGTGTACATTGACGACCATCCCAGAGGGGCAACGTGATGTATATTTGATGTTGAGACAAGGGGATCGATGCGGTTGTGACTGTTGTTAGTGCCGCAGTGTCGCACGGTGTACATTGACGACCGTCCCAGAGGGGCGACGTGATGTATATTTGATGTTGAGACAAGGGGATCGATGCGGTTGTGACTGTTGTTAGTGCCGCAGTGTCGCACGGTGTACATTGACGACCGTCCCAGAGGGGCGACGTGATGTATATTTGATGTTGAGACAAGGGGATCGATGCGGTTGTGACTGTTGTTAGTGCCGCAGTGTCGCACGGTGTACATTGACGACCGTCCCAGAGGGGCAACGTGATGTATATTTGATGTTGAGACAAGGGGATCGATGCGGTTGTGACTGTTGTTGTTGACGCAGTGTCGCACGGTGTACATTGACGACCGTCCCAGAGGGGCAACGTGATGTATATTTGATGTTGAGACAAGGGGATCGATGCGGTTGTGACTGTTGTTAGTGCCGCAGTGTCGCACGGTGTACATTGACGACCGTCCCAGAGGGGCGACGTGATGTATATTTGATGTTGAGACAAGGGGATCGATGCGGTTGTGACTGTTGTTAGTGCCGCAGTGTCGCACGGTGTACATTGACGACCGTCCCAGAGGGGCGACGTGATGTATATTTGATGTTGAGACAAGGGGATCGATGCGGTTGTGACTGTTGTTAGTGCCGCAGTGTCGCAAGGTATACATTGACGACCGTCCCAGAGGGGCGACGTGATGTATATTTGATGTTGAGACAAGGGGATCGATGCGGTTGTGACTGTTGTTAGTGCCGCAGTGTCGCACGGTGTACATTGACGACCGTCCCAGAGGGGCGACGTGATGTATATTTGATGTTGAGACAAGGGGATCGATGCGGTTGTGACTGTTGTTAGTGCCGCAGTGTCGCACGGTGTACATTGACGACCGTCCCAGAGGGGCGACGTGATGTATATTTGATGTTGAGACAAGGGGATCGATGCGGTTGTGACTGTTGTTAGTGCCGCAGTGTCGCACGGTGTACATTGACGACCGTCCCAGAGGGGCGACGTGATGTATATTTGATGTTGAGACAAGGGGATCGATGCGGTTGTGACTGTTGTTAGTGCTGCAGTGTCGCACGGTGTACATTGTGTGTACATTGACGACCGTCCTAGAGGGGCGACGTGATGTATATTTGATGTTGAGACAAGGGGATCGATGCGGTTGTGACTGTTGTTAGTGCTGCAGTGTCGCATGGTGTACATTGATGACCATCCCAGAGGGGCGACGTGATGTATATTTGATGTTGAGACAAGGGGATCGATGCGGTTGTGACTGTTGTTAGTGCCGCAGTGTCGCACGGTGTACATTGACGACCGTCCCAGAGGGGGCAACGTGATGTATATTTGATGTTGAGACAAGGGGATCGATGCGGTTGTGACTGTTGTTAGTGCCGCAGTGTCGCATGGTGTACATTGACGACCATCCCAGAGGGGCGACGTGATGTATATTTGATGTTGAGACAAGGGGATCGATGCGGTTGTGACTGTTGTTAGTGCTGCAGTGTCGCATGGTGTACATTGATGACCATCCCAGAGGGGCGACGTGATGTATATTTGATGTTGAGACAAGGGGATCGATGCGGTTGTGACTGTTGTTAGTGCTGCAGTGTCGCACGGTGTACATTGTGTGTACATTGACGACCGTCCTAGAGGGGCGACGTGATGTATATTTGTTGTTGAGACAAGGGGATCGATGCGGTTGTGACTGTTGTTAGTGCTGCAGTGTCGCACGGTGTACATTGACGACCGTCCCAGAGGGGCGACGTGATGTATATTTGATGTTGAGACAAGGGGATCGATGCGGTTGTGACTGTTGTTAGTGCTGCAGTGTCGCACGGTGTACATTGACGACCGTCCCAGAGGGGCGACGTGATGTATATTTGATGTTGAGACAAGGGGATCGATGCGGTTGTGACTGTTGTTAGTGCTGCAGTGTCGCATGGTGTACATTGACGACCATCCCAGAGGGGCGACGTGATGTATATTTGATGTTGAGACAAGGGGATCGATGCGGTTGTGACTGTTGTTAGTGCTGCAGTGTCGCACGGTGTACATTGACGACCGTCCCAGAGGGGCAACGTGATGTATATTTGATGTTGAGACAAGGGGATCGATGCGGTTGTGACTGTTGTTAGTGCTGCAGTGTCGCACGGTGTACATTGACGACCGTCCCAGAGGGGCGACGTGATGTATATTTGATGTTGAGACAAGGGGATCGATGCGGTTGTGACTGTTGTTAGTGCAACGTGATGTATATTTGATGTTGAGACAAGGGGATCGATGCGGTTGTGACTGTTGTTAGTGCCGCAGTGTCGCAAGGTATACATTGACAACCGTCCCAGAGGGACGACGTGATGTATATTTGATGTTGAGACAAGGGGATCGATGCGGTTGTGACTGTTGTTAGTGCTGCAGTGTCGCACGGTGTACATTGACGACCATCCCAGAGGGGCAACGTGATGTATATTTGATGTTGAGACAAGGGGATCGATGCGGTTGTGACTGTTGTTGTTGACGCAGTGTCGTACGGTGTACATTGACGACCGTCCCAGAGGGGCAACGTGATGTATATTTGATGTTGAGACAAGGGGATCGATGCGGTTGTGACTGTTGTTAGTGCCGCAGTGTCGCACGGTGTACATTGTGTGTACATTGACGACCATCCCAGAGGGGTGACGCGATGTATATTTGATGTTGAGACAAGGGGATCGATGCGGTTGTGACTGTTGTTAGTGCCGCAGTGTTGTACTGTGTACATTGACGACCGTCCCAGAGGGGTGACGCGATGTATATTTGATGTTGAGACAAGGGGATCGATGCGGTTGTGACTGTTGTTATTGCTGCAGTGTTGTACTGTGTACATTGACGACCATACCAGAGGGGTGACATGATGTATATTTGATGTTGAGACAAGGGGATCGATGCGGTTGTGACTGTTGTTAGTGCTGCAGTGTCGCACGGTGTACATTGACGACCGTCCCAGAGGGGCGACGTGATGTATATTTGATGTTGAGACAAGGGGATCGATGCGGTTGTGACTGTTGTTATTGCTGCAGTGTCGCATGGTGTACATTGATGACCATCCCAGAGGGGCGACGTGATGTATATTTGATGTTGAGACAAGGGGATCGATGCGGTTGTGACTGTTGTTAGTGCTGCAGTGTCGCACGGTGTACATTGTGTGTACATTGACGACCGTCCTAGAGGGGCGACGTGATGTATATTTGATGTTGAGACAAGGGGATCGATGCGGTTGTGACTGTTGTTAGTGCCGCAGTGTCGCAAGGTATACATTGACGAGCGTCCCAGAGGGGCGACGTGATGTATATTTGATGTTGAGACAAGGGGATCGATGCGGTTGTGACTGTTGTTAGTGCCGCAGTGTCGCACGGTGTACATTGACGACCGTCCCAGAGGGACGACGTGATGTATATTTGATGTTGAGACAAGGGGATCGATGCGGTTGTGACTGTTGTTAGTGCCGCAGTGTCGTACGGTGTACATTGACGACCATCCCAGAGGGACGACGTGATGTATATTTGATGTTGAGACAAGGGGATCGATGCGGTTGTGACTGTTGTTAGTGCCGCAGTGTCGCACGGTGTACATTGACGACCATCCCAGAGGGACGACGTGATGTATATTTGATGTTGAGACAAGGGGATCGATGCGGTTGTGACTGTTGTTATTGCTGCAGTGTCGCATGGTGTACATTGACGACCATCCCAGAGGGGTGACGTGATGTATATTTGATGTTGAGACAAGGGGATCGATGCGGTTGTGACTGTTGTTAGTGCTGCAGTGTCGCACGGTGTACATTGACGACCATCCCAGAGGGGTGACGTGATGTATATTTGATGTTGAGACAAGGGGATCGATGCGGTTGTGACTGTTGTTATTGCTGCAGTGTCGCACGGTGTACATTGACGACCATCCCAGAGGGACGACGTGATGTATATTTGATGTTGAGACAAGGGGATCGATGCGGTTGTGACTGTTGTTATTGCTGCAGTGTCGCACGGTGTACATTGACGACCATCCCAGAGGGACGACGCGATGTATATTTTATGTTGAGACAACGGGATCGATGCGGTTGTGACTGTTGTTATTGCTGCAGTGTCGCATAAAACATCGGTGTTAATATAAAAAAACGGGAACCCCAAGTTCCCGGAAACCATAAAAGTGGGTTTCGACGTGATGTGTGTCCGTCCGTGTGTCTGTCTGTGTGTGTGTACCTCGATGTGTACAGAGCCTCAGCCTACCCCGTTGGTCCGATTTAGATGAAATTTGACATGTGTGTGTATATTCACCGTATCTCCAGGTGTTTTTCATTTTTTCTAAGGGTAGTCACCCCTAAAAACCCTTTAAAACCGTGAAAAATCAAAATTTCTCAAAAACGGCTCAAACGATTTTGAATAAAATTTAGTTGTGTATGTGCACACAGTTCTAAATATTTTTACACAACCTGCATGTCTGTAAAAACTACGGTTCAAAAGTTATGGGGTTTTGAATATAAAAAAAATCAAATTTTTAATTTTCCTGCGAAAACAATAAAAGTAAAATACAACTTCACTGGAAAAATTGAAACCAGCTTAAAAACTAAACAAATTGGTAATTTGAATTATTTGTCTACGACTATCGGTTCCAGTGAAAAGTTAAATTTACTGTCCATGATAAAAACAGTACGTTGCCTGGAAGCGCCTATGTTATTCTTACGAAGAATATTAAATAATCAATTTCTTCCTTATTTTCCAACCGTTTTCCATGAAACTGTGTATGAAGCGTGAGGTCAAATCACCCAACAAAACCAACTCAAGAAAGCTTTTTATTACCGGATGGGGGGGAGTTTACCTTAATACAATTAGTACAATTAATTTAACATTGTCTCTCTTATTTTTTTCAGAAATGGATTATTTTTTAGACAATAAATCATGAATTGATATTTAGATAAACTTTGAAGAACATGATCGTTGTATTACAGATTGTATTTTTTAAATTTACTTAGGGAGAAAGTATGTGTCAGTCCACTGATACCGTTTATTTTATTAATTAATTGATCGGTAACAAATTGATAAAAATAATACTTTAGGAATCAAGAGCCAAACTCAAACGTTCATTTCCATTTAAAGGTACGATTCTGTTTTCTTAATCCGTAATATTTAATTGCAGGCCTATAAATAATGATTTCGTTGCAGATATTTTTGTTATATTGTTTTAAAATTTCAAATTAGTTTTTTAATTTTAAAAAAGTGTGTCTGTTTTGTTTTAAAATATTGATGGTTACCGTCCACTTCTCCAAATATGATTTCTCTCCTTGTGTACGCAGTAGTTTGTTTGTCCAAGGGTGATGGCTGGGTGGGGGGAAGGGGAGTGGTCGATGAAGTATTTTTGTCGTCCAGGGAGAGAATCCATTCATAAATTGCTGTTTGCCAAACCGGGCCTATCGGTGCAAACATCCTTCCCGCACTCGCAACAAACATGTCGTTCCATTAGGCATTTTTATGAAAACTTAATATAGGCTGAATCCTTGTTTAGCCTACGTACTTCCAATATTTTCAACTTTTACATACAGTAAGATATAAACACTGTGAACAAAATAACTTTTTAGATAAATGTCCCCAAAAGGTATATAAGTAATTCGTGTTGGTACGAGGTTAGAGAGTGGTTTCTTCGGTCTTGGGTTTAAATTTCACCAATCACCAACGAATTTTCGTTTAATGATCTTCGTATCGTATCGTATCAACCGACAACCAGTAGCTTGAGCCCAACCCATGTTTAAAGGTTAACGAGAGTCACGATGACCAACAGGTTCCTGCGATGAGAAAATAGGATGTAAAAAATGTCTAAGCAGCAGGTACTTGGCGAAATTCCATTGACTTATTAATCACTGATGATTAAAACTTAGTCTTATAATTGTTGAATCCACATGCCAACTTTGCAAAAGGTGTGTTTATAAAAATAAGGAAATTTTATCAATCTTCTTATTATTTATGAGAAGAACATGAAGAATGAGCAAGTAGGTTTTCTGCCATAAGAAACAAAAAATAGATTTCCCATCACACATAGATAGAATAATTGTATAAAACACAATATCGCTATATACAAAAATGAATGCATGTATGCACGAATGCCCTATGTGCGTTGCCAAACTACTCATCCGATCACCATGAAATTTTAGGAAGTTGCTCTAGATGTGTCTGAGAAGGTTTTAATTTAGATTTTTTCTAAAACTCCATAAGTTTCCATTTTATGGCGTTTTAAATTTATCATGTTAACTTTATGGGGAATAAGTTTGATTACAAATTTTCTACAACCAAAACATTTGATTTCTTAAGCTACAGCTGTCGGTTTACTATACATTAGCAATATACTTTAATATCCAATGCCATCTGAATCATTCGTTAATGTAAAACTATGAAGTAAATATGTGCTGTACAAAATGAACAGCTTTATTTAACACGTTAATAGTTAACATGGTTTAGTTTACACTCAGATGTATTTGATTTGTGAGAATGTTATTACTATGTCTTATGGTTTCACCCAGAATATCTAATCTTTCACAACGAAACCGTAATGCTATTCGTCTTCATAACATAGCCAATCTTAAAGTTAACATGTATTACTGTTAGGCGTTACGAAGTTCGCCGGGACAGCTAGTTTAAAATAATAAGTGCAATGTCAACTTTATTTCCCCATCAAATAAACTTGGGACTCCAAAATAAAACAAGTAACAATTTTTATATCGAAAAATTTTATCGTTTGTTTTGATATGGATATGTCTTAGCTATTGGGGGGAGGGTAATTAATTGGCAATCCGTCTGATAAAAATAATTTTGAACGGTGACGTCATGTGTTATAAAGACAGCTGTTTCGAGTTACAAAAAACATTCCCATTGGGCATATCCATGATCTAACCTATTTTCCTAACCTATTTAGAAAGTCAGTACAAACATTTTTCGAGTTGGTTTCAAAGATGATAAAAAATGTTTTTGTAAAATGAAAAAATCCCATATTGGCACACAAACCCTCTATAAACCCTTCCTCTTCCGAACTTTATTCTGAGCTATTTGAACTAGATTTAAAACTTCATTGAAGATCTGCACATCGGAGACCTAAAAATGTCTAGTTCTTGTTCTAGTCTAGTCTAGTTCTTGTCGTGACGACAACAGTAATATATTTTTCTAAAGTAAATTCACGTTAGTATAAATATAGACCACATAACGACTACCACTATTGTTCATTTATGAATAAACTATAATCCTATTATTTATTGATAAACAATTAAATGAAAATATGCAAAATCAGAATTATATTTCATTAATTAAAACCAACTGAGAGCTTAAATACATTAAAAGCCAATTAGTGCTGTATGTTTGTTTGGATTGAAATCAATCCAGTTTTTCAAGAATAAATTATTTAATAGAGACGTTCGGCTCGTTAATTGGACTTGGTAAATTCTTAATTAGCATCCTCTTGAAATATAATTATTGGATGCGACTTTTTAAATAGTATTGTGTTGTATGAAATTTAATATCTCGTTTGTTGTTCCTCATTATTTTGTTAAAGTTTTTACAGTAATATATTAAAATAAGATAGCAAATTTGGATGGACGATGGTTTTAAGAAATATAGATAGTGTAAGATTTCTTACTGTTTATGCGTTTTAACTATTTTTATTCTTTACTATAATCCATGCCAGGATTTTTCTACAGATTCAGTGATTGATTTCTCATAAACGCTTTTTTTGTGTGCAGTCAAGACTCAGATTGGCATCAAGAGATTTGAACCTAAGACCTCTTGTCCATGACGCTAACCACGCTAATATGTACATGGAATACATAGAGTTACAGTTTACTAAGTAGGGTCTTAAAATACTCATAAGTTAATGTACCATTTTATTACACTTTTTATGGCTACACCATTTTAATCTATGTTTAAAATCCCTTAGATGATGCCAACACATTGAAAATACTGTATAAAATAATACATTTTAAGCAAATATATTACATGCATTTTTGAAAGTGAACCAAACAAAGTCTGTTAATTTTTTCCCATTTACTGAAAGACTCAATGATTTGGTATCGAGAGCACAGTTATGCAATGACTTGAAGTAATTTGTCTGAAGTTTCTACTGAGACGTTGAAGAGAATTTTGTAAATTAACAACCAATCTTACAGACATAAAATGAGAAATACAGGAGACTTGTTTATAAGTTATGAGTTTTTCTTCATTTAAGAAGATTTTTAAATATGGTGGATTATTTCTGAAACTTCATTTATACCAGTAAATTCATAAACTATTATTAGAAAATATTTTTGCTCCAAGCATCAACGAATGATGTTTGCAGATGAATTAAATAAACATAAACGTTAATTTAGCCATCAACATGCAACCACATGACTGTGTTTAACATTTAACCTTTATATTTGCATTGTTTTAATTTTCATCCTAATTCCACGGACGAGAAGATTACTTTTTATTTTTTAAATGTATTTAAATGCTTATTGAGGCAAATCTCCTTTACGGTGGTGCAAGCAAATAAATCGACAATTTAAAAAAACATAATTTTAATATTTTTTCGTTGATTAAATCATTAATTGGTAATGAATCATGAATTTTTCATGCAAGGAGTATGGAGGAATTGCATATGCTTTTTAGCTTAAATTTTGGGAATATAGACTAATAACATACCTTTTTCACGTAACCTATTGTAAAAAAATCCTAAACTATAGAAAATGATTTTAAAAGCCACATTTAAGATCCGATAATCTTGTAAATTATGTCATTTTGGAGGTCTGAAATTGTTCTCAAATGGACAAAAAAACAGAATCGTTATCTTATACAGGTCACTCAAGAAGCTGGCAGAAAAAATCACAGATGTGTAACGAATAAGCGACTCTGGTCTAAGTAATCCTGGGATGAGAAAGTGAGGTAAAAAAATGTCTAGTAAGTGAACACAAACTGCTTCGACGAGACATTATTACATGGTAATGAACAGAATTATTCATAACCTGGATGAATAATTGCTTGTAAAGAATCAGAGGGAAAGTGAGTTACCGTTCCTGAACGTTTTCGTCAGTTGGTACCTCTCTGTTCATACAACAGAACTCCATACATGTTTCACGGACCTTTTTGATTTGGTTATACCAAAACATGTCGCTGACGTTTCATCCCCCATCCGGGGTCCAGCCACCTTTGATCATCGGGCTATTAATTAGTGATCCTGACAAATGAATTAACTGGTCTTTGTCGGTAATAAACACCAAATGAACGATGACAGCTGGGTCCTGTACCGAACCATCAAAACATTTTGTTAATATTTTTCTCAGAATAGAACTGGCGTACTTGTTTGAGAATGGTTTATTTTAAGCACATGTACGCTTCTCTGTTCGTAATTCATTGTTGGTGATTGTGGGTTTATGTTATTTAAATTGATCTTGGGTACATTTTGACATGGATATTTCTTAGAGGGGGTGGGTGTTGGCAATTTGCGCGACCAATATTTGATATCCTTTGGACATATCCATCATCTGACCTATTTCCTACAGTGAAGTAGATACAAACAATTTTCATCACGAGAAGTTAAAAAAGAGAGTTCACGACGATTTGAGATCTGGAATCTGATCACCTGTGTACGTATTTAGATTACAGATATAGAAACAACGTGAAAATCTCTTTTACTAATTTTGAAGGAAAATGTCCACAATATTTAACACTCTTAATAGCAAAAACATTTAACCTACATAATGTTTGAAATAGCAATAGTTACTTTGAAGGTTAATGTTTGAATTCCAATATCTACAACAAAACAGTGTCAAAAGTCTCAAGGACTGAGACGCGGTATTGCGCCGGATTGACCCACTTATTGTCACAGTATCGCATACAGGACAGCTGCACTTGCCAACCACTTGGAGTAATATAGGTCAATACGAGGTACGGTAATTAGAACACCAGCTTCCTGCTCATGGAAATGCCAGGATGCAACGTGCATAGATGAGTTTACCTTACATTTTCTACAGCTATAAATAATTTAATTTAAATTGAAAATAACATAACTGTGAGAAATTATTATTAATTATGGTGTACAATGCATTTTAGGATTATGAAAATTAGATTTATTGTTAAATCTTGTGGTACTAGGAGGTAAAGCCGGTCAAGAACGTCTTTCTGCGGGGTATTATACAACCATCGGAAATAAGGAATTCATATTATAGGAAAAGGTAGGACTGGGACAGTCTATCTAATTCTCAGGGAAGTTAAAAGAAGCTTAAACCCTATACTCAGATCTGGGATTGGGCCATGCAGTACCCTATGAGATTTTATACTCCAACACAACTACTTCCAAGAATTCACGTAAGTAAGTTATGACCCCGAGAGTACACCTAATGGTTTTTTCCTCTAGAGAAGCTCTCTCAGGTGGACAGGAAGGATTCTCTGGGAATTCTGGTCAGCCAGGGGTCAATCGAACTTCCAAAAGAGACATAAGAAACTAAGGTCATAAGGAAGCCTGTCCAGTGAGATGTCACTGGATAGCCAAAGGACATTCAAGTATTTGACATATTTTTAATGTACCCAGTTTCGATCTCTAAAGTAGCGAAAACTTATTAGAGTCAACTATAACTAAGCTAGTTGTCAGTAGATACACAACTAAGTTATACGGCATTTAAATTTAAATGTTCGTTAAGTTACAAAATTCTCGAAGGAAGTCGGTGCCATATAGAGGAAATTCTTCCTACACTCATAAGACTACTTGGAAAGAAGCAATCAGAGCATCTACAACAATACTCATGATGGAAACTTCAACAGAAAACGCGCGCAATTGCAGTAACTGAATAAATAAATGTAATAATAGGTTACATCTTAAACATTTTCATTCATGTCCTTTGTAAAATATAGTAACTATGAAAACTTAAAAAAAATAACAACTGAGTCATTCTACGGTAAATGGTTGGTTGCAGATCTCATTGTATGAATTCTGAGAAAAATATTTATTTTGTATGCAATTATTTTTTAGTTCAATTAAATCAAAATCGTGCTTTATTTGTCCCCTCTGATGCAATAGAATCACTATTTCGTTTGCAAAAAAGAGGTAAAGCACACGATGCACAAAGATATAAGATGAATAAAGTTCGGAATAATTGCAATTAGAAATTGCAGAGCGAGATCCAGGGAGCAGACATCCCGGCTAGACGGATCAATGAGTGGGTGGGGGGCAGCAAGGGGCGGGGGCGAGGGGGGTCAACAGCAGCAGGACCGGGAGATCCGGCGGGATAAGCTTCATTCAATTTTTTTAGGAATTAGTAGACTATTTTTGTAATTTTTTGTCAAAATTTTGAATCGCGTCTAATATTTATTGCCTTTTAATAAATGTAGACAAAGGTAAATGAGTCAATAAGAATGCAACAATAACAAGCGGGAAAATGTTGGTGCTTTTTAAATACTGTTATTAGGAGTTTTGAGTTTTGGAATGTATTTGCTAAAAAATATTTTTTATATTGACTGCAATAAATAGGCAATGCAATTAAGGGCTACACACGGCAAATAATTTACCTCCCCTCTTCGAAATAGAATAGGAATATCATTATTTATTTAATTATTTGGACTTTTCCTTCCAATTCAAGTGTCAACTACACTACGTTTCGGGAGGTAAGGAAATTCCTCTCGTTGTCAAGTGATATAATTAAATCTACATTACTCTAATTAACCTACATTTTTTTGTAAACATCATCCATTCTTACACATGGAACACGCGTACAAAAATCCGCCCCATTATCATATACATTCACAGAGTGAATTTTTGTAAGCGTGTTCCATGTGTATGAATATATGAGTGGATGATGTTTACAAAAAAAATGTAGGTCGAGTAGAGTAATGAAGATTTTATTTAGTGTCAATTGATGACGGAGGATTTTCCTTAACACCCGAAACTTAGTTTAGCTAGCCACTTGAAGCGGAAGGAAAGGTCCAATAATAAAATAAATAATTATAAATCCTCCGCTATTATGAATCTCAAACATAAAGGAATATCATGCTAAACAGTGAAATTGAGTCGCAGAGTTAAGGAGAATCCTATTTTTCCTCATTTATCACATTAATTTCTTAATTCATGCGCGGTACATCCATAGGGGTGTTGATGGACGATAGAAAATCCCACTCACGCTAGAATCACATCACGGTTCGACCAAACATTTGAGTCAATGCATCGCATTGATAGTCAAATTTATCAGTGTGTTCTAACTCAAGATTATCAAACACCTCTTTTTCTGCTACCTCTATTAGGTTATTCTTTGATTTATTTTAAACCTCATCTGTCAATAGCCATAGGTATAGGTCCTGTGTGGTGAATTAAAGACAGTGAGGTGCCGTAGCGGCGTGAGTCATATAGGCTTTCCATAGGTTCCATAGGCTCATGATCTGACAGGAGTCGCCGGCCCCTGGTTTCGTTTCAACCTTTGACTGGGCTAGCGCGTTACCTTTGAGCTACCGTGCTAGTCAACTAACGGCGAAATTCCCTGCATTCCTTAGGGTCTGCCTTACTGATGAAATATCTGGTTTCAGGCCGATGTTAGTTTCGTGAAAATATTACTGGATACACTACAGTCATAAACAGATGGTCGATGTTTCAAATAAATATCTAGGAATTGTTAGTGCATTAGCATTTTTTTTAAATTTATTTCCTAGGAAATTGTAATCACAACGCAATTAATTATTTCTTTCCTTCCTTCCTATTGTTGTCTGTAGCTTGTAGTTACATCCTTATCAGCATCTATTCTGATTGGCTGATTGACGGAAGTGGACCAACTGTCCTCAGAGGACTACGCCCTCTTAGTGCTAGTCATCAATCCTGTGGCACAGTTGTGGGACATCATCTTCAAGGAGCCCTGATGTGATTCCACTCCATTTCTTCCATCATCTGATTAAATTTCATGGACAGTCCATCGACGAAGCCTCGGATGGTCTGGATCTTCGTGGAGTCTCTAATGGTCTGATTCCAGACGAACCCAGGTGAACTTGTGGCACGCCTGAGACAACGACTCTGGACAGAGAGCAACTTCTTCCTTGATGTTTTGGAGACAAGGTGGTACCAGGCTGGGGCCGTGTAGGTTAGGAATAGCCTAAACAGAGCTGTGTAGAGAAGGACTTTAGTTTTGATAGAGACATCTTTAATTTGACAGTTTAATTTAGTCTTCAATTTGACATCTCGAGCATCTTTAGGACTATTGAGTGGTCAGTAACGCTGTCACAAATTAACATATTTTTATGGAGCTACAATACAAGATGGTGGAGGTATTTCACACTCATAACGCCATTCACTATGCCTTTCTGTCATTATTTCTATAGTTCTAAACTTGATCGAAATAAAAACTTTATCATAGATAAAGCACAAGATTCCAAAAATTCTAAAAGTAATTAAGAATACGTTTACCTTTTTCCCAATTTCTACACCAGGTTGTTGTTGTTTTACCCTTTTAAGGACACTTTCCAAAACTAAATTAAATAGCCATGAGGAAAGCCAATCACCTTGTCATCATTGGTAATTACGAGAAATTAATTTGTATTTTGCACTTAAAATCTTAAGTATAAATAGGTGGGCTTCATTGTTGGATTCCCAAAATTTTTTAAAAATAGTTTGATAATAAATAGTTGGTCACCTTAACCAGTAAAGAGAAGAGAAGAAGATTTAATGCTGAGAATGGAATCGGAGAATCATCCTCTAGGAAAACGACCGCTAGGACGACCCAGACTATGATGGCAGGACCAGGTGCGAGGAGATGTAGGAAAGCTCAGAATAGCAGCGGATTTGATGGAACACAGGGAAAAATCGAGTCTTGTTGTTTGCGAGGCCAAAAACCTTCCGGGGGTTGAGTGGCCGCATAGGTAAGGTAAGTTAAGAGTATTCTTAACCCTTATACTATGATTGTTCCGCGGTTGGTCAGAAGGTATTCGACGCACTACACATGTACGCCAACCAATTTTAAATCCCCTTTTTACCTTTGGGTGTTGAAATAACTTCAATTTTGACAGTCAAATGCATCTCTTATTAATCTCCCAGAGTCTGTCCACTACATGACTTGTAATATACAAAAATCTACTCATTCAAAGAGAAACCATTTAGCCAAAATAACTTGTGTAAGCAATTCCAGAGTGTTGTCGTATTTTATAAACTCATCTGTGATAAATACATTTCAAACCGACCAACTCTTATTAAGTGGATACGAGATAAAATATCCCTGTTTCACATAAAGATGAAATCGTATTTTTTAGCATGATTATTTAAATAGCTTAACACTGTCTTGCTTAAGAGTGTGATATACATGTCCGGAACCAGAGAACAGATCTTATATCCCACTAGTCTGGCAGTTCTGAGCTTGAATTCTTTGAAATGAGTATTATAACTTCTAAATCCCCTCTACCCCCTCAAGCTCCTTCATCCCCTTCTCATTAACATGAAGATATTCACTGTAAACGGCTTGTTCTTAGTGTCATTGCACTTCTTTATCTGTAATAATAACTATTATAGTTTTTCCACCAGAAATTACTTCCATAAAATCGTTTTTCTTATAAACAATCGTACTTTTCTAAAAGTGAAATATTAAACTCTTATTAGCTGAAATAAATAAATACTCCTCATTGATTTTGTTTAGGTTTGAAGAAGTTCAAACATTTACTTTTGATCAATGCTACGCTAGAGAGAAAAGTTTATATTAAACTGATTTTAGGTGAAGTTTTTTTTTAAGTTAAACAAAAAACTAAATACTAAATGATTTGCTATGCATGATGATGAATTTTATTAAATAGATCAGTTTGTATATTTTTCTTAAGAATTTACAGTTAGATTTGTACTTCATATTAATCTTATTAAAAACCTGTGAACAAGAACTTGAAGCAGGTAATATGTCCTAAAAGTCGAGGCCGTTTTTGGATTGTGTTTATTTTGCATAACGACTAGTTTATGCGTTATATTATAATTTTTAAAATCCAAAAATTTCCTAGGAAGTTGAATGTCGCGTAGCATGGATACAATTTGGACTTGTCTTATGACATGCACGTAATGGTACAACATTAGCTCCTATATAAAAGATATACAAAATCTTCTGCACAACCCTCATATTATTAATTTCGTAGCAAGAAGGATTTCACAAGGAAGCCCATAACTACGCCAAAACTAGTTGCACGATACTCGTAAACAGATGGTTGAGGTATTAAACTAAAGTTTTAGTCATAATCAGAATTATATTGACACTTTTTTATTTTACAGAATAATACAGTTACCACACAATTATTTCCGATTGTTACAAAGTGGTCTTTCTTGTGATAGAAAAACAAAAAATGGAACATGTAATTCCATTATATAACCTTTTTATATTTAATTAGATAACTCAACAACTTGAATCTTTTAAGACCCTCGAGTTTAGTCTAAGATGACAGAGTTGTTACAGACTGTTTAGGGATTGAAGTCTTTGTGTTTGAAGAGTTTTGTGTAGCCTTTACCGAATATATTTTTAACTTTTCGAAAAGAAACTGTCCAAAACCTTGTACGTTAAATGTTTTTAATCTATTCTTTATCGTTATTTTGACATGGAGCTCTGAGGGGGGAGGGCGTTGAAAATTGCGAGACCAAGATTTGAAACGGTAACGTCATGTGGTTAGTGACGTCATAGTTTGGTTTCAACATCTGTTTAGATGAACTGAAAATATTCATTTTAGATATATCTATGATCTAACCTAATTTCCGTAGGGAAGTAAATACAAACTTTGTTTCGTTTTTATCTTCCCTTCTCGGTTGCTGAAATGTCGAAATGTAACCAATTTACAGACAGTGTTAAAACTTGTGTAAAATGGGGAACTGAAGATGACCTTGAGTTGAAACATATCATCGGCAGGGAACATTGCGATTGTGAACGTAAGATTTTGATCTAGATTTTTACGATCTTCAAATGAAGAGAATTTTATGTCCTTTTACAGTCCGTTGTTGCATGGAAACTTGGATTGCGTGGATCTGGTTTCAGCCAGCAAAACATTTGGTTTACTTTGAAAGCAGTGTTGTAAACCACATCTCATTGAGAAAGTAAGTTTCAAATATATTTAAAATACGTTTAAAATATATGGAAACGATCTTATTGACGATCTTATATCAATTGAACGATCAGCTCATTCAGTAACAAAGGGACCGCTGTACGAATGGAAGCCAAGCGCATCTCAAGAGTCACGAAGTCCTCCAATCGCCGACATGGAACATTATCGGAGACGAAGGTAGTGCTCGGTGGTGGGAGGGGGAGGGGGGAGGGGGAGCTTGTTACCGTTTGTGTTATGGTGATGGTTATAGTTAAGATTGAAATCAGAGGTAGATTTCAACTTCGTCCATTAAATGAATCACTGAAATTCAATCAGTACTAGATGTTACTAGATGTTTCAATTGTTAGAAACTTGGACTCTGAAAATGATTTTGCAATTATTTGCATTTAATATACACTATTGTTTTGTCAGTGACAAAGATTCATGTTTTTCGAATCAACTACACACACACACACACACACACACACACACACACACACACACACACACACACACACACACACACACACACACACACACACACACACACACACACACTCATACTTCACTCATTTTCAAATTAAATAGCAATTATTGAGGGACGGTGGCTTCTTCATGAAAATTAATATGAATTTTAATAAAAAGTTGTGCAACGTGGTTTCAATTTCCGATAAAGCCATCTTAGCATATTTATGGTTTACCTGATAATTTTAAACGTAAGTGTAAATTTAAAAATATTTTTATAGATTTTGGTAAATCCTGTGTTTTAATCACTGTATCCAACGTGAAAAGTTTTTGGCCATTTCGTGACAAATTCCCTTAATGTTGTTAAATTTGCCTTCAAATGTGTGGACTAACAAATCAATCCAAAATGGGTGTTTCACTTCAATATTATCTCGAGTTTAAGCTTAACATTCCCATGCAAAACAGCTTGTTTGTTATTTTTTCTGCAACAGTATGTGTTATATTTGTATAACACAGGGGGTTTTTAAAGTTCCTTCCCCCTACTTGTTTCTACAATTTATGTTTAAAGTGGTATTCAATTACAGAGCTTATTAAATAGGTACATACTCTAACTTTTATAGTAATAAAAACCGTAGGAGTTCCCTGAGGTTCAAGAGGTAAGAATAAGCTTTACAATTCTTTATGAGAAGCCTGTCATGCGACATATCAAATAACACTGTCTTTCTCCCCTAAATACAGCGCTGTTATCAAAATTTCCAAAATTTTGCACCGTTTTCAAAACATCCATAGATCCAGAATAGAGAAGTCAACATAAAAGGTTTCATTAGAAACCTAATATGAGAAATATAAAATAGTACTGACTTTACTCACTGGAGTGAATACAGTGCCACAATCTAATTTCTAAAAGTTTGCACAGTTGTCTAAATATCCATCGGTCTAGGATGAAGGAGTCAACAGAAAAGTCTTCATTAGAAATTGTCAAGCGATATATGAAATAATTAACACCTAAGACCTATGGATATCTGAAAAACTGTTCTAACTTTTTTTTAATTCTATTTCGGAACTGTTTTCGGGGGGGAAAGGCATTGCTATTTGATATCCATGACATCCTTCTAATGAAAACTTTTATGTTGACTCCTTTATCCTAGACCTATAGATGTATTATGTATTATATTATGAAAGCAGTGCAAACTTTTTGAATTTAAATTGCACCACTGTTTCAGGGGAGAAAGGCAGTGTTATTTGTTGTTAAAAATTTTATAGTTGACTCCTACATCTTGGACCTCAGGGAACTGTCAATCTTTTTTAATTAGAACAAAATTTAGGGTATGCCATGTAATTTCTTATCAAACTTCATATTTAAAAATCACTTTAAGTATATAAGTTGTAGAAAATAGTAAGGGTAGAGGGACTTTAAAACCACCCTGTAGATTGTGATGCCTCATAATGATCTCAATGTAGTGATGTATCTGTATGTAGTATGTAGGTCAGCTTCAGTATAAATCTGGTGGCGTAGTCAAGCTAACTAGATCACAGCAGTGGAGTCAGGGAAGTTAAATTATTCCACCAAAAAAGTCAAATTCTTTTCTAAAACCACAGACAAATATGAATGTTGTCAAGGAGCGGTATTTATTATTATCTATAATTTATGTTTTTGCATTTTAATATAGACAAAAATATAAATATATTATAACAAAAAACTAATTCCACTGAAAATGCACCCAAAATGGTTTAAAATAGGTTCATACGAAAAGAATACACTCGGTAACGAGCGATAACTTTGGACAAAAGCAGGTCAGACATACGGAGCTCATCTGCAGCGATCTGAACCAGATAAAGGCACTTTTCAATATAAAGTCTTTTGTTCAATTTTTGTTGTATGTTTCGACTACTTCAATCAACAATAGACTATTTATTAAAACACTAAATGACTTAAGGTTTAAACTAAAAATTAAAATGTAAAATATACCTTATTTTCAAAGTTGAATTTCACTGACAGCGTATGTGAGTTAAAATTAAGTAAGTCCGTCCATATACGTTCATAAAAGTACATTAACAGAAGGTACACGATACAAAAGGAATTTTGATCTACGCTCATTTTTAGGTATTTCTTTTCATTGTAGATAGGGTAGAAGATTACTGTAGAAGCCGTAGTAGCTATAGTTTATCTTGATGTTTTGATATTTATGTTGTCTTTTTAAACCGAATCGGTTACTTAATAACCCTAAAATTAAGTTTAAAGATAAAATATTTGATTAATATAGCATAAGTCTAGAAACCATATAGGTCGTATTCAAAGCTCAATGAGCTACAACTCCGATTTAAGCCTTCTGAGGGAAGATCCAGGATGTTACTTACGGATCTATAAGCTTCTTTCTCTTGAGAAATTTCTCCACGAAGGAAGTGATGAGAGTCCAGCTCTCAAGAGATGTCACCATTGTTTATGAATCTCCAGCAGAAGCTGCCTTCTTAGAGCTGCCCACCGGTCACACCGGAAGAACGTGTGAAAAGCGTCATCGTAGACCCCGCCCCTGTAAATGTCTGTAAATGGACTGTCCACTTTAGCCATCTTGTGAAGATAGGCTCGGAACAACCCATGACAGGTGAGGAACTGCGTGATAAGGAAATTTACTTCCCCAAACCCACGATCAACCCACACAGACAGGTCCGGAATGAGTCTCCGTGTCCAAGCCGCTCTAGACTCATTTCGCCACCTCTCTTGCCACTGGTGCATGGAGGCCTCCCTGGCCACCCGTGTCGCCTCCCTGGCGCCAGGTTCGGGCTTGGTGTAGGTCGATCGGGACAACACCAGTGCAGCCGGCTCCGACACGGTAAGCTGGAGATCCTCAACGCGGCTCTTCTTTGCACCGCTCCCACCTGTTTAGCACTCCCTCTTGAGAGCGTCCGCCCAAATCTCACTTCCGTAAAGAAGGATTGAATTTGTGACGGACAGAAGGAGTTTCCGCTTCTCCGCTGATGGGCCGCCAACATTCGCCATAAGACGACTGAGCGCAGTCGTAATCCTTGCCGCCTTCTCTGACACATACTTGATTTGTTCTCTGAAGGAAAGCTTGGTGTCAAGTCTGACCCCCAGGTCCTTGATGACACTAAAGTCCACCAAAGTCGGAATCTGACGCCCTGTCATCATGACAATCTCCGTTTTCTCGGTCGCCAATCTCAGGTGGTGATCCTCCATCCACGAAGAGACATATCTCATAGTTTCATTAAGTCTCCACTGAGCGCGCTGGACCAAAGTGGGTTTATTCATATGAATGGACAGTAATAAACCTATTTACGCCACGTAACAATGTCTGATATTATGATATTTAGATTTTTATTACGGACATTTCCCGTTACGATTTTCATTAAGACGAAGTTTCACGGCGTTTCGGGATCTGGAATCTAAATCCCTTCTCAGGTGAGCTAGAACCTAAAACATAACTTCACTTTATGCTTTAAGTATTCTAGCTCACATGAGGATAGGATTAGATTCCAATACGTAGTGAAGCTTTGTTTTATTAAAAAATCGTGATGGAAAATATCCGTAATAAAAATCTAAATAACAAAAATCCACCTTCACCAATAATGAATTTCAAACGTGGAATGTCTGATAAACTGGTAAATAATTTTCATAAAGCAGTAGCTATAAATTATTTATCTGAAGAATTCTTAATTATGAGATATGTTTTGGGTGAAAAATTGTTAAAAATCTTCCTCCGTATACCAATTGTGTAAAAGAATTTCAAAAATAATATAAAACGTATGAAGAGATACTGGAAAATCAATGGTGATTATTCGTTATCGGTGCAAAAATGGACCCAGTGCTGTGTCAGGTCTGCAAAAGTTGGTATTTATGAATGAAGCTTATCCTGCCTAGCCCCCACCAAACCCCCCCCTCCCTCACCCATCGACCCGTCTAGCCGGGATGTCTGCGATCCTGCTCCTGTTCCTGAAATTGTCTGCACACGGCAACAATAACCCGCACCGCACCAACCACAGGACTGTAAGTTTAGTGAGTTCTGCACCTCCAACTCATCAAGTTGTACGAGGTGTGTAAGTGAGATGGTGTTCTTTGTTAATTTAAACTCTACTTTAAACACCCATGATTTTTTCCTGAATATTTATGATCACGAAAATTACCCCTAAAATATAATAATATTATTTTATAACATTTCATACAATTTGTACTTAAATTAATTCTTAATTTAACCATATAAAACCATATATAAAAACAAAGTCGTGTTTGTTACACTATTTATAACTCGAGAACGGCTGGGAGTATAATGATCTTTCATTTTTGGGATTCGTCTCTGCGCCAAGTAGGCTATAGGCGTATTCAGTTTTGTATTTAATAATAGGGCTAAGCCCAACTGGCCTGTAAAGTTTGCATATGTTAAGCTTATGAGGAAAATACGTGACATTTTGATCATATGCATACATAAATAATGTGAATATTTTACGAACAGCAGGTTTTTTGTTGCTTTTTTCACCAATCGATATTTAACGTCATTGGGCGTCATTTCCAGAGAATGTTTGTCATTTTTTTAAATCCCATGATTCGAGTATTACTAGAAACAATGCCACAATTCAGAGGATTTAACTTTTCTTAAAAAACTTATTGCATTTAGGTTGCTTAAGGTATGCGGCCAGCCAATATTGTATAAATAAGTATAGCCTACTATTTTGGTGGAACTAAAATTTTTTTCGCAAACTGAATGAATAAAATGTACTTACTTCCCTTTGGGAAACAGCTTAGATTATAGTCTGAAGGTAATGTTTTCTGTCCCTCTAAACTAAACAGCTGACCTTTCTAGAATTACCAATACTCCTCTTCCCAGAGCTAAGACATATCCATCCATGTCAATATAAGGAATAGAAAAACATTATTTTCAGAACAATGAAACACATTTAAACAGGCAGACTGAGTTAGGCAGGAGCATTAGCGCAAAGAGTAATAGATCTACAACATTTTAACCACTCAAAAACTCAGGGTGTTCCGATAACCAAACCATACAAGTTGAAACGATCTTTAAGTACAAATTAATTTTTAAAATTTTTAATCTAAAAAAGAAAACTTTCAATCCAATCAGTGGAAGCGCCTTGAGGGCTGAGCTAACGCAGGGCAGCGCCAGGGCAGTAACTCAGTGAAGAGGCCGAACTAAGACCTCGGATAAACTTAAATCTGCCCTGGAATTCTTCCAAGTTCTCTTTCAATTCCCCTTTTGTTTATACTGTCACCAATAAATTTAATATTCTTGTGTTTTGTTCTTGGTATGCAAAATTATCTAAAACCCCTCAGCACTTAAGGTCAACAACGCAGTTGAATGAGAATATCAACTTATTAGATTCGTCATAAAACTCATATAGTTCACTGGTAAAACACTAGCTGCAAAACTTAGTCATTGTGTTAAGGAATGAGGATAAGTTCATGTTTTCATTGTGATAAGTGTTCCTATTTTACATTTAGATGATCCTACTTACAATACTTTCGATATACTTGAGCTAAAATATACAGTATTTTAAGATTTAAGCTTAATATTATATCTGGCTATTTCTCCACTTTGAAATAGTACAATTTTGTAGATTGATATAACTCATAACTAAATATAACCATGCTATTTTACTTAAGTTAAAGTTTTTTTTTATTTAAAGGGACTTTTTTGGTTTGAATCATTCAATATCCTTCATTAAAACACATTTGGTTACCAGTGTTCGACATCTAATCATGAATTAAAATCGCATTTACCACTTCCATTATATTTCTCCTTTATGAACTCTTTCGGTTTGTTAATTGAGTTTTAAAAAACTTCCACCCAAGCCGATCACGGTTTATTTTATGTGAGCCCCCCCCACCACTGCACCACACATTTGCAAGCCAATTGGAGTTACTCATGGTTGGGATTCGAACCTGAGTACTTCCGAGTGTCTCCCAACAGTTCACTCGTCAGTGATTGCCGTAACCTACTGGACTACAGGACACCGCCCTTAAAAACAAAGTTCTTTGGGATTGCAGTAATTTCTTATGATTTGGTATGGTTAAAGAGGGCGGGTAAGGTTAAAAACCTTTAGTGTTTCAGTAATGTTTGATGTTCAGTAATTAATTTTGTTTTATCAACATAGTTTATTTTCACGGAATCGACAAAATTTGTAGAGAAATATCTGCTTCGACTTTATATAAGTTGCAGATATCCGTCCGGGGCTTTAATGTCCCCCACCTACCCCCACCCCACATCCCGGAGCCGGAACATTGTCATTAGACAAGTCAGCTCGGGGGTTGAGAGGGGGGAATAAACTTAAACATTGTCTCTGTTATGGTAATGAGCAGAATCAGACTAGATCTCAACTTTGACTGTTTGATAGATTATTAGAATTCATTAACATCGTGACAGTTAGTTGTTTCCAGCTTCCAATATCGGAGCTAAAAGCTCCTGACATTCCTCCTTTGCTGGAATTGTAATTAAATGTACAAAGTTTGAAAGTCTATATCCTTTACAACAATAGAATAATCCCATCAACAGGCCCACTCCAAATAGTATGTCATACCATATTTCACTTCTTATTTTATCTTCAAAAATTACTTATGAATCATTAGTTGTCTCTGATTATGGTCTAAAAAGCTATTTTTATTCCTAAGGGTCTGCAGTAGCAGCGCCATCTTGGGGTTTAGATCCATAAGAACAATGTTAATTTTGTGATTGCATTGATGGTTACACGATATTCGTAAAAGATGGCTGAGATGTCACATTGAAGATTAAGTGGGATCTACGGAATTACATTTTTTCTGGGAAAATATAATTACCACGCAATTACATCCGATAGTTAAAAAGTAGCTTTATAAAAACATAACATACAAAAACATATAAAAATGAATATGGAAAATATTCATTTTATTTATTCATTTACTAGCTGACAAGGTATTACAATCAAGCAATAGTAAGAAACAAGGACCACAATTAAATGATTAAGTTGTTACAAAATTGATATTGTTCTAATGGGACCAAAACCCAAGATGGCGGAGAAACTGCAAACTCTTAGCTTTAATGGCTGCCATTTTTACATTCTCCCCTATACGGCAGTATAAGGAGAAAGTATTGTTTTCGTCAGCATTTTCGAATTTGAGTGTCTGGTGGATCCATTATGGTGACCCCTCAACCAAAAAAGTGGTTTTAGAGTGATGTCTGTCCATGTGTCTGTGTATGTGTGTGAGGGGATGTAATGAAAACTAGAGAAGAGACTTTCATGAAATTCGGCATGTAGATAATAATCGACGGTATCTCGTGATGTTTTTTTTATTGTTTGGAATTTTGGATTTTTAAGGATATTTTAGCCCTAAAACCCCCAAAAAACATAAAATGAAAATTTGTCAAAAACTACTCTAACGATTTTTATGAAAATTATTTGATTTGTATTCCTTTATAAGGTAAACAAAATTACGCCACCCGCATTTTTCAAAGCATCGAGATTTTATAATTATGACCTTTTAAAAGGAAAAAAATTATTTTTCAAGGAACAATAAGGTTAGAGTATAATTTGACTACCACCATTGAATCCACTTCAAAAGGCTAAACAAATAAGTATTTTTGTCATTAGACAACGACAAACGGTTCCAAAGAAAAGTTAAATTTCATGTCTGTGGTAAACTCTGTACATTGTCTGAGAGTACCCAATGTAATTCTCATGGAGAATATTTGAAAATCAATTTCTTTCTTATTTCCTAACAGTTTTTCATAAAACTTGGTATGCACGTAAGTTCATATCACCCAACGAAATTACTCATGAAGCCTAGTATTAGCTGGTGGGGTTAGTTTTCCCCATTAAGTTCTAAATCAATTTCATTTTATTTCTCTTTCCATTTTCAGAAATTAGATAATGTTTGAAACAAAATAAATTATTGAAATTATAAAATGATATTATTATAAATTATAAAATGACTCAAAGGAGAAAGTATGTGTCGGTTCACTGATACCGGCTATAATTTATATGTAGTTAACTTCTTTCATTCATTTTCTTCATTCTAATATCAGTATGAAATAAAAAAATATGTTTAGTGAATTTTGAGAAAAGAATATTTTTTAAATTGTGCGGGTCTGTGAGTACCTAAGGACGTATTTGAATTGAGTCCATTATTTATAATTTATCTCAACTCAGATACAATACAATAATTGGAAATGTCAGTAGACAGTTCCGAAAACACAGTTTAGTTTGTACAAAGGTAATAACCAGGTGTAGGTTACATAGGTAAACAGTTTGTATTGTACCTCTATAGGGGTACAAAGGTACAAAGGTGCTTACTTCGCGAGATTAGCAATCAGTGTTGACCCAAAGGTCTGAATCGCTGCCAAGCCAATATATTGATGTACTGTATTTGTAGGTGTAATTAGTTAATTAAAAATATAGTCAAGTATAACATTTTAATTTAGCCACAGTTTTTTTTTAATAATGAACATACTCGTAGCTTTAATATGATTGTTTAAAATAAAAATAATGTTATATTACAAAAATAAATCCATTATAAAAATGATGGATAGTCAGTAAAAAAACAAAGAGGTAATGGAAGCCAGATTTGTTATTACTCGTATAATTATTTTAGTGTTGTGGACCAACGGGACTGATTAAATATAGTATTTACTTTTAAGATAATTGAATTACAACATATGTTTTACTTGTTACTGAAAAGAAAACATAGCTCCATAACTAATGACCGTTATTTTGTCATACGTTTACACTCAATGTGTTTTCATACCAATTAGAGAAAGTTTTGAGTTTCATCTTATAGCTCAAGAAGCGTGCGTCAATATGAGGGTAAATGTGTTGGAGTATATAGAACTGTATAATATATTTCAAAAAATTATTAGTCAATCATAAAAACCGCTCTAAGAGCCTCTTACATTTTACCTTCCCGTATCCTACATGAACCACAAACAGTTCACTGGGCTGATACTGTACAAGTTGTAGCTCCTGCCACGGCGGTGGATACTACCCCCACAACTTCGCTGTAGCAATATTGCGTTCTGTGCGCCGCGTCTCCCTCTCAACTACATCACACAATAGTCGACTCTTGTTTACGATATTTAATTATATAATATCTTCCAAATACTCATTATAATAGCCTTCGGATACTTAAAATAAAACGGGGTTAATAAATTACTATTATTATTACTATACAATATTATCCCAATAAGAACAACGAAAATAAATGACATCATTACAGGTCACAAGAGAGTCGTAAACGGATGGTTTAGGTGTCAAATTAAAAATCAAATTTATTTAAACTATGCGATTTTAAACAAACAACCAAATTCTTCACGTTTGAAAATTAAAAAATGAAAAAATCTCTAAATAACCAGTTTGTATTTAATTTGACATCTTGACCATCTTTTTACGCCTATTAAACAGGCAGTAATGCTTTCACAGAATTATCATTGTACTTATGGGGCTAAAATGCAACATGGCGGAGTTATTGTGGACTCAACCAAATTAGAATTTTGTCTTTACGTGGATTACAGATATCATAATGTTTTGTAATGTTTGGTTATTTTACCTTTTATATCCCAGGGAAGACTTTTATCCCATGGTCCTTATCTTAAGTTCTGTGCAACTGTTAAGATTCGACATGCGTAACTTGAAGTTTCTTTACCTAGTCCATATTTGTGTGTATCGGGATAATTTGACTTACATCCCGTATACAAGACGGGATCGCCACTAGTTATTACATAAAAGTGCATTAAATAACCTTTAATAGCTAACTAAAATATGGTGTTCATCATTATTAGCAAATATTTGTAGCATATGTTTACTCTTATAGCGGTGTCTACATGCAGGTATGTTACCAAATATTTAGGCCTTTGTAGCAATTTATTCATGCAAGGACGTCTAAAACAAGGAGATTAAATTACACTTTTACGTTTTTTCAATAGAAGCTTAAACAAATTACAGTTATATTACGTACGCTTAACAAAGAGATTAAATTACACTTTTAGGTTTTTCAACAGAAGGTTAAACAAATTATAATTATACTACGTACGCTTAACAAAGATATTAAATTATACTTTTACGTTTTTCAATAGAAGGTTAAACAGATTACAACTATACTACGTACGCTTAACAAAGAGATTAAATTATACTTTTACGTTTTTCAATAGAAGGTTAAACAGATTACAACTATACTACGTACGCTTAACAAAGAGATTAAATTATACTTTTACGTTTTTGACATGGATATGTCTTAGTTCTGGGAGGGTGTTGGTGATTTTTAAGATGGAAAACATGTAACAGGTTTCCATAGAAACTACCAGAGCTATTGTATTGAATTTTAATATAAATGAATAAGAACAGCTGTTTGGATGAAGTTAAAACATTACCTTCAGACATATCCATGATCTAACCTATTTCCCACAGGGAATTAAATACAATCATTTTTTCAATATAAGCTTAAACAAATTACAGTTATATTACGTACGCTTAACAAAGAGATTAAATTATACTTTTACGTTTAATCAATAGAAGCTTAAACAAATTACAATTATATTACGTACGCTTGACATGGATATTAAATTACACTTTACGTTTTTTCATAGAAGCATAAACAAATTAATTGCAGTTATACGTACGCTTAACAAAGAGATTAAATCACACTTTTCCGTATTTTCAATAGAAGCTTAAACAAATTACATTTACCCTATATTACATACAGTTCAAAAGTCAAACAATGCACACAAGAGTATAGTCTCTCCCACTCAAATAAGAGATATTAAGAACTTTTACTTCTGAGGGATGACGAGGGAGGGCTGCCAGAGGGGTGTGGTCGTATTGCCAAGTAACATTCCTGGGAACAAGCGTAATTTACTTACGTTTCACTTACGCTCTCAAACAAACTCATCTAAAGTCTGGATAACCAATGTGAGACTATTACCACCCAGTTTAGATGGCACTGGTATACTCTTTACAGTACTACACTGTCTTAACAAGTAGTACTGTATATCACTGTCGTTTAACACTATTATGTTCTTAGTACCTTCAACTTTCTCTATTATTTAATTAGATAACTTAATGTAATTCTCTTCATTACCACACCAATCAAAAAAATATATTATTCTGAAAAAATTAAATTGAGAGCTAAAAAATCCACTCTACTAAACTATATATTTGCTAATGTATGCTAAAAACAGAAAATATAATACTTAAATGGAAATACAGTGTTCAAAATATTGATTTTCCTAGTTTTAGATTGGTTTACTATTAGACATAACTGTACTACGTATTAGACTGGGATGGTGGCGTCATCCTGTAATCCAGCTACTTGGAGGTCACGAATTGTGGATAGTTGTGAGCGATGGTCGGTGGGTGTAGTGTTCTCTTGTGTGGATTAACGACCGCATTATTGAAAACTGCGTTAATCCGCAAAGACCATTCTCATAATTAGACCAATCGTAATTCAGAGGCCGTGGTTCGGATTCCATGTTAAACTGTAGGTCCCTTAGTTGCCATCGGCTGATGGGCTATTAATTAACAGTCCTGTCTAAGGAACATGTCAGCCTTAGTCAGTAACAAGACTACAAGATCACGCCACAATCATTTTAAAATCAATCCTCATTCATACTTGGCTTTAAATACCTACCTTGTGGTATGGTAGTAATCTCCCATTTCAATAATCTAATCTAATCTACTGTACTAAAACATTTGTGTACGAAAATACATGTTGAATTGAAACCCGAGTTATAACTGGTTTAAAACTGGGAGTTTAAATTTAAAACAGCATTTAAAACGATTAAATAGACCATTTAAATATAACAAATTCATCCTTGTACCTCAAATGGAATACCTTACAGTTTTTATAAAGTTTTATTATATTTTTAGAGCACACAAATCTATTTAATGCATACTTTTAACTTCGTAACAACTTTTCTGACATTTTACTGACAACTTTTGGCTATTTTTCAGCCAGCACAATTTAAAAAACTTGCACATCTCGAACTCGAACAACATCCGAATGTAAATTCCAATCGATGGATTAAAATTTTCAAAAAGGTATTAATTGAGCTTAGCCGGGACGGCGGTGTGGGGGGGATGCGGACCCCTCTCGGTCGATAAGGGAGTGGCGGTGGCAGCGTTGCCACTTCTCCGTTCCACTTGGCAACGTCGCTACTATGCTACTACATTGGCCGACTAACCCTTCACTCCACCGGGTTATCGCTATTTATACACTGATTTGCCCTGACACTTCGTCACGACGTTGCCAAACTTACTGTAAAACAGGTGCACCTGATTTACGTCCACTAAAATATTAGTTTTGAAATATGACCTTTATTATTTCTTTATCCTCTACGCTATAACTGTTATTGTTTTATCTCGTGAATAATATCTTACTGCAGCGTTCCATTTTCATCCCGTACAATATTTATCAAACAATTTGAAATAATTTCTCTCAAAGAATATTGAAGTGCTTTCGGCTCAACAATGTTCTGTAGTCTGTTTTAATAATTTATTAGGGAAATGTATTTAGAATAGCCCTAATCATGTTAAAATAATGGTGAAAATATTTTGGTTTGTTTTTATTAACTTATAAATGTACTACTATTCATGTCACTGTAATAATCTTATAATTTCAATTAGATTAGACCATTGAAATGGCAACCATACACAATGTAGGTAATTTAAGGCAAGTATGAATGAGGATTGAGTGTAAGATGATTGTGGCGCGATCTTGTAGTCTTGTTACTGACTAAGGCTGACTTGTTCCTTAGACAGGACTGTTAATTAATAGCCCAACAGCCTATGGTAAGTAAGGGACCTACAGTTTAACGTGGAATCCGAACCACGGCCTCTGAATTACGAATAGGTCTAATTATGTGGATGGTCTTGGCGGATTTACCTAGTATTCAATAGTGCGGACGTTAATCCACACAAGAGAACACTACACCCACCGACCATCGCTCACAACTATCCACAATTCGTGACCTCCGAGTAGCTGGATTATTTGTATCCTCAATACTGACGTAAAATGATAACCTGTTGAAGACTTAAGTAAAGAAATATTTATGATTCGTAGAAGTATGATGTTGGGACGATTTCACCAATAAGTAATGTTTTCATTATTATTAATATTATTACAATTTGAATGGTGACCTATCGAGGGAGGTAGTTCGCCCCAAGTAATTAATGATAATGTAATGAAATAAATTACAGTAATTAATGGTAATTTAAGCCGAGTATGAATGATAAATGAGTGTAAGATGATTGTGGCGTGATCTTGTAGTTTGTATGTATTGAATTTATTGGTTCTCTCTGGTTAATGTGATCTCTTATTTATCAAAATCTGATCTGACTAGAAGTTTAAATTAAATATAACGTAATTATTTGCAAGTTTGCCTGAGGGTCAAATCCAATAACTAAGGCGGGTGGAAGTATTTTTTCAAATGCGATTTTTCCAAAAATGTTAATCCTTGTATGTTTTAATCCTTTATGTACCTTTAAGAAGGTAATAGATATTTTCATAATTTATTTTTATTTTGTACAGGAGTTACACTACAAATGGAGCCAAAAAAGTTCGTCTAATATTACTGTTTTTCAATTTAGATCTTCAAAAATACATACAAATTTGGCATAAAAATACGAATTTTAAAAAAATTAAAGAAAATTTAGATGTGAAAAAAATTCGTCTGCTCTACTCTTGGTTATAGGTCATCACATTACATTTATGAAAGTTTTATGTAAATATCTAAAGTGGTTCCGACTACTCATAAATGTTTTAAACATTTATGTTTTTAAAAACTAGAGAATAGAAGAGAGCGCCTACAGGCGGAACTGTTATACCGTTTTCATTTTTTGTTTTGTTTTTCTGTTAAGTGTAAGTTGTAATCAATGTGTATGTGTTTGTGTTTCGCAATTTGAATAGCTCAATAGATGGAGCATCCTTGCATTAATGCCAACTTGTGGTAAACAAAACAATATTTGATCTGGAAAGACCAATTTTAAATTTGATTAACTCGTTTATATTAAAAGTATTTAAAGAAATAAAATATATTTTACACATTGGTTTTGGTGATACTGCACTAAACTCCGTGAGGCAAAACACAGCGGTTGAGTTAGATAAATCGCTTGGAGAAATCGGAGCCGAAGTTGAGATCCTGAAGGGGGTGATGATGGGTTGGGGGGTGGTGCGGTGTCTGTCTGTCTATCCGCCTCCGTCTGGTGTATTCAGGTCACATCACTACCTAATGATTTGCTCTTTTTAAATCAATTTACCTCCTGTCAAATCCTCCTTATTGAAATTCTAGAAAAACTACTAGAGAATATGTACAGAATATTAATAAAGCAAGTTGTTTGATTTTCTATAGGGTTCGATTGGTTTCAAATGTTCTACCGCAGAATACGGCAAATCTTATATAACGTTCTTAAAGTCTTCTGCAAACATGCTGTGTAGTTTTGTTTCTGTGTAAAAGATATTACATTTTCATACGATTCATAAAGGTACAAAATTAATTCATAAAAATTATGTGAGTAAAAAATTAAAATATTAATGTATATTTATGCCAAGCTACCATGAATACCAAGCTTTGCCTAACTTTGATTGAATAATGCAAACATATATATGCGATCATGGAATTTACTTAAGACCAGATATCTACTGCCTCCATCAGGTCACTATATCCTTCATGTATTTATACTCAATCAGGTATCTAAACCTGATCAGATATCTAAATCACACCAAGTATCCACAAACAATCAGGTGTGTACATCCATCAGACATTTATACCCAATCAGGTATCTATATCCATCAGACATTTATACCCAATCAGGTATCTATATCCATCAGACATTTATACCCAATCAGGTATCTACATCCATCAGACATTTATACCCAATCAGGTATTTACATCCATCAGACATTTATACCCAATCAGGAATCTAAATCCATCAGACATTTACACCCAATCAGGTATCTATATCCATCAGACATTTACACCCTATCAGGTATCTATATCCATCAGACATTTACACCCAATCAGGTATGTGCATCAATCAGGTATAAATAGTATTTATATTCAAGTAATCGAGCATGCAAGTTAATAAGGAAGTAAGTAATCAAGTATATTAATCCAATAAGATGTCAAAATCCAATCAAGTATTTACATATAATCAGGTGTCTACAACCAACCAGGTATATCTATCCGATTCCACAAACTTTTGATTGTAGCTGGCATAAGCCCCAGTAAGATCAATTTTACTGTGCCCAAAGTTTAACGTTTCACTTTAATATTATGCAATTTACCTTTAGAGTTTTATTTTTCTGGGGTTTTTTCAACCCATTCATATGAAAGTAGTTAAATTAATGTAACTATGTTATTTAGAAGCAGATTTTAACAATTACAACAGAAATATTTACAATGATTTATTTAATTGTAATATTTTTGTGAAGTGATTTACAGAATATCTTTGTAAACACATTAACTTTTCTATTTAATAGTTTCAAACCACAGACTAAACGGACATTTCAAACGTTGAGAGGTTGTGTAGTTGGGGACCGTCTGATCCGCATCTTGCTGCAGTTCAAGTCGATAAGAGCAGGAAACGGTTGTCCTTGACTTTTTCCTCGCCGATGGCTTCACTCAGTGTCTCCGCATCCTCACAGCTTCACGTCAACATAGAAAATGTGTCTATCCAAAATAGCTAGAATTGCTCATTAACTATGAGAATTTTAATAAACTATATTTGCAATCATATTCTCCTAGTTTGCTTACTGGACATTAGTACATGTCACCACACAAGCTCAGCTTATGTGCACAGTACATACTGTTTGCTAATATTGTTCCAAATCAAGTACATTTATTGAAATTTTAAATACAAATTTTCAATATCAGTTTAAAATTATACAAGGTTGAAGTCCATCAATTAGCTTTAGAAAATAATTAAAGCTGGGCTTTAGTTTCGCTTGATTACCTTGATTACCTACTCACATTTTCCCAACTCATTCATTATAGTGCATTTTGTTGTGTAGTGACTGCAGGTCTCTATGTAGGCGTTGAAAGCGAGCTGCCAGGAAGCCTTCGCCACTCGTCATAGTGGTCCGAACTTTCAAGCCGTGTTGAACTCAAGATTTTTTATCCACTTCCATCGTGGAATATATTGTGTTAAACAAAATTTGTAATATTTTTTTGAGTTTAAACATGATGGATTAAGTTAGAGGCTACTCTAATGACGAGTAAGTAGTTATTTTAGCAAGGAAATTCTGTTTTAGCCAGCTTTGATTAAACGTGTTTTTGTTTTCTTTGAGACCTCATTTTCTTTCACTGGAGGAATATTATTCATTTGGTTTGAAGGCCTTTAGCTTAAAATTACATTCATGACAATTCTCAAGTAGCTACTGCCACTTTCTGAGCGAAAAAACTGTATTTTGAGTTCTATCAAGGTAGACCAAAGTGGCATTTTTAATAGTAGTTTTCTCAATTTCTGTTATACCGGCAGCCCATATATTATTTTTGTCCTTTTATTCACTTTGTATTTAATGTTTTCCCGCCCTGTGAAGGTCGCTAGTTACGATATTTAGGTGTCCAGACTATTTTAAACTTTGTGTTTTGTCACTTGAAAAAATTTCTGTCTTTCCACATTTTGAAGGCCTACTGGCTTATGGGTGGATTAAATTACTGGGGATTATTTAATTTATGTTTATCTTTGCACTACACAACTTTGGGTAGCACGTTTCTAAAGTCAATTTAGGATGGTGAGGCGGGTGACCGGAACAACCTTCATATTGATTAGAGTAGGATAAAATAAACTTTTTTATTAGCATTGTACTGCAGAAGCTAGCTTCACCAGGGGCGCATCAAAGTCAACTCTGATGAAAGAGCAAAATGTCAAGGGGGTGCTACCAAATATCTATTTAGATTGAGTGGTAGTGTCATGCAAGTTCTCCTTGAAGTACTTATATGACACTGAACTCAGAGCTTTTCAAACAGTACCTTGACAGGAAGGTAGCTGAAGCCATCACAAACATGGGCCTGATGTCGCTTCTGAAAGCGAGAAGCCAATCCCGGTCATGTTGCAAATAATCATTCGCTTTTGAATGATGTTTACTTTTTAGTAGAACTTGTCCGGAGAGAAAGAGCAGCAGGAAACGTCTGGAGATTATCCATAAAAAGACGCTGAGAAGAATCACCGCGGTTCGTGAGGAACTCCGTCATCACGAGAATTAGGCATCCCGAAACGCAAAATGTTTACAAAGATGGAAGCCAGAAGCTAAAATAAAAAACATTTTTTTATACTTTTTTAAGCTTAATCGTACAAGTTTTACTACAAATGATTACGAAAGCAGAACTGACTAAGATGGCCTCAAAAAGAAATCCCCACCCACATGGAAATATCTCATCTGCAGTTGTACTTTCCTGAACACGTTACCGTTGACTTCCAAAACATATTACTTAACAAAATGCGGAAAATATCTTATCAAATGATTCCAACTTAACTGAGTTTTTTTTACAATTTTAATTCTTTACAACAATTATACAGAAAAACTGCAGCGGCCCGTTCTACTAACAATATTGTATGTGTTTATGGTATGACGAATAATCGTTATAGAACATTACGGGGGGGGTTGTAGTAATAGAGACCAAAATTTTAAATTGAGATACTTAAATAAATGGAATGTGAAATACTTTTGATTGACCTTTAAGACGAATCCATGATTTAACCTATTTTCCACAGGGACGTAAACATAATCATTTTTGAAATGAGGACCTCTATAGGTAGGTGTTTCCAAATATGAATGAGAAATTGGTGATTTTGGCACCATCTTTTAGTCTTGTTACTGACATGTTTCTTAGATCATCCGATGACATGTAAGGACAGATTAACGTGGGATCCGAACCACTTTTGCCTCAGAATTACAAACTGGTCTAATTATGAGAATCGTCTTTGCGGATGAACGTAGTATTAAATAGTGCGGACTAGTATCCATACCAGGGAATATGACTTCCATTGAACATCGCTCATAGCTATCCACAATTTGTGATCCCCAAAACTGGATTACAGGACACGCCACGTTCTCAATCATCACTCTATTTGATGCAAATATTAAACTACAAATTTTCTTCCTATTATAGTTTATTTGATACTTTGATGAATATGGTTTACTCAAGAATATATAACTTACATAGTAGGGAAGAGAAATATTACTCTAATTTGTGTTTATGCGAATAAGTAAAACCTAAATACAGACACATTAAAAACCTTTTTAAATATTACAATAAATGTGAGCATTTTACGGGTACTATTACTCTGTTTTAATTAATTAAAATGGTAATTACCATTATAATTGATCAGATTTCAGGAATTCAGGGGGAAATCAACAAAACTCAATTTAAGCTCAATTTTCCGGGTGTAAAAAACGAAAATGTCGACAAGGTGTCAAAATTAGTAACGTTTTCGAAAGGGTCAAGTACTTTCCATTTCCGTCTGAATTAACCCCGCCCCTTCCCGCTCTCACTGCCCCCCTTACTTGAGTGATACTCATTCCCTTCTCAGTAAAGTGATTAAATGAAGTTTCCGGGAATAATGAGAACTCATGTCTCAGATCGATAAATACCATGTGAATCGTTGATAAGTTACAACAATTTATACCTTTGTTGAGCTAAATCATTCGTTCACATACTTTGAACATAACTGAGTTCCATGTTGCTGAAATAATATTGTTTCCAGTAATTTATTGAAGATATTAAAACAATTTTTTAGATTCATTTCATTCTTATACACGTAGCCTCCAAACCACTTAGCTTATACTGTTTATAATTATTACTTTTTATCCGAATGATTTACAAATATGTCATAGGAAAATGAGCTTAGGTTACTATGCTGCTGTAAAACATTCCAGATTCGAAACCAAAGACGCGCGACGCCTGTCAGATTACGAGCTGCCATCCCTGGCTGGCCTATGTGGACATCCGTGGCTGACCTTTGTGAACATCCGTGGCTGCTGGCCTATGTGGCCATCCCTGGCTGGCCTATGTGGCCATCCCTGGCTGGCCTATGTGGCCATCCCTGGCTGGCCTATGTGGCCAGCACCGTTACGGTATATCGCTGTCTTTAATACTAGATCCATGGTAATCACATGGATGCAGTAGAGGTTAAAGTTAAAAAATCATTAAATCATTAAAATCACACCTCCTTCAAGTGATTCATTGTGTTCAATAACTGCAATAGGTTGCTCATCAATAACTTGGAATGTAATTCTCTAGTAAGCCTGTACAGCGTATATACTTTTACAGTTTTCGGACAAAGGTTTTCGGTGTGTGGTCCAGTAGATAGCTCGCGCACTCCCTGCTCCCTGGAGTTCCAGCTTAGCTTTCGCCTCACGTGTCGAGGAAGGGGCGAACAGTCTAACTGATACCTCAGGGCCCCGCTGGAGCTTCCATTTCCTCTCCCTGTCAAACAGATATAAAAGGAATTCTCCAGAAATATACAGTTTAGCTAATAAAGGGAATTGGTAACAAAGTATAGTTTCACAAGATGCTTGTTTTGTGATGTTTTTTTTAAATAAAATAACTAAGAATATACTATTTGAAACGTTAGTCCTAATATAAAGTCCGTAATGGTATTAAATTGTAAAAAATTGACGTTATAACTTCTGAAGTCTACACTAACCACAATCACGTGAAACAAGGTTTCGAAGAATGAATTATGAAAGCAATAAATTGGAAAAGCATAATAAAACGGATTTTATAGAGATATAGAGATGTGTTTTTATAGAAGTGTGGATCTAATAGATTATTGGATATAACTATAATTAATTGATCTAGTAATTTGTAGCTTCTACCTAGTTGGCGTTAGTGTCACTACGGTATAACATGACGGCCTGTCCTAATTACAAACTACATCCAAAACGGCTTTTTAGTTGTTACAATGGCATTGGTCGTATACGTGTACTATGGTTTCTTACACCTAGAACTGCCTAAGGCCAGTTTATACTATTTTGTGTTTATCAATGCCACAGACACATTTTAACGTTTTGGCAGGGAACGGTCCAAACCCTGGTCTTTTTATTAACTAACTTTGACCTATTTGTAGTTAGTGTTAAAATTCCACTAAAGAACCATTTCACACTAGAGCTTCTGACGTAGCTTATTGACTATGTATGTAGATTGTATATTGCTTCACAAAGCACGGTTCAAAGCACTGTCTGAGGCATGTGGCTAGTAAACCAACCCACCCCTAAGGTCCCTTTAGGGGATCTGTAGGGAGCTAATCTAGGTGCCTAGATCGTGTAGGGTAGTACTCTACCCTCTCAGCTACACTAAATAATATAAAACGTTTATCACTAATGGGATAACCGATAGGTATATTTTGAGTACTAAAGCACTAAATTTCAAAACTAATTGTTATTACTAACAACAATCAACTGTTCAAAGCCAGTGTACAATTACACAAACAAACCCACTATTGCAACATAATGGTACACAATACAAAGCCACGTTTCAGTGTAAATGGGTTAAAGCTCACAGAGGTCACAGTGTTTAACCCACATACGGCGTCCGACTCATACAATATACAGAATGTGACAGAACCCGACGTCCTACTCCACTTCTCCACGCTACAATATGTATTAGATACGTTCATCACGTATTGGAGACGGATCGGGCTTACGTTGCCTGATTTACTTTATTTGTTTTAATGTAGAAGAATCGATTACGTGGTTAGCATGATGACTCTGAATCTGGGTTCGGATACTGCAACTGGAATTGGGTTTGACAATTAAGACTGGGACCGTGGTTTTTCCTGTAATCCAGCTACACGAAAGTCACAAATTGTGGATAGTTGTGAGCGATGGTCGGTGGGTGTAGTGGTCTCTTATGTGGATTAACGTCCGCACTATTGAATCCACAAACACTATCCTCATAATTAGACCCCTAGTCCCCTAGATATGCTATTGACTGTTGGGCTATTAACTAACAGTTCTGTCTCAGGAACATGTCGGCCTTAAGACAGTCAGTAATGAGACTACAAGATCAGGCCACAACAATCTAACACTCATTTCTAATTCATAGTTGGCTTAAAATACCTACCTGGTTAGGTCACCATTTCACAAACTAACTTGTATTCTATTCTTACAAAATGTTGGAATGGGTCGATACCGGTTACAGTTTCCATTGTTAACTGTTGTTGATTTTGCAAAATCACATATGAAATCATTACATTCACTTTTACTTATATTCACCTTGAAATACCCATCAGATTAGGTCGATGTCTCATCTTAGCTTGATACGTCCCAAGCACAAATCTGTGGCCGGTAAAGTAAAAGATATTGTCACGCTCTATTTTTAAACTATATGTATACTCGCGAGGCATTTTGAGACGTATCTATTCGCTTGGTGGTTGAAACACTCCAAACATTTTTGTGTTTATTAGAAATTTAATATAAGTATAGTTATAGTTATAGCATAGTATTTATATGTTACCCTAGCTTATATCGTGAATTTAGCTCAATACAACCTTTGGTAACATAACTAGTTAAACCTATTTTCATTCAAACTAAACGAATCGACGCTATAAATGAAACTGGAATTTTTTACATAAATATATCAATTAAGAAATTAATATAATTCAAACAATATTAATAATCAGCAATAATGATAGAGGTGGTGCATTCAAATTTAGTCTGAATCTTTGTTTTTATACACAACGACAAAGTAAACAAGTACTCGCATGGGATGTCTTGGGCACCCCAGGCCACATTCAAAGCTCGTGAAAACAACAAACTGGCGAAAAACAGTTTGAGCAACTAAAATACTGTAGTTTAAGGTACAGAGACAGATGGTAAGGTAGCCAAGGTGAAGGAACACTAAATTTATCTCCCTGTGTTTAAAACACCCCGCGCGAGTACTTAAGGGTTAATTGTTGCCAATAGAAGCGTTAACCGGTATAAATCCAGAGCAGACGATTTCAGAAAATAGATGCCCGGCCTCTACAAGTGGCTGCCGTTACAATACCTTGCTGCAGTATTTCTCCGCTCAGTCATTGACCAATAGCCAATGACCATCGCAAGACAAGTAATGCTAACAAAAAATTAATATTGATCTTATTAGTCTTCTTCACACATGCAAAAACACGAAAAACATGCCTTGGCATTTCCTTGCTCCGGATGAAATAAGTAAAGATGTAATGTTAAACCCCTTTTTGAAATGGATATATCTTAGCTCTGGGCATTAATGTTAAGTTTCGTCTCAAAAGCCGGCCAATTGACGGCAGACTACTGCACATACGTAATATATTCACCGTTCAAATCTTTTGAGAGTGGGCTGTACCTCCGCTGTCTATGATTATTACTCCCGTGTAATATTAAAAACTCTTTAAAGACGAATTTTAAAATAAATACAAATCGATTGGTTTGGAATCAGAATTTAACGATCTTGTAGATGTTTAGCAGGGTTTTTTCTGATTAAAACTTTAATTATACCTTTTTGGAATGTGTCATTAATATATCTTTCCGGGCTAATTGTTCGGGTATTGTTATGTATTCACAAAGTAATGGAGAAAATTGAAATACTAATCAGATATATCACCAGACATTACAAAAACCTCGCCCAAATGATACCAAAAACAAGGTGTTCTGGTACATATTGAACAACGTCATAATAATTCAACATTGTTCTTTAGGGAATGAGTAAAGAAAATAGCAGATATCGTACACTCTTAAATGTGTTTATAAACACATATAATCAGTTAGATTAATATTATGAAAAAATCCTCTTTTTAATAATCAATATGAAACAAAAGATAATTTACAATGTCGTATGTTTTTGTAAATGAAGACGGCGCTAGGTAGGCAATCCAGCTACAAGTGTGTTGCGGGAGGTATCCAGCGCCGTGACTTGCCGCATTGCTGTCAACGAACACTGATACATAATACAATATCTTGTTCAAAATGTTTTCTGGGTAAATATTCCGTTTATAAACATGGAACCTACAACAAAAGCAGGGTCCACTGTCATTTTGTTTATTTTTCGGTCTGAAATCTTCATCTGTAATCAATCACTAATTGTCTGAAAATATCTTACATGTTGGATTGTAGTTCCGTTGCTGGGGAGACATGTTATAAACAAAAACACGCATCTCTTCATAAAAAAATTAGAAAATATGAAAATTCTAAATATTTTAGGATATTTAATGCAATAAATATTTTTTAAAGCCGCTAAAATTTAATAAACTATTTTTAAATTTATCAATAATATGTTTTGTAATGCTAATTTTATTCATCAATAATAGTTTACCACCCATCTGCTAAGTAAATTATAAAATTAAAACATCAGGCCAACTCCACCCTATCAGAGCTAAGACATGTGCGTGTCAAAAGCCTGGTCGTGCAAAAACATCCGATCTCGATGAAATTTGGTACAGACATGTTAATGTGCAAATATTCGATCAAGTTCTATATCCAGCCAAATCGGTCTATCCAAAGGGAGTAATTGTGGTTGTAGGGGGTTTTACGTATAACTTATAACAAAATTTATAACGCATGCTAATTAATTAATTTTTCGTTCCTCGTAGCAGGACGCCTACATAGTATTCTCCACGTTATTCGTAAGGAGGTTAGGAGAGTTCCTTTTTTTTAATATTGTGCTAAAACGTGTTATACAATTTTATTAATCTTGTTACATTTATTACTGTGGGTAAATTTTAGATTTACAAATCTAATTTTTTTTCATTTCAGCAAACCTACTTAATCATTACCCATGTTAATTTTTTAGACAAAATCAAAATGCTAAAACTTCATTATTATCTATGTAATTGTGGTAAAACTTCTGCATATTCATCTAGTTAAAGTATATTTTAAAAACTAGTTTTAATAGTTTCTCATAGCAGCAAACCTACTCACTCATTTCTCATCTTATCCATTAGGTATTAATGTATTACCGTACTGAAATTGATGAACTTCATATTTATAAACCACACTTTGATATCATTCAGGATGTGCTTTTAAATAAGACCATTATTATTATTATATCATCTCAAATAATTCAAAGTATTAAGAATTAAGAATTTCGCTGATTAAGCATGTCTGCTGCTACGTGGGCATTATGGACTGTCCACAAATAGAGAAGACAATTTAATATTGTTCTTATGCAAGCGCGGCTCCTAGGGGGGCAATTGCCCCAACCAAAACGTCAATGATTATTTTTTAATAGCGATATTTCGAAAAAAAATCTGAAGTTAAAAACAATTAATTACAAAAATCGATGTGACAATAAAGTTTAAAACAGTTTAAGTATTCTCTCTAGACGGATTCGTCATTATTTCGTGGATTATAAATAACATTAAATGTATATGTATGTGATGATGATGGTTTTATAATCTTATGCTAAAAATTGAAGTTTTGACGTTGGTTGGTAGTGCCTTGATAGCGTAAACATAGCTTCATATCTAAAGTACGTTTCTATGTTTTGTAAAATAAAGTAGGCCTAATGATATTATTGTATTTCTATTACTCTTCACGAGCCAGAACGTCTGTCACCTGGTGGACAGACTTGTTGCTCGCGGGAGGGTGGCGCTGCGTATCACCCGACAGGACGACCTATTTCATTTTCCTAAAGTGAATTTGGTGATGGGTAGTAGGGGGTTTTCATATTTTGGGCCTAAATTGTATAATGACCTCCCCCAAAACCTAAAAGCTCTGTCAACTACAACCTTCAGGACGAAATTTAAAGAATTAATGTGCGGTAAAACCTGTAAAACTGTACCTCTATAAAGCCAAATATCGTAATTTTATCATTTTAGCGAATTTCCCATAGGGAAGAAGCTATTACCGTAGGTCTTATGGCGAGACTTAAGCCCGGGACCATTTTATTTTTTCTTCTTTAGGTGCCCAGAGTCCAAAAACAATAGTCGTTAAAATTTGGCTACCACTGATGCAGACTCTTAAGGTTGGCATGTTCCTTAGACAGGACTGTTAATTAATAGCCCAACATACAATAACATCTAAGTTACCTACAGTTCGTACTACAATCCGAACCACTTTTGGCGCTGAATTACTAATAAACTTACTTGAAAGTTTGATCTTGTTCCTATTTGTAAAAAATCGTAGTTAATGAAAAACTAGGACGGTGGATTACAATTTTAATTTTAATGAAAAGCATTATTGCATTGTTTGTTTTTAGCAAATTTCCCATAGGGAAGAAGCTATTACCGTAGGTCTCATGGCGAGACTTAAGCCCGGGACCATGTTATTTTTTCTTCTTTAGGTGCCCAGAGACCAAAAACAATAGTCGTTAAAATTTATATATATATATATATATATATATATATGTGTGTGTGTGTGTGTGTGTGTGTGTGTGTGTGTGTGTGTGTGTGTGTGTGTGTGTGTGTGTGTATGTGTGTGTGTCTGTGAACACGATAACTCTCGTAAAAATGGTCCGATCAAGACCAAATTTGGTAGAGACGTGTATTCCTACAAATGCTCGGACGAGTTCGTAAACCAGACATATCGGTCAATGGGAACGGGTAGTTTGGGGGGTTTTGTACAATTAAGTTCCTTAAAGTTTTTCTCTATCTCCAACGGTTACCGAGATATTAAAAAATCTAAACACAGTACGTTGTATTTTGGGGCTCTAATGTTAATCTTATGGAGGATAAGGAAAAATTAATATTTCACTTATTAACCAATACTTTTGGATAAAACTTTATATTTAGCTTCATTTGGTTGAGGTTCATCCATTTATGCTTAAAAATCATAGTTTATGTGTTTATCATGGCAGCAAACCTGCATACTCTTTTCCCATGTTAATCATATGGAGAATAGGCAAACCCCTTTATTTATGAACAGATGTTGATGAAAGTTTGTATAAATGTTAAAAATAAAAATTTTTGATGGTATAAATGCCTACTCTCAGTGTTCCTCACAGCAGCAAACCTGCACACTCTTTCCCATGTTAATCTTATGGAGAATAGGCAAATAATTCTCATGTTTATGGACAGATTTTTATAAAACTTGTCAAATATTATTATTATTATTATATTGTTGATTTGGAAATTCACTGAGTACGCAGGTCTGCCGCGACGGGGGTATTATGAGTATGTTTAAAACTAAACGTAAGAAAATGATTGACATTAATACAAAATTCATTGGACAGTAAAACAAATCTAAGAAGAAATCTGTTTCAATGTTATGTATTTTCCTCTCAATGTCTGTGCTTT
Source organism: Nephotettix cincticeps (assembly GCA_023375725.1). Classification (NCBI taxonomy): domain Eukaryota; kingdom Metazoa; phylum Arthropoda; class Insecta; order Hemiptera; family Cicadellidae; genus Nephotettix; species Nephotettix cincticeps. The sequence continues at coordinate 50,842,680 of CM041785.1, forward strand.
TTTGCATTTTTAAGCGTGAATATATATTTAATCACGACAGATTACATCAAATTAAATATAACACTACGTTTAAATAATAAAATTGAGAAAATATGTAGTAAGATCCAACAAATAAATATACGTAGGTTAAAATTTTTCGTCGTAGTATGAAGAGTTTCAAAATTGCATCTTTACTTTTCCGTAACAAAAAAACGAAGATTCAAAAACGAACGGGGCCAAATAAGACATTGGTTGTAAGATAATAACGTAATAATAATAATAGTAATAATATTAAGATAATAGATGGTAACGTGAAATTTAATACGTTTTACTAATTTTTTACGATTCAGAAATTTGTCAGTCATCGTAGTATTATAGTATTATAATAGTATTATAGTCATTATAGTATGTTTGCACAGAAAGACCATTCCGAGCGGATGCCAAATGGAATAGATGGATCAAATAGAGGTGCATAGCTCACATAAGCTACATTAGGCCCGACGCCGTACAAATATATCACCCTGTTTGTACGCTGCCCGTATCCGCCTGTCCCATCTTATCAGACTAGTTTATGTGTTCCGTAATACATTCACCGCTGCAATTATAATCACTATATTACATAGTTAAATCTTTCCTAAAATGGAACCGAATATGTCACTAAAGAGAGGGTTTCGTTTAGGTCGGATTATCATAACAGGGATAAATACCTGTTATCATTTTACACGAAAATTTGGAATAGACCTTGTCCCGAACCACGGCCTCTGAATTACGAATTGGTCTTATTATGAAAATAGTCTTTGCGGATGACTGTAGTATTTAATAGTGCGGACGTTAATCCACACAAAACAATATGAGAGTCAACGTTACAACGTGTGGATGGGAGATGAGGTTTAAAAAATAACATAATCGTCTCTATTTATGAGGATGGTCTTTGCGGATGAACGTATTATTTGATAGCGGGTTAATCTACTCCAGGGAATACAGCAACTACATGTCACAAGAATCTGGATTACAGAACACACTATTGTATAATAAGGTTGCGGTAAAATGATAACTTGTTCCAAAATATAATTTTCCTATTTTCCCCCAATTTAAAACTAAATACCGATATACCGATTGATATACAACTACACAGCAACGTAGTTAGTTATTTACCCTCATTATCCGTCACTCAATAACCCTGGAGGATTTATATGAATATGGACTATGAATATTATCACTCCCAGGGGGGGGGGGAGTGTCGGGTCAGCAGCAGGCCGCCAGTAGCCGTAGCGTGTCGCTGAATGCTAATGTCCGATATTTTCGCAACGTGTGATTTGCCCGCGACTGTTGCGAAAGGCGGCAAAAACCGCGCAAAATAACTTCGATCTTAATTTGAAGCTATGCAAATGCAACGTTTAGATTAGAGCTGATAACGGACTGTAAACAAATAACTCTTAATCTGGAGACAGCGCCTAATCACCTTGTTTTCTTTCTCGTTCTTGTTCCACGGGGTATTTCTCCTTATGTGGCACTGATAGGTTACTTTGTTGAGGAGTATTTATGTTATGTTTTCCTCTTGTAGCCGGTATCTTGGTGGTAGTTCATAGTCGCGATGTGTACTTCATTAAGGATATTAGACTTTGCTCACCTATTTTCTTAACTTTTTAACTGTCTAATCCAGTCACTTGTGAATTCGACTAATTTTCTACTTCAGAGCGCGTGCTAGTACTACAGTATTATAATTCAAAAGGTTGCTTTTACGTTTTTATGGAAAAATCTGCAATGCAAACAAACTAATTTTGACAGCTGGGTACTTAGTTCTGTTAAAATATCTTTGTAGATAAAATTTGCTGTAAAATTTTACTGAAAATGTTTTGCAATATTAGCAAAACTCACTCAAAACTGAGTTTATGAGAGTTCATTATTTTATTTTAACACATTGACTTCTGTGTTCATTGAGTGTATCATTGCTGACACACATACAACGTTCCATGTGTATCAAAATTAACACTAGTAGATGGGATTTAGCATTAAGAGTAAAGTAAAGAAGTACTTAGCATTAAGTAAAAAACTACTTTTTCCAAAATATATAAAATAGTGGGTGCTCTTGTTTTACATGAAAAGTATTGCAGATATCCAGACAGAGCTATTGAGATAAGACCCGTTTCTTATTTTCTGGAGTATAACCCAAGTAATGAACAAAGCTCTAATTTTATTTGTATCCAGGAATCGCTACTCAGTATACACTAAAAGGATTATTCCACTCATAGTATTTACGACGCGACCTGTTGCGTATTTTATGGTGATGTAACAATGAGTGACGTATTTGATGACAATATGCTTTGTTACTGACAAAGGTCAGCGCATCCACTATCGCGATCAATGTACAAATGCACTGTTGTACTTGTCAAACCTTCAAATATTATTCAAAATATATGCTCAGGATCGAACCTGCAACCTTCATGGTTGCTGTGATGATGCACACAGCATCATCACATGTGATGGTTGATGTGAGCGGTCCACATTCATTCTTACGGAACGGTGGCGTGTCCTGTAATCCAGCTTCTTGGAGGTTACGAATTGTAGATAGTTATGAGCGATGGTCGGTAGATAGGATATTCAGTGATTTGGATTAACGTTTCATGTTATCTTAATAGAAAATATATACTTAACTACAGTGTATTGTTTAAAGATACCCATATCCAAACAGTAAACATGGCCTACAATTACAGAAAATTCTACTGAATCTAGGGTTTTAATGACTGATCTCTTATGAGCTTTGATGTGAACAAAAGTGAGTAAAAATGTCACCATGTATTATGATGAATGTCATAATATCAGTAAAATTAAAACAAATTTTTCAAATCTTCAAAATATCACTTTTAGTTTGAATCATTCTAGCAATTACGTTAAAGGAAAACTCAGCTAAAATAAAACCACAATATAAGATTCATTTAGAGTTTATTTATGATAAGCAGCCCCGGCTTAATGAGTATGTCAAAGTCTAGAGTGAACGAGAACTAGAGTAGGCCCCACAAGTCCTGCCCCGTCTGGAACAAAATTTCAATACAGGAATTAAAATGATTATAGTTTAAATTAATATTAAAAATATTTACATATTGGTTTTATGAATAAGTATTATTTGTTTCTTATTATTTAATATTACCCCCACTGTAAGTATTTAAAATACTAGTTACAATTGTATTGAATTTTGATTGAAGGAAAGAGTGTCGAAATTAAAACCGTACTTCCAAATAGTAGTTACTACATGAAGATAAAAACTTGTCGAACAAGAACTCCCTGACTTAGCTTTTAATCCCGGGGTTAACACTTCATTAAAAATGGTCATTATTTTACAAAAAAAAGCATCCGTATTTTAGTCAAGTGTAAAGATCAAAAACATTAATGTTTTTATATCTCATAATATAATGACAATTTTTGAAGTGTATATTTATCAAACTATTGTTCTTGTTGCAAATGATGATCACTATACTATAAGAAATAAACAAGTTCGTGATATATTTACCGGGTCTAAGATGAAAGAATAGGGCGCAGAGAGTATCTAAATTAACTTCAAAAAGCCTTTTTAAGAGTAGCAGTATAGTACTACAAATTACCTACTAACATAAATACCCTGATAGGAATCAAATTCAAAAACTAAGTTAAGAAGTGGCTGATCTCTACATGTCCCTTTAAATTTGATATGGAATAATGTTACCCAGTCAGACAATCTCTATTGTATCCTAAATATTTAGTCATTAATGTTATTGTTATATGTTATCTGTATCTTAATATGTTCTTTGTGATTTTGGACAACTCGTTCATGAAGAAAAAAATGTTTTTACGAAAAATAAAGGATTTGCTTTGATTTTATTCAGATGGTATAATACATGCCACATGCGGAAAGGCTGATACATTGCTTGGATCTTAATAGATTTCAGCAATATTACTGCATTTAAGACATAATACTGTACCTGGATCTGTAGGAACACGGATCTGTTGTGTGGAGCTCTCGTCAAGGATTCCTCTGAGATGAACCGAAGACGATCGACAAAGATTTCTTAGAGTGCAAGTCTCAGTCGATGACTGCAGTTCCTGAGTCTGCAGACGCCAGAAACCCGCAGGCGCATGGTTGATGTTGTTTTCCACGAGCTGCTCAATAATGGGGTGGACTGCTTCGATATCCTGTGTTTGAAGCAGGCCAGGATCACCTTGGTACGTATGCGTAGAGTGGACAGTCACACCGCAGGCTCATGGTTGTTGTTGTTCTCCACGAGCTGCTCAATGATGGGATGGACTGCTTCGATATCCTGTGTTTGATGTAGACCAGGATCGCCTTGGTACGTATGTGGCGAGTGGGCAGTCACATCCCAGAAGCGGTGGACATCTCTGAAGAGTAAATTATGACTAATTAAGTTAACTTATTGTCTTGCTCTCTAGTATAAATTTGCAGTTTCAGGGTGTCTAGCAACAGGGAAAATAGGGAAAACATGGAAAAGTTAGGAAATTTAAAACTGTTTTAAAAAGTCAGGGAAGAGTCAGGAAATTTCTACATTATTCAGGGAAACCACCTAAGGAAATCAATATTTTGTAAAGGATTCAGAAATTAAAAACCTGGCAAAATTGGTAGCATTGAAATTCTGATTTAGTGAGTTTAGTTTTATAGATAGCAGCCACCATTCTTTCTTTTTTCTACTCAGTAATGTGATTGTTTATTTGTACGTTTTAATTTAAAAATGTGATTTTGTACGTGAATGAATTCGTTCAATAAATACCGTACTTATTTTGTGTTTATTTTTAATGGTTTCTCTATGTTGTATTTACAAATTAGCCGATAGTTACACACGTTTTAGTCAGAGAAAATGATACATCTAATATGAAAAAGTCAGGGAAAAATCAGGGAATTTTCTTATGATGCCATGCTAAACACCCTGATCTTGCGCAATTTGATCGTTGCGAATTATACATGTGTTAAAATAATAATTTAATGTGTAGTGTAGAATAGATTAGTAATGTCTTGTTCTACATTGTCAATAGGCTATTATTAAGTTAATAATTGTATAATTACACTACATTATTATTTGCATGTTGCCACCACTTGTGTACTTTTCACTGATTATTTTATTTATCAACTACTTATTTATTTAATGTTTTCTATTTATGTATTTATTATGCCTATTTTTATATCTAGTACTTGCATTGCCATGTAAAACCTCACCATTTTTTATTTCGTTTATGTAAAATAATGGAGTTGTTTGTTGGAATGTAAAATAATGAAATCCCAGTTTAGAATTTGGGCTTTCATATCTTCTGATCTTGCCATTTAGGCATGTAAAAACTGTAAATATTTGTAAACTACAATATGATTTTAGTTCTTAATAGATTGAAAATCATCAACAAAATAGGAAAGTAAGCGAAGTTGGAGGTATGTTCACAAAACATAAACCTTCACAATTTTAATTTCGCTGGTAAATGAATGTAAATATAATAATATAATTAATGTAATAACAACCTATTTAAACATATTATTTACTTTACCTTTTTAAAGTCAAGTTACCACCTACTATAAATATATTCATAAATTTTATATTTTTAAAAACTCTTTTATCAATTAGTCGATTATCAATTATCAATTAGTTTTATCAATTTGTGTTTTCGTTTTGGATTAATGTTAGAATATTAAATTTAACTTAATCCAGAAGCAATAAGCTATATAAAGAATTAATTAAAGAAGGATACAAATTTAAAAGAAAAATAAAGATGGATATCGTCTTTTCTTTGTATTTTATATACAAATTATTTTGCAGCAAACCTGAATTCCCATTATTAATTTTGTATTGGAAAAATACGAGCTTGCCTGATCAAAGTTCAAATTAAGATTACGTTACCTGGTACAGCGCTGAAAATATTTAGAAATGTAAATTAATTAACGCTGTACGTAGATATTCTGAGACAATGCGCTACAATCGGTTTTTATAGAGTTATTATAGAGTTATAGAGTTATAGAGTTATTATAGAGAGTTATTATAGGTTATTATAGAGTTTATCAATTCTGAGGTTCTAATTGTTATAATGTCTACACTAATTCATTTATTATTAATTTAAATAAAGTATGTTGATTTTCAAAAACTTACCAGGTGATGACATGAGCGTTCTTCGCTACCCGATCAAATTTAGAGATAGCTACGGTTTTTTCACACCCCTTTTTTTTCAATTCTGAACGGGATGGGTAGTATGTTTTTCCTACAAATTTAACACGCGCCTAATCCTAGTAAAAAGTGATATTTAAACTGGGTCCACCCATGATTTAACATAAGATTTTAAACCGACTTATTGGGGATGATAGGCGGGCATAATTTAGAAAATTTTCTAAATTATTAGAATTTTTTCGATGGGGAACTCCCTTGGGGGGAGATTAATTTGGGTGCCCTTCTCTTCATGGGTGGACACGCCCCTATGACAAATTGTCCTGCCGGTAGTACGGTCAGGTACGTGGGTGTAGAAGTCAAAGTTTGATTCCCGATCTGTGTCAACGTACCAATGCGGATAACGAAAAAAGACTCGCTTCAAAAGATTGTCCCTCTGTGTTTGCGTCCCTGTCTCCCTGGTTTCTACTCTAACAATTTCCTCGGTTTGAACAGATGCTTCCCTAGTCCGCATTGGTGGTTCCTGAACTGGTTCCCTATCATTGAAATATCTGTATATGAGGTAGCCCACCCCGCCCAGTGTAACCCCCCCAACTACAACACCTGTAGCTACCTCTAAAAGTGACGGCATGTTGATTCTTTTTTTCTGAAATTAAAACATAAATTAGTGTAAGTTCCCTACTAAAATTCAGATAAAAATAAATTTATGAAGCAACCTCACAAACGTCTATTTAAAAAGATATATAGTGTGCTTGGTAATTTACGAACAACCTGTTGTCTTTATATTTAAAACGTGAATGTACATAAGATAATTTGTGAACATTTTTCACAAATGGAATTAACCATTTTTAACAAATAATGTATGATAACAAATAGCCTACTTAAGGTGTAGTCCAATGCTGAAGCTTGGTTCGCCAAGATAGGCTCTCACAGTGTAAACACTTGCCATGCACGTGTGGACACTAATTTGTGGAAATAACGAGTACGTCAATGATGACGGTCAAGGATGCACTATATAGTTATCTGATTTCATAAAAACTTAAAAAATTTCATAAAAGTGTTTTGCCAACAGGAATAAATTATTTATATTAAAATATTAGTATTTTAGTGACGACGTTATTTTTAAACTCTCTTAAATATCACAAATTAGTTAGAAAATTATTTCATCTCTTTCTACTGCACGTTATCTAAGGGTTCGTTTTGAGAATATTCTTCCAACGGGTAGCTCACATACGACATGCATTTGGTTTTAATAATGCAAAATATAAAAACCTTATTTCAACAGTCTCTTAAGGTTATGTTTATTCAAAATTCAAAATTTCAAAATTCGTTTATTTGCAGATTGACAATTTTTTACAATTGTATTGCAACGTCATGATAAAAATAAAAAGAGTCTTCCATAAAAATTAAAATTGACAAAATACAGATGAAATTGTAATAAAAACTTATAAATACAATAGTTATTTTATTCAAAAAACTCATTGACAGAGTAAAAAACCCCCTCCACCAAGAAATGCCTCAAATGGTTTTCAAATAGAGCGGGGTTCAATTTGTTTTAAATGTGTGGGGAGTTTATTGAACAATTTTGGACCTAAATTTTGAGGAAGGGAAGCTGGTATTTCTATTCTATGTGCGGATTGTCTGTGTTGGAATTTATTGCGCGTATAATTATGAATGTCTACACCGGTTTGAATAGAATTTAATTTAAATTTATAAAACCGTATAATATGGAAAATATAGTGCGATGCTAGAGTTAATATATTTAAAGAAGGGATAATACTCCGACAGGACGTTCGCCTATTTACTCCCGTCATTATTCGGACAGCCTTTTTTTGAATTTTAAATAAGCAGGAAAACAGCCTGCCGGAAGCGGAGCCCCAGAGTACAATGCTATACGTCAGTCGCGAGTCTATCAACGATGAGTAAATTAATTTCATCAAAAATAAATTTTGGAATTTTGCAAATCTACTTAACAAAAATAGCTGTGACGATAATTTGGAGTATAACATATCGATGTTCTGCTCCCATGTTAAATTTGTATCAAAAATCAACCCGAGGTATTTAGTATCTGATGAGTTTGGAAGCTCAAAATCATTCATTACAATTAACGGTTCATCTAGGTAATTGGTTCGGGTTGAAAAAAGCAAACAAGATGATTTATTAGGGTTGACGTGTAAGTTATTACTATTAAGAAACTGATAAAGGCACGTTAATTTTAAGAATGCATCAACTTCCATTTGGTATTAGATTATTTTTGAATGTTAAAGCTATGTCATCCGCGTACATCGTTAGTTTTAGGTTAGGTAATGTTTTATTGATATTATTTGTGTACAATAAGTTGTGTACTTATTGCTATACGATGCTCTTTGGTATCCTTGGGAAGTAAAACTTCACAGTAGAATACCTATTCCACTATCACAACCCTTAGCGCTTAATAAATAGTTCATGTTAATAGATGGACTATTAAGCGTGAGTTCAGTTATTATGCTCATTTTGGGCCAGAAAAAAATTTAACAGATATTTATACAGTGGTTTACGGTGTTTTGTAACAGTGATAGCGACAAAATCTTAAAACAAACTTAAAAGGTGATTGGATCCCCCCATCAAAAACGAAAATCCTCGTGGAATGCCTATAGGAGGCATATTGATGACGTAGCCAATAGACGCGAGCGCACAGCATGCGGGCGTGAGTAGAGCATCCTTTTCTAACAAAATCAGTTGATAACAGGATAATAATAACAACTGTATGGACAATTAAGTTCAGTATAAGATCAGCTAAAACAATTGAGGTTGGCCAAAAATTCTTAAACGACGGCACGAATATGTCTGACGCCGTAGTATAGTGGCTAGCACTTAGGTATTGCGAGCCGGTGGTCGTGAGGTCGATCCCCGTCAGGGGACCCACATTTTTGTTCAGCGTTTATGCCAAATTAATTAAGGTGTAAGAAAACGTTTTTATTTAAACCACATTGTTTTCATTGAGCAATACATTTGTTTTAATTTTGCTAATTAATTTTTATTATACCTTATTCTATACGAGCAAAGCTCGGTCACCAGGTACTGCAGATATAATACGGTACCGGTACTCCAAAAATATGACATACAGAGTTTAAGAAAAATATAATCCTAGAAGTAGTCACAATATTTTACTCTTTTAACACAACTATTTGCACGTAATTGCTCCCGAGGTGAAATAATGTATGAAGTCATTTCGACTTCGATTGATCATATTTCACTTCATACTATATATGTATTTGGCTTTTGTACAAAATTAAACATTAACTCAAGATGCTTCAACTTCTAAGTTCCACTTCGCCATGCAGTTCCTCATCCCGAGTCAGTCAAGAAGGAATATTTAAAATAGTTACACGACAAATTTAGAAAAAACAAAATGTTTATGAATTTCCAGTTGCCTAAATATGGTTTTCCACGAAAATGTAAGCAAAGTAGTATTAACTTCGATTCAATTGAATTGATTACTCATATGTATTCTTTTTCACAGGAAATATCCATCCATCTTATGTACTAGGACCAATATAGATCATAAGCGTTACAATTTTGAATACCTTTGGTTCTCAGGTTAATTTTATTGGAAACCCCAAAATGAACCACCTATCTCACAGAACTAGAATTATTTTGACAGAAATATAGAGGTTCATACCTTTTATGAACAAGTAGGAAACAAGCGGGGCTGCAAGTAGTGTCTTTGCTTGACTTGTTGCAAAAGTTGTTCTTCTAACTGGAACAACGAGAAGTAGCTGGTCCTAAAGGAAAATTCATTTCATAAGAAGATTTTTTGTAGAGAGAGAACAGTAACAATAAAATAATTAGAAATTAAAATATCGATGTCCATAGGACATCGATATTCAACGTTTTTCAACATATCAGTTGCTTTGCAAAATAGTTAAAGTCAACTGAATAAATAATACTAAAGTGCATTAAATTTTTGAAATCCACCAGTTAGATAAGACGCTATTTGATTTCTCTAAGGGTTCAAAATGTAAAATTAACAAAAATCTTCACTTTTCAAAAAAGGAATATCTTTAATTATATTCTCATAGAATATTTTCCAGGCAATGAAGTATTCAAATAATAATTAGCTTCTGTGGCTCTGTAATTATTACAATATTCGGAAAAATAATTTTAAATAACGTACCTGAAAGACTTCGACTGTAGCCTTAGACCAGTTTTTTGAAAAGGAATATTTAATTTAAGGAAACCATGGAAACTATCAATTTGAAATAATCTATTGTTACATAATCATAATAATTGTACAAAGGGCATCTGCTAGCCTACGGTTAGCGTCTTGGACTTCGGTGCAAGAGGTGACGGGTTCGATCCCCGGGATGGCCACAAAATTTAGATGGGAATTCCATGAAATATAGTGTACTTCGAGGCTGCATAGCTTAAGCTGAGCCTGCCATTGGCAAAACAGAAAAAAATGTAACGACTGCTCAGAAGCCACTCTAGGGGTTGGCTAAAACTCACTACAGCGGCCGCCACGCGGCCACGACAGCGATCAGGTCGCTGGCGGCCAAAAGTGGTGCGAGCGAAAATATCGACAATCTTAAAAAATCATAATTTCAACTTTTATTTTATTGTATCGTAAATATGCTTTGGCATAATTTTTCCATGTTTTTAATGAAAACTTTACTAGTTACAGGGTGATTAATTCGGAAATTTGGCGAAGGAGTGTGGGAAAACGGCTTATGTTTTTGAGCTGACATTTTGGAAATGTGGATGAATAATAGACCGTTTTCACGTAACCTATGTAAAAAAATTCATTTTCGGACACGGCCATCTTTAACTAACCTTAACTAACTTAACTAACTCTTTTTAACTAACCATAACTGGTGACCTCTAAATAGCAGGGGTACAGGACACCACCACGGTATAGTTGGGTAATTAAAAATAACTGGTTGTAAAATAAAATATTCCTAATTTTTTCGCCAATGACTGATATTCATCAACATCTACTAGTAGTTAGTTACACGCATTATACGTAACCCAAACCCCGAGATGATGAATATCAGTATTGAATATGAATATTCGTACTATCGGAGGTAGGAACTAGATAATTTTGATTCTGCACTGTGTTGCCATTGAAGTTCGGCGACCGGAAGGGAATCCTAAGCGGGCAAATGAATGGTTATTCATAAAGGTACGACAGCTAGCGTGCAATGTAGGACGAACCCTGACTGATAACCTAGTGCCGTATCGTACAAGGTGAGGACACGTCCTCCCGCACGCACACGCACGCGCGCTCACAGAGTACAGCGTTTACCGTGGAATGTTGTAAACGTTATCGGAGGATACGTTCTTCTTCGAAAGTAATAACGTCACATTTACTAGTACAATATTACGTTTTTGAAACGGCGAGGTAGGTATTTTAAGACAAGTATGAATGAGAAATGAGAGTAAGACGATTGTAGCACGATCTTGTAGTCTTGTTTCTGAGTCTGCATCAGTGGTAGCCATATTGGATTTTAGTCCCGTATATTAAATTCTGGCGCCTAAATCTCCTTGACCGGAACGAGATGTCAAATTAAAGGTATTACAGTCCTCCAGGGCACCACCTTACAGAACTTCTTATTTTCGCTCTCAATAATAAACTAATAATGATTTATTTTGTAAAATATTCATGGATTTTTGTTTTTATATCGAGTTAAATTTTTGAACATATTAAAAGGGCATGCCCTTGAGCCACATCTCATCAATGTACTTCCAAAGTTTTACATTGATACTTTGATAATTAACGCGCTACAGACGCCAAAGTGAAGGTATGTTCCGCCAGAATTTAACATTGCTCTTACGGGACTAAAATCCAATATGGCTACCACTGATGCAGACTCTTAAGGTTGGCATGTTCCTTAGACAGGACTGTTAATTAATAGCCCAACAGACAATAACATCTAAGTTACCTACAGTTCGTACTACAATCCGAACCACTTTTGGCGCTGAATTACTAATAAACTTACTTGAAAGTTTGATCTTGTTCCTATTTGTAAAAAATCGTAGTTAATGAAAAACTAGGACGGTGGATTACAATTTTAATTTTAATGAAAAGCATTATTGCATTGTTTGTTTTTAGCGAATTTCCCATAGGGAAGAAGCTATTACCGTAGGTCTCATGGCGAGACTTAAGCCCGGGACCATGTTATTTTTTCTTCTTTAGGTGCCCAGAGACCAAAAACAATAGTCGTTAAAATTTATATATATATATATATATATATATATATATATATATATGTGTGTGTGTGTGTGTGTGTGTGTGTGTGTGTGTGTGTGTGTGTCTGTGAACACGATAACTCTCGTAAAAATGGTCCGATCAAGACCAAATTTGGTAGAGACGTGTATTCCTACAAATGCTCGGACGAGTTCGTAAACCAGACATATCGGTCAATGGGAACGGGTAGTTTGGGGGTTTTGTACAATTAAGTTCCTTAAAGTTTTTCTCTATCTCCAACGGTTACCGAGATATTAAAAAATCTAAACACAGTACGTTGTATTTTGGGGCTCTAATGTTAATCTTATGGAGGATAAGGAAAAATTAATATTTCACTTATTAACCAATACTTTTGGATAAAACTTTATATTTAGCTTCATTTGGTTGAGGTTCATCCATTTATGCTTAAAAATCATAGTTTATGTGTTTATCATGGCAGCAAACCTGCATACTCTTTTCCCATGTTAATCATATGGAGAATAGGCAAACCCCTTTATTTATGAACAGATGTTGATGAAAGTTTGTATAAATGTTAAAAATAAAAATTTTTGATGGTATAAATGCCTACTCTCAGTGTTCCTCACAGCAGCAAACCTGCACACTCTTTCCCATGTTAATCTTATGGAGAATAGGCAAATAATTCTCATGTTTATGGTCAGATTTTTATAAAACTTGTCAAATATTATTATTATTATATTGTTGATTTGGAAATTCACTGAGTACGCAGGTCTGCCGCGACGGGGGTATTATGAGTATGTTTAAAACTAAACGTAAGAAAATGATTGACATTAATACAAAATTCATTGGACAGTAAAACAAATCTAAGAAGAAATCTGTTTCAATGTTATGTATTTTCCTCTCAATGTCTGTGCTTTTTTGCATTTTTAAGCGTGAATATATATTTAATCACGACAGATTACATCAAATTAAATATAACACTAAGTTTAAATAATAAAATTGAGAAAATATGTAGTAAGATCCAACAAATAAATATACGTAGGTTAAAATTTTTCGTCGTAGTATGAAGAGTTTCAAAATTGCATCTTTACTTTTCCGTAACAAAAAAACGAAGATTCAAAAACGAACGGGGCCAAATAAGAAATTGGTTGTAAGATAATAACGTAATAATAATAATAGTAATAATATTAAGATAATAGATGGTAACGTGAAATTTAATACGTTTTACTAATTTTTTACGATTCAGAAATTTGTCAGTCATCGTAGTATTTGTTTGCACAGAAAGACCATTCCGAGCGGATGCCAAATGGAATAGATGGATCAAATAGAGGTGCATAGCTCACATAAGCTACATTAGGCCCGACGCCGTACAAATATATCACCCTGTTTGTACGCTGCCCGTATCCGCCTGTCCCATCTTATCAGACTAGTTTATGTGTTCCGTAATACATTCACCGCTGCAATTATAATCACTATATTACATAGTTAAATCTTTCCTAAAATGGAACCGAATATGTCACTAAAGAGAGGGTTTCGTTTAGGTCGGATTATCATAACAGGGATAAATACCTGTTATCATTTTACACGAAAATTTGGACTCCATCTTGTCGGTTGACGTCACAAAGCGAACAGAGAGGCGATTAGGTGGATTTGAACCTAGGAATTTCCATTTCCCAGAAGTCAGACTCTTTACTGATCATCTGAGAGGTGTACAATTAACTTTCTTTAATTTTTATTAGATCCTGAACATCTCTAAACGTAACGAGATATGACGTCAGTTAATCGTAATCTTTGTAGCAGAGTTCAAGATCAAGAAGTTAAATCTTACCTTCGGCTTCAAAGGAACTGTTATATCACACAGCCGTAGTACAGTAACAGCTGAAATCTTCTGTATATCTCTACTTAATGAGACCTAATGACGTCAAAATAGCTAGGCGTTATTGGTCCTACCGCCCTCCAAGTTTTCGCGAGGTGGTTCGTCGCTTACCAGCGGGGTGGTACCAACACTATTTTACATACTATTTTACACACTACACTATTTTACTATTTAACACTATTCTAACTGTACGCATGAAAGGTACACAGCTGGCCATTTCAGTATATCCTCAATCTCCCAGCTGCAGTTCGGTCTAGTTCAAAGATACTATATCTACTTCTGCTTTACAAAGTGGTGTGCGCCCTGACGCATACAGCTAAGAAAGTGTGAGCAGAACACCAATCCCTACTAAGCTCAAAGCACCTAGCGAATGTTTAGAAGGCAGTTGGTTTTCCTAGTGGGTAAGTGTTTCGACGTTGTCGCAGGAGAGAAGAGTATACATTTGTAAACAATAAACCTTTTCTAACTGTGTTGTGATGGCACTTGCTGAAAATCTTATGGTCACCGGTTCGGTGATGAGCAAAATATTAATAAAATACAGAATACAGAAGCAAGAGTGTCTCTTTTTTAATCACGAGTTAGGGTGCCCCCATACATAGTTTTAAAGCAACTGAGGTACAATAAAAGTATTAATAGAGATCTGATTTGCCACCCTGGAACTTAAATTTTGAGATCAGAAACTTCTAATTGCTACAATAGAACATCAGATAAACCTTTTGTGTAGTTTATGATCACCAATTATGCTTTTTCTACCGAGTTGGGCGGATATTACTGTACTATTAGGTTTTTAATACTGATAAATAAACTAAATTCACTTTATATTTTTGCCTCCTGAACTGTTTCTTGAGAATTAACTAGGTTACTACCCTTTATCCGTACGACTTTTGTGCAGTTCAGTGCAGCTTTTTCTGCCAAGTCAGACGGATATTACTGTACTATTAGAATTTTAAAACTGATAAATAAACTAAATTCATTTTATATTGTTGCCTCCTGAACTATTTGTTCTTATTCGTGCGACTATGCGACAAAACTTGTTATACGAGTATGTCAAATTTTCGTCATAAAGACATGTCAAGACTACTTAAACCACAAAAAAACATAAATACAATGGTCACAAAAGACATTACTAATGATAAGTGTAAAGAATATAACAACATATTTAGTTTTGTTACTTACAAACTGGCTAGCTGATTCATTTCCACGATCATGAATTAGCAAGCCAAAGGCCAATGAATAAACAATGGCAGCTGCAGGCAGGATCGATTAAGTTTTAGCCCAGTATCGAACCGGCAAAATTTAAATTATTAGCCTCTATTGTAGCCACTAGGCCACTCACCTAGCTTAACTCTTCATATGACGTCACTAACGTCGTCTTCTGCGCTTCCTTCATGGAGAACCTTCATCCATGTCTGTTACGTCATATGGTGGCAGCCATTACTGAAATTTGAATCAAGAGTCTGCCTCCGCCATCTTTGATTTCAGTCCCATAAGAATAAGAATATTGTTAATTATTTCTAGCATTACTGAATCAAATAATTTACTCACCATTAAGTCAATAGACAATAGGTGTAGTCAATACAATTTACATAATACAACTTAAATAAGTCATTTAGAGCTATTCAATATCCAGCTTAAAATCGTCCTCTAGTGAATAAGGAGCATTTTTTTAAATAAATGAAATTAAAAAGCTTTTGAAATTCTTAAAAGACATCTCTCTACATGAGCAGGAGGCTTGTTAAATAATCTAATACCAACAGCCAGACTTCGCTGAACCTTCTCCAATCTAGTTGCATGTAGGTTTAATCTTTGCAATGTCTTGTTACATAAGAATGGGAGTCACTCCTAAGTGCAAAGCCATCAATATATTTTTTAACATGTATTAAAATCTAAAATATAAATACACTTTTTAAAGTTAATGTATTGTACTTACTAAAACAGGTTTACTTGACTTTGATTGTTTAAAACCTGCAATTAATCCTATGGCTCTCTTTTGAACAATAAAAACATCTGCTGCTTCAGCACTATAGCCCCACAACAATAACCCGTAAGATATGTAGCATTGAAAGAATGTGTGATATGCCATGAGAAGCATTGTTTCCGTTACACAATTTCTCAACTTTCGAAGCAGATATAAAACCCTTGACAATTTACTTATAACTTGATTCTTGTGTTCAACCCCCGAGAGCTTTTCATCTAACTTGAACACTTGATAGTCATAAAAAGACGGTTGGAGTGTAAAGCTATAGGTACATTGGTTTTGTAGGGAATAACATTGTTCATTTTTATCGATCATAAAATAGACAACTACTTGTTATTTACCCGTTATACTTGCTTGAAAATAATTTTGACGAAAAAGAAGAAAGGAAAATTACCTTTATGAAATGGTGACCTACCAGGTTGGTATTTTAAGCCAACCAAGTATGAATACGAAATCAGTGTAAGATTATTGTGGCAATATCTTTTATTCTTGTTACTGACGAAGTTTATCATATTCCTTAAACAGATCTGTTAATTAATAGCCCAACAACCAACGTCTCTAGATTACCACTTAAACTTTAATTAGACACCGCAACTATATTTTAATCAGTAATGCTAAAACAAAATAAACAGTTAACTTATAATGATAAAACGAAACTTTTGAGTTAAGTGTGAACAGTGAGCGTGGTTTACACACTGATTGTCTTCTATTATTTGACCCAAGGGTGCGGGATATGCAAATGAAGCCGCACTATTTGCATATAGCGTTTGTTCTGTTGGTCTACGGTGATATTGTAATCAACATGATTATTGTAATGCATACCAAACACACCAGCAATCACATAATGCTGTCTCAGAAGTGTTTGAAAGCATTAATTGAAAACCCACTCATTCTTATTGAAATTCTTATTTCAACTGTAAAAATAATTTCACTAATTAATTTTCACTATCTTCCATGAATGACATATCTGGCTTGGGAAATTATGAATCAAAATAGTACCATTCAATCGTTATTATTACTGAAGCAACATTTTTTTCAAACTCAATTTTTTTTAAAGATACGTTTTGAACGTTGTTTCAGTTCTTATGGTTATTACAGAACTTAAGCTTAGGGCCTATTTGACAAATAAAAAACTGTGTCAGTGGACTGGCACGTAAATTTGAAAACTACAATCTTTAATAAAACTATCATATTCTTTAAAGTTTATCTAATTCATTTCAAAAATAATCATCCCATTTCTGAAAATACCAACATAGCAACACCGGTAATACCAAAATCCTTTGGTGGGTTTTGTTGGGTGACGTGACCTTACGCTGCATACCATGTACCTTGAATAATGGTTTGAAATTAAGAAAGAAATTTGATTTTTAATATTCTCCTTTAGACACATTGAGCTCTATCAGACGACGTACTGAGTTTACCATAGACAGTAAATTTAACTTTTCTCTGGAACTGTTGATTGTAGACAAGTAATTCAAAATACTCATGAGTTTATTTTTTAAGCTGTTTTTAATGTTGGTAGTCAAATCATAATTAACATTTATTGTTTTTACAGAAAACTTAAAAAATAGATCGTTTGACATTTAAAAGCCCATAACTTTTGAACCGTCATTTTTACAGACATGCAGGTGGGGTTATATTTAAAACTATAAACTACTAAATATGAATCAACATCCTCATAGCCATTTTTGAGAAATTCAGGTTTCATTTTTCAAAGATTTTAGGGGTGAACTACCCTTAAAAATAAACGAAATGAAAATGAACTGGAGATACGGTGATACGGAGTAGATGGAGATACGGAATACATACAAAATTTTATCTAAATCGGACCAACGGGATGGACTGTTGCTCTGTACACATCCAGACACACGCACACAGACACACACACACACACACACACACACACACACACACACACACACACACACACACACACACACACACACACACACACACACATACGGAAAGACAGAAATGACATCGAAACCCATTTTTTGGATTCAGGTGACCGTAAAATGGATGTATATCCACTCTTAAGTGTCTGCATCAGTGGTAGGCATCTTGAATTTTAGTCCCGTATGGGCAATGTTAAATTCTGGCGGAACATACCTTCACTTTGGCGTGTGTAGTGGCGTTAATTATCTAAGTATCGATGTAAAACTTTGGAAGTGCATTGATGAGATGTGGCTCAAGGGCATGACTTTTTCAATATGTTCAAAAATTTTACTTTATATAAAAATAAAACAAACAAACAAAATATTCAAAAACAAAATATTCCTGGATTTTTGTTTTTATATATAAGTTAAATTTTTGAACATATTGAAAAGGTCATGCCCTTACCACATCATCAATCAAAGTACATTACACGATATATAAAATTATAGACCTATTTTTATCCATTTTATTACAGAAAAACAATTGATTTGCAAAATTCGAATTTTCAATTAGAAGAATAAGTAATGTGTGAACAACATCTTCGACATAGTCATAAATTAATAATCGGTTTTATTGGGGAAAACTTATCGATCTTGTATGTAACACAGACAATGTAAAAATCAATAACATAAAATAAAACTTAAAAACAAACAAACATCTGATTGTTCTATTTATAATAATAAGTAATAATATATTGAAAGGTCATGTTCACATCTCATCAATGTATTTTAAAGTTTTACATCGATATTTGATATTAAACTACAGACGCCAAGTAGGTATGTTCCGCCAATTTAACATTCTCTTACACTAAAATCCAAATTACCACTGATGCAGACTTACAATTCGAAAATTACATCCATATATGTAGAGTATAAGTGGGAGAAAGTAAAGATGTGTGAATAGATTTTCTTTCTGACTCTTTTGTATAGTCTTTTGTTTCTTTGACATAAATACATTGAGTGTGGTAACGTATAAGATTAACCGACACAGTACATTTTAGATCAAACCAGTTGTAAATTAGGGGCCTGCTGTCTCTGTGTCCGTCACCTAACCTACTGCGCCACCGATCCAACTAATCAAAAATACTATATGTTCTTATTTTTATGTCACTGTATTGTGGCTATTTATTAATTTTGATTATTTAAAACTTATAAAATTGATATTCTAGACTTTTTCATAATTTCTTTATGTATTTATATATTTATTTAGTTTTTGACTTTCATTTAGAAAATTATTTTTCCTTAATTTCATTTAATTGTTTTTTAAATTAATGAGATTTAGTCTGTAAAAACTTTTTAGAAACTTACAAGTGAATCATATTACATTCATTTCTTATTCATACGTGGCTTAAACTACCTACCTTGTTAGGTAACCATTGCAAATGGTAATCTAATCTAATCGTCTCTTGGATCAACAGTGTCGCCTTAAAACCAAATCAACATGAGAGTTTCGTGGCTGTCCTATTTATACTATGGTGCGATTGAGAAATTTTTATGTTGTATATAACTAATCATAAGCTCAACCATTCATTGCTATCACCAACTGTAATTATGTGAACATATAAAGTATATTCTCTTTTATTCACCGTTATATCATTAGTACTACATTACTACAACGCAATATAATGCTTATATATCCTTACATCGATAATCATTTAACCATAAGGTTAAACGCGAGGGAAGACGAAGGTTCAGAGATTGCATATCCACTCTACGCGCGTCTGAATCTGTGCGTTGCAAAATAAACTTTTACAACTCACGTTACTTTTTATATCCATTTTTATCGCTACCCTAACTTCTAAACCTGGCCAAAGTGCCTCCTCGTACCATGTTCTCTCACAGATTACAGTAAAAGTTTTTATTTAATATATTCAAAGCCACGTAGGCTTTTTCTTCTATTGTTGTATTTGTTATAAAATTTGAATGTAAAGACTTTTTCAAATTTTCTTACTGTAACAAAATATATAAATTTATTTGTTATATCATAAATACTTACAAGAACATTGGTGAAATTTTCCAAAGTTGCAGATTAAGTTTTATTTTACGAGTTATTCTCTACGTTAATAATAATTGCATAGCTTATTAAGTGAGATTAGTTTTACTTACATCTTTTGTATACAAAGTTTACATGTATACTCTAGTTAGTTTACATAAATACCTAAAATTTAATACCAAAATGTTCGATTTTGTGAGTAGTTGTAACAAAATATCAATTTAAAAATTTTTGCCTTTAAACACCAAAGGAATTTAAACAGTCAGAGAATTTTACAAACACAAACGCTTTTTGGAAAAGCCGTTCGAACCTACATAGGCATCCCGGGATTTGAACCCGTGAACTCTTACACCGAAATCCAAGACGTCAACCTTATCTTATCAAGACATTCATGTTATGAATGTAATGGTAATTTAGATAAATACATCTGGTTACTTACCAAGACCATTTACTTTGCTACTTTTTACTACTCATTTACTTAACAGGTTCAATAACGAGCATAAATTACATCGAATAAATGAATAATGAATGAGAGAATTTATTTCCCTTGACGAAACAGCAAGTAAATACTAACTTAGTGTTTCTGAGAAATTAAAACTGACTTAACAACTACTGAGACTAGTTAAACAGATTAATAAAACATTTTATTAGACGGTTTATTGGTGTTAAGTTTATTCTTAATACTTTAGTTAGGTGTATCATCAATTTAAAAGCATTTTAGCTAACCGCTGTACATTCCCTTATTAAAAATTTAGAATTTTTGAAAATCTGCATTGCATGAATACAAATTTAGTGCAATCAAACAAATTTTAAGTAAATTTAAAATTTAAAAATGCTTGACTGATACAACAATTTAAGAAAAAATTATGCAGTTACAGATTAGGGCTTTATAAAAACCTTGTTTGTTGCCTTGTTGACGACGTAAAATGCTTTATTTAAGTAAATAAACTCTAAACAGTTTCGAGCAATGTTTTAAAACTTTAAATTTAAAAGCATTTGGCATTTTATGACAGAGTGGAACGTGCGAGATGTGGAGATCCACAGCAGTTTGCTCACCGCAGCAGAAGCAAGTGCCATACCGTTTATTCCAGCTTGTTGGCGCATCGGAGTGGAGGTGTTACATCATTTATGTAGTTTCGAGTATTCTTATAAAATAAAATATTTCCAAATTAATATTTAAAAGTTCTAGAATTTATAAAAACATCACAACACGTAAATAAATAAAATATGGATTTTAATGGCATTAAACCATTATAGTAACAGACTATGTCAGGAATTGCAATTTAAACTTAACTTAAAGAATGTACATTTGATTGCATCATTAGATTCACTACATACACCACATTTTAAATTTTGAACTTGTTCAATTTTAAGTTTAACTCAGGAATTCAATTTCAGATTTTCAATATGGCTGCCATTTTCCAAAATGGCGGCTAACATAAAAATGTCTAACGGAGAATTTGGATTATACTTTCTAAAATAAAACGTTTTTGTTATTGGGTGTTTTTTTCAATATCTCTAATGTCTCAAAAACCACAAGGACTTGAAGTTTTATTTTCTTTGATATGAGGACACTTGAGTCCTGCCAAAATCACGATATAAAAATTTTAGCTACTAGTTAGGAAACCCTTCATAACAAAGAAATCAAAATTTCAGGTTATCGTAGCTTCTAAACCATTAGATATATTGAAAACCACCAAATAACAAAACATGTTTTATTTTTGAGAGTAAAATAAGACCAAATAAAATACAGAGTGTTCCATAAGGCTTTGTAAATTTGCTGCCATTACGGAAAATTACGGCCATATTGAAAAAATCTGAAATTGTATTCCTGATTGAAACTTAAAACTGAGCAAGTTCCAAATTTAAAGTGTGGCGCATCGTGTAATTTACAAATGTTAGTATTCGAGTATTCTTTAAAAATCACCCAGTATATCCAAATTTACATATTAAGATATTTACAATAACATCAGCCAAAAAAATGTTATGGAGTAAAATGGGTTGTTTATAAGGCAGGTGTATAATTTGTTTTTAATTGAATTGAAAGGCAACTTACTAAGTCCAGGAGGTTGATTATTGATCATTTCACTTCATACGAGTAAGTATATAATGTTTGAGTTAATCTTATGAAACGGTTGGTTGTAGATAGCAGAAGTTTTGAAACTTTGATGTTGGCCCTTGGGGAACATTCAACCTTCTCGCGTTATTCAATTTCCAAATTCAGCTTTATAAAAATGGACTACATTAAAAAAGATAATAAGAGCTGATTTGCTTAAGTTTGGAGTGGTTATATTTATAATTAAATTTTCTAGAAAAAGGTAATTGATTTTTTTTAGTTATTTACGTTTGAAAGTTCTAGATAGCCGCCATTTGGAAAATTATAATGAAAATACTTTTTTGATAAATCTATATACCGAATTTCGGCTTGTCTATGTTCTAGTAAAAATATCTGGAAAGGTTGGCAGAGAGCTTATGGACACTCTATATAATGGAGGTGATTGAAAGTATGTAGTTTTAATGAATTAACAACATTTAATTAACAACACAGTAAACGATATCGTATTTACAATCTCGTATTTCGATAAGGCGAGTTTTAAGGGTTTAAATGCAGGCCAATAATTATTGTTACTAGTGAAGATCTTCCTATTCTTCCGCTAGATGGCACCGGTGTCGAACACCAGCCAGTCGATGTAAGTAAGCCATTTATAGACCGCTAAGACTTGCATGCGATGGTGAATTATTTGGTGGTAGGCTATATCCGTATATCCTATGTCATTTAACTGATAATTTCTGGGTAATTCATATTCTGTTTCAAGAATGATAATTTAATTTCATGTTGAATATGAAATATAAAGAAATATGTCTCTAAGTATAAAAATCTTAGACTGTAAATGAATTTTAATTAATTAATTTCTCATTACCAAAAACATTATTCAATACAAAGGTGATTAGGAAATTAATAAAACAAAAACATTAAATTTCATTCATGAAACAAAAGTTTTAATGTTGTCTCTATTTACAATCCTCGGACGGTCGGGGTTTCTTATTTCTGAGTCTAAAATGTGTCCTGAATTCCCCGTAGAATCCTAGTTTCTTCATTTTTGAGCTTAGGATACGACTTAGATTCTCCAGTTGTTCTGGCCTTGGGAAGATTACCTGGTTCTGCGTTTTTGTACCTCAGTCTTAAAAATGCGTCTTTCGTTAAGTTAATAGTTTATGCATCTTAGATTTGGGAAGTCCTTATTTTCTTACACGAAGATTAAAAGTTGTCTTAGATTTTATTTTTTTAAATTCTCAATATCATTACATTGTTTTTAAAAGTTTTAAAATCTTTTCGGCGGGGTCCTTCCGAAAATCAGTACGCGCATACAATAATGCTATTATTTTTAAAATTTTAAACTTATTAGCTATTAACATGGCCCTTTTAAATACTGTATTACTTATAACCTTACTCTACATATATTTTATTTGTTTACTTGTATTTTAATGTATGTTGTTAATGAATAACAACATTTATCATAAAAAAACGATTTTTTTTACAGCGTCACTCGTATTTCGATAAAGCGAGTTTTAAGGGTTTAAATGCAGGCAATTGTTTATCTAGGTAAATATAATTTCCATATCTTTTAAATTGTTGTATCAGGAAAAATAGTATGTAAGTAAGCATTTATATAAGATTGCATGCGATGGAATTATTAGGTTTGTATATAATATTTAACTAAAATTTGGTATTCATTTCTTTTTCCTGTCAATGAAAATATATTTTATTAATAAATATTTTCTTAAAAATTAATTTTTTGAATTAATTAATTAATTTCTCATTACCAAAAACATTATTCAATACAAAGGTTTATTAAAATAACAAAACATTTTAATTTCTATAACAAAAGGTTTTTATCCTTTTCCCCTGACTATTTCATTTTTCATTGTTTGGGTTTTTTCTTTAAGTTCTGGATACTCCTTGATTTTTCATTTTTTAATTTCTTAAGGTTAGATCCTAAAAGTTATTTTACACAATATTATTTCTTTTTTTTTATATTTATTATTTTTAAACATTTTTAAAATTTATTAAAGCAAAAAAATTTTTTAAAAAAAATAAATTTTAAATTTTTTAAATACTATACATTTATATTTCTAAAATATTTTTATTACATATTTATTATTGTTAGGCTTTTAATAAATACTTAATACATAAAAACCATTTATAATTTTAATTTTAATGTTTTTAGTAAATTAGAAAGAAATTGTTGGGGTAATTAATAAATAGGTAATATTTGTTTAATAATAGTTACTTGCTAACTATCGCATATAATTGTGTAGTTATTATATTTTCCCGGAAATAAAATACGTGAAAATAATTAATGTAAATCCCTATATAATCACTTTATATTAACACCTGAACCATTCTTTGTTTGAAATTCATTATTGGTGATGGTGGATTTATGTTATATAGATTTTTATTGTGGTCATTTCCCATCAGGATTTTAAGTAAAACGAAGTTTTACGACGTTTCAGGATCTGGAACCTGATCCCGTCCTGAAACATATTTTTACCACTACCGTTAACCAATAAACCAAAAAATGCCGTCACAAAATTAACATTGCCCAAAAAGGGACCGTTCTTAGCGCACGCTATCTTTAGTCGCCCCGCTAGGAGGCGGAGTGTTGTGGTTATTTGTTACGTTATCAATACAGTTTTCGTTTTGTGCATGATAGATAGTATAGTTTTATTGAAAACATAATATAATTAATGTATGATTATTAGGTAATCACTTGAGGAAGGGAGGAGTTTCTTTACCTCCATAAACGTTGTATGGTTAAAAACTCAGACTCGTTGGAAAAGTCCAATAAAATATATTGAATAATCCTGCAGACTCTTACATTACAAGTCCTAGCGCAACAAGTAACTACAACACAAGGACGATCCACACGACATATGTCGTACGTACAGGCCGCGCCTCAACGGTATTTGTTCTGTAATTGTTGTAGTGAGCGGAAGGCGGCGCGGCAAGGGTTGTAATTACACACACCTGGAGTATCAGCTGACCGGCCACCAGATGGCAGCCTGGTCGCGTGCCGCGCCACCACGACTATCTCTCATCAGACGTCCGACACTCCGGCACCGAGGCACCAGGGTCCCACGCCGAGGAGGCCGTCAAGGAGGTTAATGATGATGGAGACTACGGCTGACTACGGATTTTAAGATATTGTTTATCCATTATTTATCTTGGTTGAAAAGGACATAGACTGGGACGATGGCGTGTCCTGTAATCCAGCTTTAGGTGACGAATTGTGCATAGCTGTAAGCGATGGTCGGTGGATGTAGTGTTTTCTTGTGTGGATTAACTTCAGCACTATTAGATACTACCTTAATTTGCAAAGACTATCCTCATAATTAGACCAGTTTGTAATTCAGAGGCAGTGGTTCGGACTCCACGTTAAACTGTATGTCCCTTAAATATGCCATTGACTGTTGGGTTATTAATTGACAGTTCTGTCTAAGAACCATGCCAGCCTTAGTCAGTAGACTACAAGATCACGTCACAATCATCTTACACATTTCTCAGTCATATTTGTCTTAAATACCTATACATGTTGCCCTTTCAGTAACTAACTAACTAGTCATATAGCAGTCACAGTGAGCCCCAGCCCACTGAAACCTCACATCCTGTCCTGTATTGATATTTTTGATTACAGCGAATAAAATATATATTTTTATTACTTTGATATTCTTGTTTCAATATTACATCATTATCATCATCAATCATTTGTTTCATATTGAAACAAATACATTGATATTCTTAAATGCGATACTGTTGAAAGTCAATTTCCATGAATATCGGCTTTTGATCATGACTGTAATGCATCGTATTGCACACTGGTGTGGTGTGGCTTTAAGTGTCTCCACTACCTCCGCCTTTTTTTAATCACAGCTTTTTTAACGTCAATATATATTAGCTAGGGGGGATGTTGGCAACTTGTAAGATGACAATTTTAATTAGGTTTTCATAGAAACTATTTATGCTATTGTATTGATTTTTTAATACGGTAAATAAGAATAAAGACAGCTGTTTAGAAGAACTGAAAACATTTCCTTAAGACATGTCCATGATCTAACCTATTTCAAATAGGGAAGTAAATACAAACATATTTTATAATTGCTAAATTCATACAATCGTTTAAAGTTTTTTGTGGAAGAAAATCTTGTACTTGTAGTTAAGTGATAAGTTTTTTACACATTTCCTCAGACGATAAGCAATAAACTACTGTTGAAATTTCAGCTTCATACGCAATCATGACAGATTCCAAAAAGGCTTCTTAGCATTTTTAACAAATAGATCGCTGATATATATCTTTAGATTTACTTACTCTAATTGAAATCTAATCTAACGTGTCTTAATTTTGAAATCGTATTTGAATAGCCTGTTTTCTGTTTTTACATTGTTCTTACAAATTAAAAATCTAAGACAACGGAAGTACTGCTGACTCTTAAATATTTCTATTCATTTTTAACATAATATTTGCGTTATATTTATGATTTTACAACTTATTTATGATTTTTTGTATTTTATTAAAATACGCGCTATGGTTATATGCTTATATGTGTGCTAATAACAATATTTAGAGAAAAACCAGAGCTGTCGAACTGTCATGTTGCCGTGAAATTGGCTTTCCAATTTGACAAAGTGTAACTTAAATAATAAAATGTTTTGGTATTTCATTCCGAATTATACTTTTCATGAGCTGAGTTTTTATTTGTTTACGAACTTACGTTATTATTTTGTCATAACAATAAGAATCATATGTGAATTTATTGGAGTTACAAACGCATTTTATCAGACCTGAGTTTCTGAAGAGTATAACGTGTCGCGTTTGTGGCAATATTCTGATACTACCGAAATCAGGGAATCTCGGTTAAATTTGTTTTGGTAATTTCAATATTGCATCAATTCGGATGTCGGAAGAGTATAGTATCAGCATTTGGCAGAGCAAAAAATATATTAAATATATTCCAAATTTAAATTTATTGAAAAACCAAAATATTAAAACAATTTTTATTTCATTACTCCTTTATGGAATTTAATCTAAATAAAAGTATGAACCATTCAGTACGGACACATGAAAAACTGAATGGAAAAATAGAACTGTTGAACTCTCATGTTGCTATGAATACGTTATACGTGGCTTGGTAATTTACAATTTTAAAAAGAATAAGCTCAACATCCAAATAATGTTTTCTTTTGTGTCTAATTGAAAATTTTATTTTATTTTGTCATATAAGTTTGAAATTCGATTCAAACGCGTCATAATTTACATTATATTGTTGTCGTAAGTTAAACAGTATAAGTACCTGTCAATGTTTGAACTGTTTTAACGGCTTTCATTTCAAATGATGACAACTAATTGAAGTTTACTCTAACATAGTATATTGTCACAAATTTTCGGTTGATTGAGATTGAATCATATTTTTTTATTTGTTTAAACATATCGTTGATTTTCAGTATTACCAATATGGGTGTATTTTCAATATTTATATATCAATGCTTTTATCTCGATATGTTTATATCGAGAGATATCTATTTATTTTTATTTTTCGATAATATCGCTGTATCGACAAGTGTCACATCGTTATCGACATCGAATATTTATAGATTCTTGATGTCAGAACATTCCTATTGTGTGTGTGTTGTTGCTTGTACAGCAGACAGACTCGCTGATAACAGTTCTCTACTCACACACTCATATTGGCGACGTCTGCACGTGCGCCGCGCCGCGCCGCGTCTCCTTCCCACGCCAGTCAAGGTCACTGATAACCAGCTTATCACTGATGTCATAGCATTCGCGACGTCATCGTCACGGCGATGAGAAACAGATACAGTCAACGACAAACTGATTTATCAACATTCAGCATTACCTCCACCATTTGGATTTTTAATCCCGTGGGAGTAAAGTTAGACACTCTAAACACACCTCATCTATTCTTGAATCTTCAAATTACACAGGATTAGTTTGAAACCAAAATATTATATGGATTAGATTCGATTACAATTTGAAATTACAACATATCAAGTATACATTTTAAGCCATGTATGAATGAGAAATTAGTGTAAGATGATTGTGGCGCGATCTTGTTGTCCTACTAAGGCTGATATTTTCCTTGGACAAAACTGTTAATTAATAGCCCAACATTCAATGAAATATCTAAGGGAACTACATTTTAACATGAAGTCCGAACCACTGCCTCTGAATTACACACAAACTGGTCTAATTATGAGGTGGTCTTTGCGGATAAACGTAATATTCAATAGTGGGGACGTTAATCCACACAAGAGAACAAACACCACATCCACCGACAATCGCTCACAACTATCCACGAGTGTTGACCTGTATATCATATATAGTCCTATCTACTAGCAGTTAGCCCGTCCTTTGTACAAGTTGTATGACTCAGCTTCAAGAATAAAACAAATTGTTATTATGACTAAATACTTACCTGAAATCAAAAAAGTTTAATATATTTAATTAAATTTACATTAAAATATTTTTTAGTTTAGTATAATTTTAAAATAGATTTGAATTCAACGATTACCTTAAAAACTAATATTAGATTTAATTTTGACAGCTGCCTATTTTTTCTTTCAAATTGCTTTAAAATATCACATTTTCACTAAAACCATCTAAACTTAATACACAAACGTAACGTACTGTACGTAAAACAGTACCTAAAAAATTTTTGCTTATGTCGCTCAATACTGGGGTTTTAAGAACTCATTAAATTATATTAAATGGTCGTGGGAATTTTAAAGTAAGCAAAATCCTTTTCTAAAATGAACAGGATAGTTAAAATAAGATTCGTTATAGTGGCTCCCCGAGTTCACGGTGCGGAGTAAAAATAACTCGTTCAACATTAGAAAAAGAAAGACAAATATAAATTGAGACATTGTGCTGGTTCGGCATTTCTGGAGTATAAAATTTAAAAATAACCAAAAACATGATAAATCCAAGTAATATACGGACAAAATTCTAATTTTCTTTGTATGTATATGTAATTAAGATTTAAATAAACATTTTCGTAATGTGTCAATAATACTTTTTGTAGAGCTCATTTTCTAGCAATACTTTACTTGAAATCCAATAGAATAAGGCGCTACTTAAACAATTGGGCACCGTTTTTTCATAGTCAAATCGAAAAAAAATATTAAATTGTAAAAAATTTAAACATTACACCACTGATAAATCACTCATTCATTTCAGTGCTACTTTGAACCAGTTTAAAACTACGCTTAATTTATTTATTATATTTGTTGAGGAAATATAAATTACGGAGGCTGAATTTTTTAATTTAGTCATTTAAATAGTAAAAGAAACAATATAATTTATGACTTCACAAAAAAGAAGTATACTTTTAGAGAAGTCGTATTTGAAGTAATGAAAAGTAAAGTGTTTTCTAGGAGAAGTTTTATGTACCTTTATATTGAGCGTCAAACGTCTGAAGATACTATATTTAAGGCTTTATCGCTAAAAACGTTCTAGCTCATTGCTTTTATAAAACATCTTCAAGACATAACTCTTAACAACTCTTCCTCCTACTTCGTAAAGAAACTTTTGCCTTTTGGCATTGATCGCAATTAATTTGGAATTAGATTCAGCATAAATTTCTAACAAAAAGACATTACTCGCACTTTAAATTCGTCAGATTGAGAATAAACCACCCTAATAACAATTAACGCAATCGAAATTCTTTGGGAAACCTAAAATTGCTACGAAATTGTTAGAGAGATGTTATTAAAGGAATCAAAATGTGATCTTTTCGACATTCTGAACTACAGTAATAATTTTAGAGGTCGGAGGGAAAGAGGTACGCCCGGAGGGGAGGCAGTTATAATCAGCTGTTCCAGTCAATCACCTGTTCAACAATCAACAGATGATCTTGACAGATGGAGAACCCGGGGCCGATTTTTTCTGTCAATACAACATATGTTATTCTAGACGATAAAGGAAAAAACTCTTAACTATACAAGTAGTCCTTTTGTCGTCGAACAAACTGTGTTCTGTTTTTCTTTGGCGTCAAAACACGACGAGACTTTGTTTTAGTTGGATCAAATGTACTGTTATCTTTACATACTCGTATTTCAATCGACAAACTGATTTGACTGATAGCGAAACAATCTTCTTACACTCATTTCTCATTCTTACTTGTCTTCACATAGCTATCTGGTAAGGTCACCATTTCAGTTATAAGGAAAAAGGTATTTATAATACACTTTCAAAATAAGTTAACCCATCTAATAATAATTGCAGTAGTTTATAAAAAACTTTACCTAAAAACAATCATGACTACACTATAAAGAAATGGAACTAGGCTGATTATCACGATTAAACACATATAATCAAGTAATTTACATCAGAAGGTTTTTTTAATTAATGCATTTCGCATATGTGGTGGTGAATATGCATATACTCATGATGTTACCATTTATTTTTCATCAGTTTGAATAGCGTTGTGGTCCAGAAGGATGCGATATGTAATATGCCTAAGTGTGAGGTGTGATATGTTGATTGATTGACTCAAATGTGTTTCTTTCACAATACTATACAGTTGCAACTATGACCTGTAACTTAAAACTGTAAAGTGTAAAAAATACTCTACCTGATAACATGCTATACTGTCGTGATTAGGGTTATATTTCAGGTTATATTTCATAGGTTATTTATTTTATTTTTTTTATACGTTATAGGTTATATTTCACTTACATTTTACGAATGTGGCAAAATTAGATTGTAGGATATGATGGATGTTGTCCGAAACCCCCAAAGTATTTTGATTTTTAATCATTTTTGAAAATACTTCCAGAAATAAACCTTGTTGTATTAAGTAATTTATTTTAATTTTAGAGTTTATAAAAATAAAATTGTAATATTTTATTCAAAGTAGTAAATTTTTACGATCTTTACATCAAAGTCGTTGCTTGTTAACGAATCACCTCCGCTTTCGCTGGATAGTTTTTAATGAATAAAATGTGAAAGGAATGGTCTTTGAGTGTAGTTGTGCACAGCCGATTTTTCTGTATTCTCATTCTGAATGACATGTGACGCTTTTAAAATATTGGTTCATCGTAAGATAACATTGGGAGGAGTTTGTTTATAAAAACAGGCAGGTACAAGTAAAAACAGATAATTGTTAGCAAAAACTCGTGTTTCTACAGAACATGTTTGTTCCGAGGTTTATTTTTGGTGAATCACGTATATTATTTTTAGAATGGAGTAGTAAACAGTTTACAGACAAATATATATTATTGAAAGTTTATGTTTTATTTATGTGAAACAACGAGTAACGTTGTTTCTTGTTCTTTACTACAATATTTATTTCATTTGTAACACAAAGAGCCGTGAGTCATATTTTATTGCACTGTGGTACGTCTTGCACCTGTTTCTATTCATATTTGAGTAACAACAAGCTCACCACTAAGTAGGTGCTAGGTTATACATTGACTAAACCTAGTGCTAGCTACTAGGTATAGATTTTTAGTATTTATTTGCAAAAAAATACTAAAAATGGATGTGCTGAGGAGGAGCTGTAGGAGGCCAAGATTGAACAGAGTGAGGAACGAGGACATACGAAGGGAAATGGAAGTTGAAGATGTAATAGACGAGGTGCAAAAGAGGCAGTTAGTCTGGTTTGGCCATGTAAATTGGATGGAGGAGGGCCGACTCCCGCGACAAGTGTTGGAATGGGCTCCACCATAGAGAAAGAAAAGGAGACGTCCCAGACGCAGTTGGAAAATGGGGATTCAAGAGGTAATGGCGACAAGAGGACTTCAAATCGATGATTGCGCTGACAGAGTGCTGGAAATTTAAGGGTGGAGGACGGTAGAGCGTCCTTCGTATGTCCTTTGTAGCTGTAGAAATCCGCAATAAATTTAAAATGAAAATTTGAAAATGAATTTTCAAGCAATTAATTCATATTTTTCATTCACCGATCCAGCCGTTTAGACGTTATTTTAAGGTAAATATGAGTGAAGTGTGAGTGTGATGGTGTAATGTGATGATCAGCTGAATCATTTACAAGGATCATTCACCCAATGAGATGATACACCAAGAGTGTTCAATCGCCAAATGAACAAAGGCAACTGTAACTGTATTCAGTAACGATCTTGGGAGTAGTGCGAATGTTCTAACAATGTTTCAGGTCCGCGACCCACTGTCACTGCAACAGACGAGGCATTGTTGAGCCAAGACGACTGGCAGGGTTTGAATTGTCATTGCCCAGCCCAGCTGGTTGAAGTTCACAAGTTTTTTGTTGTCCCTCCTCAATAGAAGCGCTGGGACTTGCAAAATCGTCTCCCCTTCCTTTGTGTGCCGGAATTGGCTCAAGGACATCTTTTCAGATGGGCTACAGTCTACGTACCGGCCCAGTAACCATGTGTGAATGGTATATCCTGCCATTCAGACTGAAATAAAATTTCAACAATACATCAATTATTCTGTCCAATATAGTATACAATATTTATTTCAATAGGTAATTCATTTAGATTAAACCTATGACTGTGTAGGAATTAACCTTGAAAAGTATTACAATTCGTTCCACTCTTTATACTGTACAGTAGTGACATAGCCGATGTAATCCGATGTACTGCTTATTTTTAATGCTAGTACCCGGAAACCGAGTTTTGCTCGGACGGAACTAAATTAAAACAACTATAATATACTCCTTATAAACACTGTTTATAAGGTTGAGTAAAAAGTTGTAATACACCTTAATAAAATATGTTTTACATTTCGACTTTCATATCAATTCGGTTTGTTGAATGGTAACTTAAGAAAAGTATTAGATTTATTTTTTTAAACTTCGTTCCATACTTTGCTCCGGGTGTGAGTAGGATTTTTTACGGTAAACCCAATTTTAGGCCTTTTCGGAATCGGAATCGTAAAAATTATTTTTGATAAACTTAACATTTAAAACGTTTATAAAAATAAACCAAACTAAATCTAACAATTTTGTATAACGTTTTCTGTAAAATTAATACTATATTTATAGGAGTGAGGCACTGGGGGATGCTCATTTTTGTCCATACCAAAACTATGGGATTGTGGTTCCAAAAATAACACAATACTAAATCCTGCACTCAGCTTATTATCAGTTCAAAAATTTATACTTATTCATGTTAAAGTTATCGTACATTTACATCATTTTATGTGATTTCACATTCAGAGTAATTATGTAGTTTCACATCTCCTGTAAAATTGTGAGTAAACTGTGAATGTAATTTCACAGGAGATGTTAAACAACATAATTACTCTGAATGTGATATAACATCAAATGATATATGTGATTTTCAGATAGATTACAGATAGTTTTACAGATCAATTTGTTTAGAGGAGATGTGAAAGTACATAACTACTCTTATGACTACATAATTGAATAATTAAAAATCATTATATACGAATATTTCTATGAAAAAATAAAACCAACCTGAATAAGCTGTTTTGGTTCAATGCAGCTAAAGAAAGGTCCATAACGATAACATTGGCAGTTTGAAGAGCTGTAGGACGAAATCCGGATTTTCCCTGAATTGAAACCTACTCTAATCAATTTCTTGTTTCCAAATACTCCGCATTACACAAAAAATTCATAAATCCTTGGAAATAATTTTGACCGGACAGTGCTTGTTTTAGAGTATAAGGTAAGATTTCTTAAATTAATATAATTTAATGTTGTAAAGTTTGTACAAATGATTCGTTGGTCGTGTGATGTACATATTAATTTAATAAATATACAGTTGATGAAATAATAAAGCTGAACAAAAATTACCAAAGTTATATAATTATAATATCAACTGACCTCAATATGAAAACATTGTAGTCCTTCCTTTAGAATGTCCCCATTGATCGCTAAAGTTTTGTTCAAAACAAGGCCTTACTTATTCATTCGCAAGAGTTTTTTTAATACGTAATATTATATTGTTATTTTATTTTTCCGATATTTCAAGTGCTCAATTGAATAATTTTCAGTTAAAATAATAGAAAACAAAGACCTATCTCATTCAGGCATTTAACTAATCTACACCTTACCATTCACTGAAAAATAGTTTAGGCTTGGCTGCAATAGTTTATGTAAGTGCTACATTAACACCGGGAACAAATTTAAATTTTTTTCTAAAATATTTTTAACCTAATTTGAATCAAGTTTATATATTACACTATAGCTGTTTGTGTAATAAAAAAACGTTAACGTAACAAAATTACGTTGAACGATCACGTCACAAAGCACAGATTGATTGCTTTGAGCTTAACACAATGTGATAATCAATACAATATCAATTACAAAGGTAATTGCAACGAGTTGTGTAATTGCTGAGCGGTGTTTACCGCCAGCGACATCTAGGTGTAGTTCCCGTCACCACTCAGAGCGCCAATTACCTGACGAGGTAATTACATCATGCCTCAATTAGTAATGCACTCTACATCTACACTCCGCACTCTACCACTCGAATGTGAAAACCGCAAGCACATAGTATCGTGTTGTACATTGGTAATAATAACCGACCTTTACTTTCTCCCCTATACACATAGTATGCGGAAAAAGATACCTCAAATTCCTAAAAATTTGTTCATTATTAGTTCATATTAATAAATAGGATTCGTTCTTAACAATCTTCGACTTTGAATGCAGGAAGACTCATCTGTTATGAGACTCCGTGAATGTAAGTTAACAGATTCAGTGAACTGATACGTACGACAGTAAAGAATTAACCAGATGTCGTTTTCTCATGGCATTAACTTATGCCTGAAATGTTCAGCACAATTCGAACCATAGAATAAACTTTTCATTTTCTACAGGTTTATGGATAAAAATCTCTATCTGGTTAAAAAATTCAGATGTGAATATTAAAAAATAAATTATACGTCGTTCTTATACCCCGTGGGTCCACCACATTTGTTACCTCTGTTTTCTTTTCTGTCTTGGACTACACGTTTGTGCTATATCACCTGACAGAAATAAATATGCCTCTGATAAATACAATCAAAAAATAAACAGTATCAGTGGACTGACACATGCTTTCTCCCTTAACTAGATTTAAAAACGAAAACCTTCAATAAACTTAACATTTTCTGTAAAATTTATCTAAATATTATTTTAAAATGTATTGTTTCAAAAATAATTCCTGAAACCAAAATAAGAGAAAACAAGTTTAACCCTGCCCCGTAATACCAAATGTTTTTAAGTGCATTTTTCTGAGTGATGTGACCTTACACTTACACTCATACCAATTTCGTGGAAAATGGTTGGTAAATCAGGAAGAAATTGATTTTTAATATTCTACATATGAATAACATTCGGTGATATTAGACAACGTACTGAACTACATTTAACTTTTCTCTGGAACCGTTTATCGTAAACAATACTTGAAAATACTTATTTGTTTAGTTTTAAGCTGGTTTTAATGGTGGTAGTCAAACTATACTTTACCTTTATTGTTTTCGCGGAAAACATAAAAACATATTTGTTGACATTTAAAAGCACCTAACTTTTGAGCCGTCATTTTTACATAGATGCGGGATGGTGCCTTAATATGTTGTACTCTAAGCACTACCCTTAAAAATAAAAAAAGTTCAAAAAACGGAAAACCAACTTGAGATAAGGTGAATATACCAAATTTCATCTAAATCGGACCATGTGGGTAGGCTGTGGCTCTGTACACATCCAGACACACACGGACAGACATGTCGAAACCCACTTCCTTGGATTCAAGGGACCCTAAAACGGATTTATCCACTATCAACTCAAATTCGGAAATTTTAGTTGAAAACTAACTTTCTCCATATACTATCATGTAACAAAAAAGTAATCACGTTTAACAATGTTTTCCAATTTTTTACACCCACGTACAACAAATTTCAATATTTGTGGAGTTCTCAAACCATTCCTCTCCTCGAGGTAGAAAGAAACTGTTTGAGTGTGTTTTATTGAGTAATAAGGCCATGCATAATATGCACAATTAATATGCACATAATAATTTGGAAAACTTGTTGAGGAAATATATAGGGATGATTTTGTATTCCTCACAAAAATATCATTTGATGACTTTATTCAACGAATTGTGTATACCGTAGACAGTCAATTTTTCTCTGCAACTATTTTTCGTAGACTTATGATTTCAAATACCATTCTGTGGTTTTTTACCAGGTTTAGTGTCAGTTGTACCAACAGCACAATCTTTATTATGCACAGGCTAGAATGCAGTAAAATATAACCTTTACCTTTTCTCATTACTTTGTCAAATCTTATTACTCTATGGTATTAACATGGATATGTTATAGCTCTGGGAGAGGGGTATTGGCAATCCGTAAGACCAAAAATTGAAACGAAAGTACGTCATAGACCACGTTGACATGGATATGTCTAAGCTCTGGGGGATGTCCTATGGTTATGAGAACAGCTGTTTAAAGGAACTGAAAACAGTGAAAACATTCCCTTCAGACATATCCATGATCTAATATATTTCCCTTAGGGTAGTAAATACGGTACATGGTATATTTTATAGCATATATACTACTGATATTCCTGGTATCCATCCATTCGCTTAACCTCTACAGTCTCGGGCAAACAGTGGCGGTTAAAAAAAGGTTTTACTGTATTGTGTAGTTTACTTAGTGACATAATCGCAATGCAAAACTTAATCAACATGAGTTGTATATCCTTCTGTAGATATGTAACAGCTCAACTGCCAACTGAGGCAGTAAATAATAGGCGTTTAGCAATACAACGGCGCGCAATCGCATGCAACTATTGCGCAGGTCAGAGGGTGTTGCGCATGACAGGGCCAGGGGCTGCCTCAAGCTGCCGACTGTTGCGTTACGTTTGCGCAATGTTGGCTCAGGCTTGAAAGACCGTAGGGGTGAATTAAATTGGTCTTTTGAAGAGCCACCATTGAGTGAGTGTAAAAATTGGCTTGTTTATTCTGTAAGCTGTTGCCCTTTCGAGGGTTCGGTATTGTCAGCACGTAAATTACTTTATGGTAAATGGGAATGAAATGTGAGTGTGGTGAGTTAAGTAACACATGCAGCTTTGTTACTGGTCACGTGATTTCCTTACCAGTATTTTCAATCAATTAATGAATATGTAAATTAATTGATTTTAATAAATTTTTCAACCAGCTTCATTCGTCATCTGATAAAATGAACTATATGCACTTTCATTATTTCCTAGAAGACGTCCGTGGAAGTGAAATTACAATATAGTAAATTTGTAGGTTCATACAAATTTACAAAAATAATATTTTCGTGTAAATAAATATTTTTGTATTTTTTAAGGAATGTTTCATTAAGTCCAAAAGTACAACTTGTTAATAAGTACAAGACAAAGTTGTTTTGAAACAGTGAGTATTATCTTATAAAATTGCCTTCAAACGTTCGAAAAATCTACAGCACATTGTGTTGAAGTAGTAAAATTTTCCAATTTAAAATCTCAAAATGTTTTTTTTATTTCATTTTAAAAATACTGTATTAAAAACTTACATTATTTATACAACCAAACATGTTATTTTAATTACCAACAGATTACAACCGATAACTACTGTATATTATTAAGGTACATAACTTTTCATGTCGATCAATTAGTTACAATGATAAAAAAAGCAATTGCTTTAACCATGAACAATCACATTGCAGTTGGTACAACCCTAATGGAGAATTAATGGACATTGGAATAATTACGTAAATTGCATTTCAGTACACGGAGGCTCCATAACATTGTACATTGATGATGTCCCACGTTTAACAACTCTTATTTACAATATGATCGTGCAGCTCTGCCAGTTTAAATTAATGATATTTAGTTTATACATGTTGTAATGTCCCATTCGCCCTTGATTTGAAATTAACAATAAATTTGCTTAACGTATATTTTTTATTTTTCATCACGTGACCAGTTTGAAACTGATCGAACTAGAGAATTATATTTTTCACTTTATAATTTTTCTATAATAACAAGATATTTACTTGTTAATCAAAAGAAATAATGCTTGGTTATTATATTAAAAAAATATAAAAAATATAAAATGTATAATGTAATTCCCTATACAATCTCTTTACCTTTAATTTGACACTTCAACTACCGGTACAGTGTAATCAAGAACAACATACAGTAAAACATTATGTTATGTCTCATATCTTATTCTTATGCCATATGCATACAGTATAATGTCTTATCTTTGCGTGTAACCAGGAATGCTGTCACAAAATTAGCATTGTTCTTGTTGGCGCTAAAACTAAATATTTTGACACTTATGAACATTCTTAACTTATACTTATTTTCACTAAAAACCGTTAGTTAAAAGTAGAGTTTTATTTTTCGATATTTCAGTTAATAGATATTGTTTGTGCATTTTTCAAGGTGTAGCAGTGTGTGCCCACCCCTAGTTTATTTTCCACATTCCTCCGTCTTTCTTCGCCAGCAGATCGCGTCGTCGTCGTCATCCAAGACCCAACACTTCCTTTACCCCAATGCCCCACAAAGCCGTCCAGGTGGGTGCATTGTTCGCGCCTGCGTCTTCCTGTCCCATTGTTACGTCACTTTTGTGCGTCTCCAGCTGTCTTGGCAGCTGCTAAGACCTTTGGATCTTTATTTAATTTGGTCCACGGACCCCGAATGCGAGCTGCTCTAGCATGAGTTACAGCCGTCCTGGCGCGTGCTCACCTTTCTTCTTCCAAATCCCAAGATTGATGTGGACCGTCTTGTCTACTTTGAGGCAGATGCGCGTTCTTATTAGTCGGGCTTTATCTTCTCTTTGCTCAAGGGCTTCGCGACACAAAAGGACCGTATTTTTTCGTAGGAGTCCGCGAAAGAGTTTTTGTTGTGAGGACGTAAAGCTTCAGGTAGGTTTTGGAGCCTATTGCTCAGACTTATTAGGCGCGTGCTTCCTGTCCAGTACACACATTTAAGTACACCTAAACGGAAAATTGACGTTGACGAATGGGGAACGTCTCATAAGATTAAATACGTCATCTTTACGTTAAGTACGTTAGATATTTTATAAAAAATACAGTAAATACAATCCAGGGTCGTTTCGAAACAGAGTGTACTATTTGATCTTGTTATTGGTAAATTTGACCTTCTAACGTACAAAGCATATATTACGATATTTGAAGATTATTAAAGCGTAATGTGGATAGTTATTGTTTTATTTTTTCAATGACAGCAGTTTCGTAATATCCGGACTCTTTTTAGGCAACTTAAGACAGGATTTTATCAGGAGAATGTATTTACTTCCCTAGGGGAAATAGCTTAGATGATGGATACGGCTAAAGGGTATGTTTTCAGTTCGTCTAAACAGCTGTCTTTACAACCATATGACGTATTGGATTGCCAACATCCTCCCCCCCAGAGTTAAGACATATCCATGTCAAAATAACCAATCATTAGAACAATGTTGGATTGTGTATTGTAACGAAAGTAATCAAAAAAATTATTAGGAAATGTCATGTACCACAATCTAAACTGATACGGATTAATCTGACAGATTGCCAACACCCCCTCCCACAGAACTAAGACAAATCCACGTCAAATTGAATAAAAGTGAACTATTTTTTGGATTTACATTTCTGAGTTGCGATCTCTATGTTAACATTATCGTTCCAAACTAAAACAACAGTAAATTGAATCAATCATGGTGGAGTGAAACACTTGTAGACTTGCGGAGTATTGGAAAACTTTGGAAAGCTACAAATCTGTACAACTTGTGAAGTTCTTGAACCTTGTCTAAACCAACTATTGTTTCTAATATTTGCTCCTCTTTATTCCTCAGGCCGGATATGAAGTGGTCAGGTAGTTCTCGTGTTGTAAGTTCTCATTCAGAATCTGAACCGTTTTTTATAAACTTTTCAACTTCAACTTTAACAATCCCGTGTTTTTGGAAGTTACTTAATTAAAATAATGAACTTTACAACGAGCAGTAATTTCTTACTGTCACTATTTGACTAATATATTTGATTACTATTTCCTTATCACTACCGGTATGCTCTAAATACCGTTTAATTGTATACAGTTCTTCGCCATGATTAAAGTAATAATTTTGGCTGGTAATGGAACCTTCTTTTTTGTTAAGGTAAATTACTACAAAAATAAAGTAATCTAACAGTATAAAGGATTAGAACATCGATTGCAAAGTTCATAAATGAAATGAAATCTTGAAAATTATTTTATTATTATAAATTATTTTAACAAAGCCTTTATATTAATGTTTTTGTATTTTGTAATTTACTTTTAGAGGTAGAAAGGAGAAAGAGTCAGTTCACTACCATTTGTTTTCAAACAGCAGTCCTTCAACCCATGCTTTGCCTCCCCACATAGACTACGCATCTGGTACTGATAATAACCGACTGTGAGGTTCAGAAGTCCTAAACGCTACCAACAAGCCACAAACTCTCCTAACTGAAAATGTAAAAA
Organism: Nephotettix cincticeps; assembly: GCA_023375725.1. NCBI lineage: Eukaryota > Metazoa > Arthropoda > Insecta > Hemiptera > Cicadellidae > Nephotettix > Nephotettix cincticeps. The sequence goes on from CM041785.1 coordinate 50,883,200, forward strand.
CGTTCATAAACACAGACAGGATAAATAGCGTGTATTAATTATAAAACCTATCTTTTATCGTGACTGTGGTCAACGGTCCCTTTGACCACATCGTAAAAACTTCCATGCAAACATTTGCGTAAGGTGCTCTACTATTGTTGAGCTTCTTTGTTATAAATTATCCTATTATATCCTATACTATGTTATAAAGCTTCTATAAAGACCAAATTATGGCCTGAAAACTAATACATATCAATGAAATACAAATATCAGAAAAACAATGGGTTAAAATGTTAATTGATGTAACAAAAGAGTTTAAATACTGACCATTGACTGAATCAAAAACTTAAAAATACTAAGCTGTAACAATACGAGAATGTGCATTTAGTATTTTCTGGGCTTCTGAAACGAAATTTGATTATTTACTAGCAGCACTTTACGGATTACACATCTACATCATCACATTCTCCTTGGCCGTTAATATTATTTTTGTTCATGTTATAAGTCATTATAACTTATTTCAGATCGATAAATTGTCTCCAACATAATATGTTCAATAAATTCAAGTACTTTCAGTTAAAAAAATATTCTACGAGTACAAAGATATTTTATAAAATTTTAACACGATTGACTTTTTTTATTAATTACTGTGGGTGACCCTGAGACTGTGTAATAGGTTAAATTCTATTCAACTGTGTTATAGGGGGGCTAATTAACTCTATCATAATAGAAGGAGTTTGCACCATAATTATGTTGCATAATTAACAAGTAATAATGTTATAGCTATGAGGTAATAGGTTTTAACACTTTCGGATACTATTCCGCTGGTTTTGTAAGACCATCACACCATCCATGAATAATTATAAAATTCCCAGGTTTTATCTTCATATCTCTCAGACATCTATTATTATCTATATCAGACATGTATTATCTTCATATTATCATATTATTCATATTATCTTCACATCTTCTTATTTACGTCATTTTTTTAACTTTTGCAGACCTTTAAATCACTTTGAATGACGAACATTTGGCCTATCTTCCAGTAAGCAAATTGGGTAATATTGGTTAAACTTCATACAACCATAGACCAAAGGATAGATCGAAAGTAAAAAATACATACTAGGTACTACACATTATACTTTAAACAAACACATACATACTCGTATACTATACTAAACATCTGCATCTGCGAACGGCGGGTATAGTGTTCTCTTGTGATTATTAACATCCGCACTATTGAATACTACATTAATCCACAAATACCATCCTCATAATTAGACTAGTTCGTAATTCAGAGGTAGTGGTTTGGACTCCACGTAAAACTACAGATCCTTTGATTTTTTTGGGAGGGGCAGGTGGTAACTCTTTATGAGTACCCCCACTCCTTCGGTGTAATGTAGAGACTCCACCGTTAGGCGGTGTATATCCAAACTAATCCACCTTCCCCCATCCGTCCAGACGTGTATGAGCAAAGCACTTCATTTGGGCGAATCACAGCATTAATCTTTCAGCTGTAGCTGCTGGAATACCTCTTGGAGTGGCTAGAACATCCTTTAGATATGCCATTGACTGTTTGGATATTAATTTCCAGTTCTGTCTAAAGAACATGTCAGCCTTAGTCAGTAACAAGTTTACAAGATCGCGCCACAATCATCTTACACTTAATTCATACTTGGCACACCTCATTCATACTTGGCTTAAAACCTTGTGATAGGGTTGCAATTTCAATACAATATAATCTTATCTAATCTAATCTAGTAGCTATTGGAAGGGTTTTTTATTGATGAGGTACAGTAATGCTGATTGTTGAAGAACTCCTAATTTTAAAACTGAAGGTTTCTTGTTTAAAAGCGGCTCGTGAAAAGTGAACCTGGAGGACTCGTCAAATCGACAGTTTGGGATGACAGCATCCTGACACAGGACCCAGGCCCAGGTAGCTCCGGAGGCCGTAAAGATAACCTCATTCTCTGCACCACTTCCGGTCTCCCACACCGGATGTGCAGCACCTGCCTCCGACCTGTTCTCTATCGGCAGATTAAATAACCTTCACCTTGATAAAAGCTTACTTCCTCTTTGACACCATATGACACCGGGTCTCTCCCACAGTTGAAGAAAGTCTAAAGGATATAGCAAAAAAGAGTTTTTATTCAGTTGTGTTTGAATTGTAATGTATTCTTTTAAAACTAGATTTTTCCCACGTGTTTTTTCGCTATACATAAAAAGACACTACTAATTTTTTGTTATCCGTCTGAGTTTTAATCAGCTGCTTCGTTGTAAAAACAATAATACATTAGACCCATCACTTGCATGAAAATACTGTCGGTGTCTTGAGTTTTAAATATAAATATGCCATTGGCACTTAAACGTGGGAAGATTAAAACTCTAAATAGACCATCAAAAATATTTTCAAATATATTTTGGATATTTTTTTCGTTTCCCACATTAAGCTAATCACTAATTATTGACAGTTAGTTGTTCTATTTTAGGTTTTAGCACTTACAGAACAAGCCAGAATAAGAATGTATGGCGCTTTTATAATATGGTTTTAAGCTTTTTATAGCATGTAGTTGTTACTGTATATAAACTTAAGGCAGTGACCTGCCCTATAGCGAAATCCGCGTCGATACTTCGAAATAACATTGCTAAGATAAAAAAACTCTATAGTGTTACTGAGGTTTCGAAGATTCATATTTTAAAACATATTATGTGAGAAATATATGGGATTTTAAAGGGTATGTAACATGCGACTTACAAAATGGATACTTGTAACGCTAGGCCATGATATATTGACAATAAATCGTTTGTATTGACACACAATGATATATTGATATTGTGTTTAGTCAATACTAATATGCCAGGAAATTTGATTTCAAATCCAAATATTAAATACATTTCTAATATCAGATTTAAATGATATTTTTATATGAAAATAATTCTTCTCATGAAGTCGGGTTCCGTACAATCAAACATTTGAGCTAGGCCTACCATTTAAAATAAATTTAAACTTGAAATTTACGTCTTTTACTACAGATTGTTTCTCATGTAATATTGGAAAGTAATGTACCAGCATTAGTAGATCTACAATTTTCTGTACTACCTTATATCGAATTATTTTTACTTCATATTTCTAAATCAATTAACGCGGTTTTTAGTCCTACAAGAACAATGGTAATTTTGTGACATCATTACTAGTTAAACGATGTTTTTTTCAATAGGTGTTTCAGATGTCAAATTAAAGTAGACGTGATTTTCTATGTAATTAATTATTAATTAGTTTATTTTGTTATTCCGAAAAATATACTGCGATAGTTAACAAGTAATCATACTTTTTTAGGATAAATGAATCTTTTTTGCTCATAAAATGAATCTTGACAGGGCATCCATATTTTTACAAAAATCGAGTGGTCAGTAACTGTTACAAATCAACAGCTTACGGGATTGAATACAATATTCAATGGGATTGAATGGGGGGGGGTAATGTAGACTCAAAACAAGGGCACCCTAAAACGGCCATTATTATTTTGTGTGTTTTTAAGCTTCTACTATATTTTTGTTCTTTAGAATTTCTTCTTTCCAATGATATGTGACACATAATATTGAAATGGTACAAAGTCACTGAAAAACAATTTTATAGCATCTATAACATTATTTCAGATGGATTTTGGGAGATTTCAAACCGCCGCCATTTTGTTTTGGATCAACTCTTGAGATCCTGTTACAGTATTTGTATTCCAAATTCATACCGAATTTAACCTTTTATGCAACTTAAAAACTCCTCCAACTTCCATTAGATCGACCATTAAAGAGTCCCACAGTTATTTTAGTTGTTTGTGATTTTCCATAATTTTAGTTGTTCAAAGTTTGAAGACACATAACTCAGGAGCCGTTAAACTTAAACTATAAAATATTTATGGTATACTAAAAGTGTACATCTATTTCCTTTTAGTTTCACTACAGTATCTTTAAAATAAATAAAAAACAAATAAAAAATTTAATTCTTTGAATTTTTGTGTTTTAAAACATAAAATTTTTAATATTCCTAAAAATAGTTATATTTAATTAAAATATACAATTATCTAAACCGAAATTTATAATAGACCAATTTTTAAAATAAAACAAATTTTAAAAATAGAAGTTAAGATGAATGTTAAATGAGAATCGGGGTGCCCATAATTCGATAGAATAATTATATTCAAACATCTATTCTTCAAAATCCTTAAAGTTTTGAAAAATTGTATCGTTAGGTCAATTCTCTGAACCGACCACAGCTGATCTCTCTCTAATAGGATCGATTGCCAAATGAGCGAATACAAATACCGATTTGATTCTGTCATTCTCTCGTTTGGCCTAATGGTGCGAAACGTTGATTTTAAATTGAAATCGAATAATTAAAAAGTCATTACACTTACTTTGACGTGATTAATCACAAGTTCTGTCAAAAAATCTGTACAAATATGAAACAGAAATGGAAATTTCCATTTTCTACTAACACTGTATGTTGAATTCCTATATCTTACAAATTTTCCTTTCTAAATGTACGAGAAAACTATATTTATAACGGTGGAATAAAATAAAATGTTACTCTTTGTTACTAATTACTATTAAAAAACAAGGGAAACTGTTTTTAGACATGTAAATATGAAATTTGTTTTCCTTTTACTTTACATTATTTACTATACACTTAAATTAGACGAGCTAATAAGAAATTTGAAGGAAAACTAGTAGCTGGTGAAAGTAATGTAACTTGGTAATGGAATATGTAACAAAAACATAACAGGATATGTTATCTGTTATGATATAGAATTGGATGAAGAAAGAACAATCAAGGTTACATGTTGTATTTAAAATTTTAACTAAATAATTTTAGTAGCATTAATGCAATGAAAGTCTTGGGTCAAGTATACAATTGGGGATTACAGTAGGCTAGAGATATAAATATACTATTATTTCTATCTTTAGTCCTGTTTTTGTAACTTTAAATAAACATTGCTTGTCCATTCTATTAGAGTTGTAAACAATAAAACTTACAGATTGACACACCCTGTAAACAATTACAATCTACATCAGCATGCAAGTGGGGTGTTGTGTTTGCAACTGTTAGATATAAGCTGATTACCCGAGACGCAACTCACGTGATGAAAATGTTGAAATTGTTTTCTGACATACAGTTTTCAGATTTACGCCATCCAAGGATTCTTATTCCCGTAGGAACAAAGTTAAAAAAGCCTCTTTTCAAACATATATTTTCAAATTATTAAAAATATGAATAGTTTGAAAACAAAATAAGTTATATAAAGATATGTGACAGCGATACTAGGAATGTTAAGTACATACGAATTGGTACCCTCGTATATCTTATACTCTAAAATCTAAAAACAAGTACTGCCCAGGCAAAATTTTTCTGCCCAAGGATTTATAATATTTTTGAGTAATATGAAGTATTTAGCCACAAAAAATCAATTTGAGCAGGTTTCAAGACTGGGAAAATCCGTTTTTCGTCCTACAGCCCTTCAGAATGTCCCTTAAGGACCTTTTGACATGGATATGTCTTAGGTCTGGGTGTGGGGGTGTTAGAAATTTCAACGACCAACATTTGAAACATAAGAACAGCTGTTTCGATGAACTGAAAAAATTTCCTTTAGACATTTCCATGATCTAACCTATTTCCCTCTGGGAAGTAAATACAAACATTTTAAAGCTCTAGATTTAGGTTACTTTTGATTTTTCATAGTGATATTTGTAAACAATAAATGTTTTATTTTTAGATTGGATTAAAAGAATATCTATATAATTAGTTTGGTTTAATATTACTGAAAACCTTATAAAGAATATGTAAATTTATATGGGTTCATTTTTACAAATGTTTATCTTTTGTTTCAATAATATTTTATGGGATTAAAAATGAAACGAAGAAGATCTCCGAAACAAAAATATATTCTTAATCCGTTATCAACTTAACAGATATATGTTTTATTTTATCCGAGCAAAGTTCAATCTCCCGGTTTAGTGATAAAATGTCGATAAACAATTTTGAAAGCTATCAATAATAACTTTAAATCATATTTTTAAATGTATTGTTTCTTATCTCATCGTGATTAGATATTGGAAAAAATGATTTCTAATCAGATAGACATTATAATTCCTTTTTAAATATTTTAAGTGAGTCATATCGAGTCATGAGTAGTCGCGTAGTTGCTAGCGTGACGGACTCTGAAGCTGAGTCAGCGACGCACTGGTTCGAAACCCAATGTTGCCAACCAGATATTATCAGCACTGTCCATCTGGTATTGTGCCACCTCACCCCTATCTTTGATCAATACGTCCCATGTACATATGTACTGTGGGCGGGCAAAATTAAAATGTTAATTAAGGAAGTATCTTTTGGAAAAAAGTATTATGAACCTCCTGCCTTCCTTTTAAAACTTCTCCTTACTTTTCTTCCTTTTTCCTATCACAGGAACTTCCTTTAATAGCTATGACAAAGCCTGGATGTCTGATGATTAATTTTAATGACTGGTTGGTCTCATGTACTGTTAAGAGGGTCAACGTGACGACTTTGCAAGTATAGAAAAAGGTAAAGGTAGTAAAGTGGGTAAAAAGGCTGTCATGCACTTTCATAAAACATTTGGTAGTGTCATCTGGTACAATTTTTTTTTAATTTTACATTGTTTTTACATGAATATGTCTTAGCTCTGGGGGGGTGTTGGTAATTTTTAAGATGGAAAATATGTAACAGGTTTCCATAGGAACTAACAGGGCTATTGTATTAAGTTTATTAATATAAAAGAATAAGAACAGCTGTTTATATGAACTGAAAACATTCCCTTTAGACATATCCATGATCTAACCTATTTCCCACAGGGAAGAAAATACAAACATTTTTATAGAGTGATTTTAAAATACGTCACAGGTAAACTAGACTTAAATTTTCCAATTGTATTTACTTCCCTTTGGGAAATAGTTTATATCGTGGATATGTCTAATGAAACGGGTTTTAGTTGCTCTAAGCGGCTGTCCTTATAACCATATGATGTCACTAACCATATATGCCACCGTTTCAAATGTTGGTCTGAGGGATTGTCAATACCCCCCTGCCACCAGAGCTAAGTCATATCCATGTTAAATTTACCAATCATTAGAACAATGTTGAATTGTGTTTTATAACGAAAGTAATCAAACTTAATAGGAAATATCATATACTGAAAACTAAATAATTGATATTTTACTGATAAGTTTGTGAATGTGACCAAAGTAGTAAAGTATCCAGTAAGAGACCTTCTAGGCCTTGAGCGAGAGCTGAGCCATAAAATGAAAATGAGCCGAACAGGGTTGCCGCAAAAAACCGACATTCTGGCTGGAATTGGCAATATCGCGCGGATCTGGGAAACAAGGGTGGGACAAAGCTACTACCCTGCAGCCTGCATGCCGCCCCGTCGAATACGCGGCACTGCCTTCACACACTGTTCAAAACGAGGAAAACATTTCAGAACAAAGGAAACGCATAAATGTGTGTTGTTAAATACTATAACACGAGATGTTGCTTCTTCGTCGAGGAAATACACCAACATTTTTAATGTATGTACGCTAGCTAAAATATTTCTGATTGTGGGGAAATGTAAGTTACGCGTTAATAAGAAAAAGAAAATCTATAAAATGAAGAGGAATATTATTGATCATTCTTATAAGGTAGTGTGACAATCTATGTGAAATAAATACGGTCATTGGCCTCTTAAGTGGTTAACGTACTTATGGAGTACAGACATGATACGTACATAAACTAGCTCTAGGTTCAGTCACACCTAGCATGTTAACAAATACTTGAACGAGCATCGAATCCCAAGTAATACTACAAATATTGAGGTTGGAAAAAGCTCAGCTTACAGTAGACCTATAATCCTTTCATTACATATTAATAGTCTGACTCATCAGATCCATTTATTACCTTATGACGTCTTAAGACAGGGTCTAATCTCTAAGGATATATTGACCTGACATGAATTAAGGGTGAGCTTTTTGATTTTTATGATAATACACCCACATTTCTAAATTACCTTAAAATGCCCACCAAGTAGGGGATACTTCGTAATATGAATACGAGTATATTCAGAATAAATTAATTGTTCACACCCGATTTTCAATAAAAAGGTTTCATATATATTTATAGGTTTTAAGCCAATAGCTATAAACCAAGCTAATGACGAAAAGGCACGAATAGTTTTTATTCCCAACTCTGCACAAAACCTCATAATGGATTCCGATATAATTCGTACTTCCGATGCAATTACCCCTCCCAATCGGCTGAGGGCTCGACAAAAACAAACCCTGATGGAATTGCGAGTTTTATAATCACAACAACAATGGGGTGGAAAAATTCTCTGAAAACAGGGAGATCACCACTGACAATGGGGGATGAGGTTTGGGGTGGGATTGGTGGTAGGGTGGGGAGGGGAGAGATAACCACTATCAGGTGGCGGTGTCATTACATTGAGCCGCGGGCTACCTTCCCGACGTGTTCCAACGACAACCGCACGTCTCGTGTTAGGAGTAAACAACCCTTAGTCCGGACATCGCTCGCAGGTTACCAAGCTGTAGGGGTTGTGGCAACATGCTTTTGCTTTCACCCGGTTCTAACGCTTTTATACGTCAGAAGCATTTTACTGAGTCCAATAAAAACCTTTTTTTTCAAAAAAGTCCAAACCCTTTTGTACAACCTGGGATTTAAACCCATGACCTCAAGCACCTAAACCCAATACGCTAACCATTAGGCTAGGAAGTCGCTCCTGTTGAATATTATTTTCAACCTTGATCATACACGCCACTAAAGATAAGGTTTTTTATTTCTTTACTAATAAGACAAAAAAGGGTCATCATTAATTTTTGTTTTGAGATTATTAAATTTTCTAGAGTAAATAAAATCAATCTTTTGGTGCAAACTGTTTAAGTAAAAAACATTAATTTTAATTATTACTACACTAGGTCGAATTATATTTTATTTTAATCAAAATTTTATAGATTAATTTAAATCTCCTGTATAATCTAAGAAAACACATGACAACTTTTTTTCATAACAGCAAGGTTTGTCCCCATATAACCTACTCAGGACTTCGCAAAAGAGTACTCTTTGGTAGACTTTTTTTAAATTAAAGGCTCGCAGAATTTCAAATGCCTTTAATAAGGCGAATGGTGAAAACTATGTCTCTATTTCACCCCAGTAGAAAATGGCGTTTCAAAAAATATCAAGGATTTATAACGTAATTTTAAAATACCTCCAATTTGTTAACCCTTTTTGACCATATCCATCTTTATTTGAAAACTGTTTCGCAGTTTGCCGAAGAGCAGAGAAATGTTGAAAAATGTTTAGATCCCTGGTTTTTACAATTTGTTTCATTTATTAATGGTGTTCAAAAAGTATACATGTATGTATATAACTAACTAGTAATTTTTACCTTTTACATTAATATACTAATACAATAATTAAAACCATACAAAATTATAATTCGCCAAAATATCACCATTTAAAGAATAGTAAAAATACTTTAGACACATTGGTCTCCTTTGTTGCTCCCAGACCGCCTTCATTTTGGAAACCCGCAATCCAGCTACATGGCTGGTGTGTATGATTTGTCATTCGAGTTATGAAGGCATTTTCTGTTAAGGGGATTAGATACTCGTAAATGGATAAAAACTTTTAAAAACTCTTCTAAATATATATTTTATTTTATTCTAAATAAAAAACTATACACTTTAAGTATTATACTTAATTTTTAGTGGTGTATTTTAGATTTTTCCAAACCTTTTTGTATATAGGGGTACATCCACCTAATCTCACAGCGCGACGTGTCGATTATCCGAAAGTAGATTGACATTACGAAAGAACCGTTGAAGTGACGGTTTTCTGTGGGGCTTTTAGTAGCAACCACAAAGAAAATGTTTTTGAAAATTGAAATCAAAATAAAAATGTACAACAGATAAACTATTACACAACATAAAATATTTGATTTAAGATGAATTATAAGTAAAATGGGAACTAAGAAGAATTTAGAGTGAAATTTTTAATTTTGATATGGATATGTCTTAGCTCTGGGGGGTGCTAGCAATTTGAACTAATAAAATTTGAAACAAAAGAACAGCTGTTTAGATGAACTGAAAAAATTCCCTTAAGATATATCCATGATCTAACCTATTTCTCACAGGGAAGTAAATACAAACATTTTAACATGGATATGTTAGTGCTACAAACTGTAGATTAATTTGTAAAAATCATTAAATGAACATCATTTTGCTTAAATTGGCACTTAGGACAATATTAAACACGTAATACTTACTCAAAATTTAGAGAAAATAATATTACATTTTTAGATATTCACTCAAAGTAGATAAACCACTCAGCTATCCAATCCATCATCAAACATGAATAAACCAACTCTCTCAAAAGTATTGAATAGTAATATTGTTGACATTTATCCATTCCTCGCTGCTGGGTAAGGGCTTAAAAAGACTACTTACATTTTATTACTTATTTTAAGGACGTTTATAGTTTATTCTGAGAACTTTTTAGAGGCAGAAAGAATTACTGGAGGATATATTGGCAGCTTCAACAATGGCACAGAGTGGTGGATGACACAGAAGGCCTTTGTCACGCCGGAATGTTGCCAATACATTCACTGCGTGCTATTGTCTTCCTTTTACTATCTCTCGCTAAACAAGGTATGTGGAAACGAAGAAAGTATTGTTTTGCAAACACATTCTAGTTTGTAACAACAAATACGTGTACGTTTATTAGTCGGTAAGAGAACACTTCCAATTTGAGCCCTCTGGAAAACTATATTTCTCGGAGTGACGTTTGTTTTAAAATACAGGATTTTTTTATGTAAACCAATTTATTTATTTTTTAATATTTTGTCTAAGGGGGGATTTTTTTCTTATACTTGTTGAAACACAACTCCTAAAACACTGTAAAACTGATTTCTCAAAATCTACTCTAAGAATTATTTTTTGTAGTAAACTAAACCCTTTATTGGATATCAAATAAAACTTAACTGTATCTCCCTTCGATGCCATTGGCTCTTGGGCTATTAATTAACAGTCCTGTCCAAGAAACATGTCAGCCTGAGTCAGACTAAAAGATGTCACCACAACGAACTTACACTCATTTCTCATTCATAATTGTCTTAAAATTCATACCTGGGTAGGTCACCATAGTAGAAAGGTAATATGGTATTGTTTTATGACCAATTATTTAAGTAAGGTCAATTAGAGTACAGATTAGAAGTTATTTTATAACTGTTAGTTTTATTTTATGAGTTCGACAGTAACATGTATAAGATACAAATTATAGAGCATAACATTTAACAATACTGAAGTTAACTATGCAAATTTCTAGTATTCTAAATAAATATTTTATTTAGTGATCAGTTGGAATTTTTTGATAATTTTAATTATTTTCAAGCGATTGTGCAGTGTATAAAGTATTGCATAGATTAAATATATAGACTAGTTTGTTATCTATATCGCGCATATGGTAGAGGAAGTAGAGTTTCGGGTAATGTAGTGAAGTATAATATAGGTATTAGGACGGAAGTTAGTAAAGTGTAGGGTTGCAACAGAGTAGAATTGAGTTGGCCAGAGTTTAGGTACATGATCATCGTAGTTGAGTGAAGTGAACCTTCCTAAATTATAGACATTACAGTATATTTCAGTATCACTCACATGTAGGTGGCTCTGACCATTCACCATCGCATGTATGCTTTTGCAGACTTTTTACTTCAAACTTAGTAACTAATTGCATTACCGGTACAGTATAAATTGAGTGATTACCAACCCAATTAGATTATGAAATGAAAAGATATTATAGAACCAATATTTATTTATCTGTGTCATTTAAAATTACATTAAAATATCTAGCTATCTACTCAATTAGGATTTAACTATTTTACTTTCTTTAGTGGCAATTTATAAGCTATTACTAAATAATCACATATACAAAATAATAGTTTTTACACAACATTGAAAGGTTTATTAACATTTAATACGCATAGGTATTTTTATAACAACAAAAATTGAAAACTAATCTTATTTGTGAATTTTAAAATTCGTGTTTCTAGGATTTTAGCATTCCTAAAAAGCAGAGGTACTACAGACTCTTGATAACCTCTATGGAAACGCATGGACCTATATGATGAAAGTTGTGATAGTGACCCAGGTATAATATACCTGCCATGAGAACTGGGCCGGTCGAGGGTACCCATGACGAGCTGCGGCAGGCTGGACGAGGACGCAGTACGCAGGGCACAGGACGCAGGACGCAGGACGCAGATGCCCGCCAGCTGAACTGTCACAATAGGTGTTGTGGGTACACCGACTGTGGAAACGCGATAATCCGACTGATACCAGGTGTTACACCTGGTTACACGGTGACGTGCTGGCAAGGTCAAATGTGTCACACTACCTTTGAAACTATCAATAGCGAGTTTCATTCAAACCTGAAGCTGAAATTTAAAATTTGTTGGTCTATCATTTCAGGTTTGTCATTACTTCCACATCTTTGATTTTAGTTCCGAAGAACAATGCTTATTATGTGACAACTTTGAAGATCACGTGTTGTATAATTCTGGTCAAACTAAGGGTAAAGGAAAATCTAAGGAATTACACTATTCATTTTTTCCGCTCACAAAAATACAATTACTTGTTAATTATTGGATATAATTGCGCGGTAATTAAATTAAAAATTATTATGTATTCCCTAGATAACGTTACCTTTATTATCGTATTGCAAGTAATACTTTCCCAAAATTAACATTGTTCTTACGGGGCTAAAATGACATATTTCGTCTCTCCTGTAGACTTGAAGAGTCTATATACCTCCACCATCTTGGCATTTTAGTTTTACCTCAGACATATGCTTCTCGTAAAAGGTGAATTTTAAAATTAAAACACATTGGTTAGTTTATAATCAGAACATGTTTATGATAGGCCCTGAGGATAATATATCTTAGCAATCTATCTGATTATTACTTACTTAATTATTACTTACTAGATTTCTAAACTTTTTGGAAATTGTCAATCATAATTTGTTGGACCTGACTTTTTGAAAGTGTTTATGATATATCCATTAAGCATGTTAGAAAATTTATTAATTACAGTTTATTATTTAATAATTTAATTCAATTTTAATTGTATGGTTCAATTATTATCAGAATTTAATTGAATATTGTTCTTTTTATACTGTATTTGGAATATACGCGAATATAAGATAAGAAGTTGAACTGTAAGATATAAGTTTAACTGTAAAACATCTATTTATTATGCTCTAAAAAACGTTTTATTTAAACCATATAAACTGTGTTATTTAATGTTTTATAATTATCTAATTAACTTTACTAATATGTGGTTTATTCCATCCGAGCAAAGCTCGGTCTCCCACTACTATATTTATAATATGAGACAATATTAGCAATACAGTTCAAACCGAGTAGTTTATACAATAATACCAAACACAAGTATCATGGAATATTCAACAAAATTGTTCCAGGTGTCCTTCTATTTTATGCTCTATTCAAAATATATTTCCATAATCACGTCCGACCCCAAGACTTGGCAAGGCTAGGTTCATCGCATGCCTCCGCGCTATTGACGTGGTCCAAAGGTCACCACCAAGGCTGTTGGGACGCAATTACCGACATTTTTGACGCTACCCTTTATTCCCGCATAGCTAATTTTATGCTGGTAAGCTATATTAGCTGTACTCGTTAGCTTAAACGATTATTTGATTATTTTTGTTATCGGTATAATGGTGCAGTTCCTGAACTATAGGCTAAACTAAGAATATCCATATAAGTTTTGTTCAACTCTTGTTACAAAACTGTTATGATAAATTAATCTTCATTCAATTTGATTCCGCCTCTTCCCTCTTACGAGTGAATTTCTTCATAATTATATGAAATGTAAATGGTGATAGTAAATATACTGTATATCATTTTCTGTCAATTACGTTGTATAACAGAAGTAAAAAGAAAAATTGTGAATATTAAAGCACATATTTGTTTTTTGAATCCATGCCTACCATATTCATTCAGTTTCAGGGTCGTTACCTTAAATTATATTACCTTTTACATTTTCCCCTATACATGGTGTTTGGAGAAAGTATTGTTTTCGTCAAAATTTGCGAATTTGATTTGATAGTGGAAATATTTTTTGGATGCTCCCTGAATCCAAAAATTTGGTTTTCAACTGACTGTAGATCTGTTTATGTCATGATTTCGAGACGACATCCTTGGTCCATTTTTTGTGACATTTTGTACGCGTGTACATTTTTCCAAAAGCCCGAGATATATTTTCAACCAAAGCAGCAGAAATGTTTTTTTTGTAAAACAATAAATTTATAAAATATTTGAACAAGAGTATTTCCATTAAAATCGAAACTCAAAAACTGTAAAAATTAGTATTTCGAATTATTAGTCTACGAACAACGTTTTCAGAGAAAATATAATAAATTTACTCTCCGTATGCAGTACGTTGTCCAAGAGCATGCAATGCTTCCAAATACTAATACCACTACTACTAATCATTAAAAAGTAATTTCTTCCTAATCTCTCGAACAATTTATCTGGAACTTTGTATGCAGCGTAAGCTCACATTAACCAAAAACCCCCTCTCAAAATGTTTGTATTACCTCATAGTTAACTAATAGAAAGAAGTGAGTTTTAAAAATGTAATGATTTACTTGTATGTAAAACATTTTGAAGTGAAGGGAGAAAGTATGCATGAGTCCACTGATACCGTATATCACTTATAACGAAACATAATTTTTAAAACGTTAAGAGAAACATACGGTCAATTTGACCGTCACTGTGCTTTATTGGTGTTTAGTGTGTTTATTATTGTTTTTATGTATCATTTGGCAATCACATGAGTAACAATGATGTTTTACAAAAATTTTATGACAATTCATATTATTACGCATAAATCATGTGACAGAAAAAAATGAAACTCCAAACTCCACGCTTCAAGACGACCAGCTCTGGCCTAAAAAATCGAATAGGATTGTTGCCCAAGGCCATATTTGTGGTCTTATAGTGGGTAATATAGCTGTTATTTACTTCTAGCAGGTGTTTTTTGTTTGTTGCGTTTTACTACAGCCTTTTACGCTTATACAAATATAATCAAGTATATTCGACCGACGATTGCCATCCGGTAAGCGAAACATGCGGTAAATCTGGCCGACCGTATTCACACAATTCGTCCAATATGAACGACAACGTCGCACGAACTAGTTGGAAATGACCAAATATTAGAGTAAGGTACTGTTGACAGCCGTCAAGGTAAGCATTTTCTATTACGTAGTAAAATTAGATGGTCAATTTGACCGATGTCCACTGATACCGTATATTCTACTTCAAAACGTTTTCAGGACCTTATAGTGACCCAATTTTAAATAATATTTACATGAATAATCACAAAAATCACAGTAAGGAAATATTACAGAAATAGTACAGACAGCCTTTACCTATCCCATACACAATAAAGTGTAAAATATATACCAATATAACTTAAAGGTTTTATTCTAAAATTTGTTACAACTATGTTAATTGTGTCGATCGTTTATATTGAAGAAGATTCATTTCATCAGGTATTTAGCTTATTTTATCGCACATTACAAAAGGGGGCTTGTTTACAAAAATATTTTACAAAACGTAGTTTAAGTTCCAACGCCATAAAAGCATTAAAATAGATAAACGATAAAACTAAATGAATTTAAAGCTGCTTGGTCCCATTTCAGAAAACTAAAAGCTTTGCTTAAAATCTTCATTAGACGTCTATAATTATTTATAACTTGTCGCCCTCAAAGACGGCGGCCCTTTGTAAGGTTTTCATTAAAAGTCCGAAATCCACTCCTCCTGTGCCTCTTGTTTAACTTGATGGCTTGAGTGTTTTCAAAAGAGGGGGAGGGGTGGGGTTAAGTGTTTTAAGTTTTTAAGAGAGGATTATATCTAAGCCTAGGTTTTCAGGGTGCTGTTGCTCGAGAGGTGTTTTTATGAGAAGATGATAATAAAAGTTGTAACGTAACTATATAGGTGGATTATATATTTTAAGGAAGTTACATATTTTTAAAGGATCAATAGTTTATAATGGAGGTTGTTAGATATAGATTTCTGATGTTATATCGTTTTAGGGAATTTGTTGTGTTATTAGATAAGACATATTTTTTTATTTGCTGTTTATGAAATATATATTAACATAAAAAAGTATTTAACGTATAAAAGACACCTATGGATGTACACGAGTAAGCCCGTCCTTTGTACGTGTTATATGACCTAATGTTAAGAGGAAAATACATATTATTATGTTTATTATATTTTATAGAATAACTTTGAAATACGTTTTAAATCTATGAACTATTTAAAGTAATATTGATTTTAATTTGACAGCTAATTATTTCTCATTATTCAATGACTTAAGATTACATGATTAGTAAAATTTAGAAAAGTAATGCTAACATCAGTCTGAACTGGTTTTGGGTCACTTTAAAGTGAACAAAACCCCTCTTCAACAGGTACAGAATAACGGATATAAGTTCCATAACTGTAGGGGTTTCGTGTTCACGGAGAAGCGTTATAAAAATACATTTTACAACGTTACAGAAAGACAGACAAACAGAAACTTGAGAAACGTCCCTTTCGGCTTTTCTACAGTATAAAATGTAAAATGACTAAAATGTATAAATATATCATAAACGTTGTAAAAAATACATCGTCCTCATACACTCAATATTCAATTCGTTCATGAGAAAACATATGAATTCTAACTCCCAAGAAATCCAAAATATAGAAAACGTCGCTTGATAAAAATGTGTTGACCAAAAAAGTAATCAATAAAGCAGCTTATTCTTATAATATTTAGCTTATAAAAACTACTACAAATTAAATAATTTAAAACAACACAAATATTTATTCTAGTAATAAATAAATAATTAAAATACATTTTCAACACTTACCATTAAGAGATGATTGCTACCGTTAATTCTTATTAGGAAACTAAAATATTGACTGAATACAAGGACATGTGTGACTCGTTGACGCTTTTGTGCGACAAGTTTGATTTTCTAAATGAATCAAAGCCTTCAACCCCGGGTAAAATACAATCCCTGATGGAAACAAGGAAACGCAATTCCAGCTACAGTTTAATATTTACTCTGCTCCCGCTTATCCCGTGTT
The DNA here is from genome assembly GCA_023375725.1 of Nephotettix cincticeps. Classification (NCBI taxonomy): domain Eukaryota; kingdom Metazoa; phylum Arthropoda; class Insecta; order Hemiptera; family Cicadellidae; genus Nephotettix; species Nephotettix cincticeps. Next base: position 50,900,395 of record CM041785.1, read on the forward strand.
TTTGCTTGGATAATTCCCCGCGCGGATCGCTGCCTTTGACTCCGACGCCAAACTCCGATTAGCACATCTCCACGTGTCAAACGCAAACACGCGATTATTCATGATTATACCGGGCTTTGGTTTTCCCCATGTAACTATACTCTCATTTGATCACGCCACTCTTTCATGTCATGAAACTGTTCTGCTGTCATGAATAGCTTTAGCGCTCAGTCGTTGCCTTGATTTTCTCTCATGTAGCCATGGTGAATAGCTGTGCCACTCTATCATATAGCTCTATTTCATGAGGCCATGCTCTTATTTCATTTAGCTTAGCCGCTCTATCAAGTGAAACTGTGCCGCTCTTTCACGTAGCGACGACGTTCTCTCATGTGGCTGTTCTATTTTATAGCATGAAGCCTTGCCTCTCTGAAGACACTATTTCGCTCTTTGATGTGATGCCGATATGAGTTTCCCTGTCATGCAGCTCTGCCACTATCTCCCATATTGTCGCAACATACGCTCTTCTATATCTACATTATGTTTTAGATTATTTGTTTTTATTAACATACTAGAACCCTTATCAAGTCAGCAATCTAATGCCTCGTGTTGCTGTGCGTCCCCCTCTTAAATACGAACTCTCTCACTTTTAGAATATAAAATTAAAATAACAAATTCACAAAGAATGAGACATTTGATGATGGAAATGGAATGGTTTATTATCACTCTGATGTATTGTGCGTTATAAACGGAAACAATTATTATAATAATACTAAAATACTTTATTTCTATATAGCGTTTAAATCAATCATAATAAAAGTAAAATATTATAAAGTTTTACTACATACTTCTGGATTAATATTTACGAAACAAAATATCTTAACCCACAGAAGAATACTGCAGATATTATAAGTTAAAACCCTAGATTATGAAATTATAAACGCTTCCACTGCCTGAAGGGTTGATTTCGAGGGTAGTACTAAGGGGTGGGGATGATAAGGTTTGTTTAGCCACAAACGTCCCCTTCAAAGGCAAAAAATCGAACATATTCTGTCGGCCAAATTGGCAGTATTGCATTCAGAACGGGGGTTGAAACGACCCTTCGCACACCCACCCCTCTTACCCCACCCACCCGTCCGCCCTACACAGCTGATATCGTCCGCTGTTAATTCCACAATAATGGGTAAACCTCAAATACTTATTTCTTGTTTAAAAATAAGCAGTTTGTTTTTCTAAGCCACGATTAGAGTATTCCCAAACCAGCTCTCAGAGTAATCTTGCTGTCATAGAGGATTCTGAATATTGCTCCGTCAGGTATAACCTCCCAAAACGTCAATGGATTTATTTCCTTTTCCTTCAGGAAGAAGGAGGCAGATTGATTATGGACAAGTCAGTACTAACTACTGCACTGAATCTGAAAGGGGTAACTAGGTGATTTTCAAGACTTTTCACCTTTTATGACCTTGTGGGGACTATTAAAAAATCGTAAATAGTATACCAATGGCCAAGTAGGAAGGATACAGCACTGAGGTGTGATCCAAAGGTAGGAAATGTAAGTGTGTTACGTTATAAAATCTTCTAATATAATATTATACGATTCCTCTCTGGATATAAAGATTAATTTTATATTTGTAATGGCTCAATACTGATCCCGTTTTCTTATGTGGCCTAATGTAATGGCTTTATGTAATCTCATTTAATTCTTAAATTTAAATACCAAAATACTTATGTGACTGTAGCACCTCCACCATCTTGGGTTTCACGTCACTTAAAAGCAATGTTAAACGTCTATCTTCAAACACGAATTTTTTAGTTAAAACAAATTGGGTTAATTTAAAATCATAAGTTATTTAGCACAAAAATATTTATCAACGACTTATGTCGTTTTTGTAAAGCTGATTGTATTAATAGTCTAATAGTGTATTACTTCACGTATATACTTATCAGAGAGATCATTAAAAATTATAAGGCTGATACTAAGCACAAGGTTTTCTTTTAAAAGAACATCACAGTTATTGTTAAAATTTAACATTTCTCTTATGGGAACTGAGTAATAACTACTCTTAAGAATTTTCGTAGTAAGCATAGACTTAAATATCTCTCGTTGGCTTGTTGAAGAGAGAAATATTGCTGAAGGTATTTTAAAATTAAGAAATGTTAACGTGGTGGAATTATTTTCACTGAGTGCAGCTTAATGCGCACAAATACTTCAAGTTTCTAAAGCTCTATTCACCCGGAACGCTAAGGACTTATTAATTATCCTCGATACCACAATAGTTCTGTTTGTTCTTCGGGGGAAGCTAAGCCAGGGCGTCAGTCCCGGGGGTGATTTTGGCTTGAGAGGGCTCCAGCCCAAGTGGATGATCTACCCCCCATCCCACAACTCCTCCCAGCGTAGTGATGACGTCACGTGATTTCCGCGGCTTTCCTCTCGGAGTAAACAAACACATTCATCTTCCGATCAAAAACAGCTGAGGTGTGTTGGGAGGTTCCCATTATGAAACATTTTTCAGTAAATACTTCTTTCGCAGAAACGAGTTTATAATTTATATTACAACTAGCTAAAGTACCCGTCCTTCGAACGGGTAAAAGAGGTTTGAGAGAGGTTACCCTTTCTCTTCGGCATGAAATATATAATCTAAAACATGAAAATTGATTTGATTTGAAGTAATATTGGGAAATGATAAGAAATCATGTAATTGAGACAGACATCAGGTGAAAACTTGAAATCTAACATTTTAGGCAATATTAATTTCGATCCAATTTCTCCAATTTCAGTTGGTTTACCACTTATTCGCTAAGCTTCAAGAACTTCAGTTTTGAAATTTGTTATTTTTCGATGTCATTTTTTACTTTGAATCCTAATATTTATTTCTCAAGAAGAATATTTAAAAAAAATCATAAAATATTACTAACAATATAAATTGGTATAAAAATACGAGTAAATCTGTCGGGTAAGTTATTACTGAAGCATTTTTGAGATTCAACACAATGATTTACGTTTTGAATATTTTTGTGGATGTTCGTCATCTTTCTGCACCTGATCTTGTTCGAGTTTGCAATAAATAATAATAAATTGTTACAACCATTAGTATAAATCAACATAAAGTAAACTCAGAACTAATACTGTGATCGAAAATATTAGGTAGTATTTATGTAGCTAAACTGTAATGCTAGCAGTTAGAATTTTGGACAAAAACAAACATTAATGTCACAAAATTACATCACAGATTTCTTTCATATGATACAGCTCAGGGCAAACCTCCTACTCCAACACCCCCTGATTTTTTTTCTTTCATACCTCACAACAGTAAAAGTGAACGAATAAGATTACAAAATTATATGGAATGAAAGCAAAAGCCCAGACAGAGGGGGTGAATGAGTATTGCAGATTCAGGAGATGCGAGTGTGAGGGGGTTGCTATGACGACGGGAGCAGGTGGAAGGGGTGGGGGTGGACCCCTCTGATACCGTCGTGCAGTACATTTTTGTATGTTGTACTTTGAGTTTCCTCTGTTCCTAAGATTAATTAGCTACACCTCCTCATTATGTTTCGGGGTACAAAACGCCTCAAATAACTTGGGAACACACATTTTTACTCATCCATGATTTGCTCCGAATGTTTGTTACATTTAAAACCCTCAAACGGTTCACTATTTGACCCCTTAGGTTCACCCCTTTTGGCACTTTTGCAGGCTTTTACTAAAAAATTCACATAAAATAGTAACAATACAATACCTATGACATATTATACACCATTTTAATCTACATTAAATTATCTATAAGATAATAGTAATATGTTTTATTATCTTGGTTTTGATGGGTGTATCCAATTAAAATTGATACAAACATTTTTTTCAAAAGATTTCTCAAAGTTTGCTCCCTACAAAACACGGCAAATAAATACCAGTCAAAAATTGAAAATAGCCAAGTTTTTCAAAATTTAAAAAGGAAAATAAAAATATACAATTTTACTCACTTAAGTCACTGCTATCCATTTTAAAATTGTGAAATTGACATCAGAACACCATACAAACGCGACGAGAACGTGTAACGCAACCATTGTACAAAACATAACCGCGCAACTGAAGACCGATGTTTTAACTAACACAGAACTCTGACGCATAGAATATACCTCGGCGGAAAGCGTATGATCTGTAGAAAACAATGATACTATACTTAATGTAGTTTTAACCGAAAATGTATTCGCAACATTGCTTTTTGTAAAAGCTTACCTACCGTCGATTAATCGACGGTAAACCTTTCGTAAGTTAAATAAAAAAATCTATCGTTCTAAACACTGTGAAACCATTAGAATATTTGAAAACTCCTGAAAGTAAGTAATCTCCATTCAATAATTACCAATTTCAGAATCGCAGTTTCGAAGGTCATAATTTCCCAAAAGTACTGTAAATATATCAATCGCTTCCGTTAGGGTTACTACTCCTGAGTAGTACTGACAATGTACTGACATTTCCACCAAAGTCACTTTCAAATTAAACTCATCCAACTTTCAAATAAAATAACAAAACTTTAAAGTTTCACGAATACCAATGTGCGAACAATATGTTAAACATGTTATTTCGGCGGTAAAGCATCCAGTTTTATTCAAATTATAAGAAAACAGAGTTCAGACGTTCATTACCAAATCCTAGAAACGTACAGCCGGAAGGATGTTTAGTCAAACAGCATTATAATTTATTTCTTGAGTTCTAGCAAATTAAATCCAGCTCAAAAACAGTCTTAAAGTTTATTTCTTGGAGTTATTTTAATATTGTAATTTACTTTTACTCCACTAATTAAACATAAGTTCTAGCTAGGATAAGGTATAATGTAAACTATTACGTCAAATTTATTCAAAGTGATTCCAAAGAGGATAATTGAACGGTTACAGTTTCGGTTTAGAATTTCATAGGGGAATCTCTAGTGTAACTATTTTCAAGTTACACTACAACCTCACCAATCCGAACCTCCAATTCGATAACCTCTACAATTCGTAGATTTCTCTGTTCCCTTGAGAAAACCTTTAATATTCAAAGAAAATATTCCGGTAATTTTAAGTATTTTTTACGCATAATTTAGACTCTAAAATTTGAATTTGTTTGTACTTGAGCCTATATAATTCGAATCACGTTCCTACAACTATTCAAAGTCGATTCTCATAAGCCTTAGAAATTTAAAGTAATTTTAAAACAAGCCACTCGAAATGTGAACCAAAGCGTTTCCGTAATCCCTCCTGGTTCGGATCGTCACCGGCGTTGTTTTCTTTGCTTCGTTACAACATTGTTAATATAAGTAACAATGGTTATAGTTATGGTGTTGTAAACATTTCGATTTTTGGTGTGCTATCGTAATTGATGCGTCTCTAGTGGACGTCTTAGCTAATTAGTTAAAAGAAGTGCACGTATAATTCGAATTTTATTCTCTCTATACAATCAAAACTTTTGAACTGAACCTCTACGATTCGTATTTTAACAACACTGACATTTATAATCCAAACTTCCTTTAGTTCAAAGTATTTTGGCTTTCCTTTGAATTTCGAATTATTATAATGTACATTATAATAGAGTCTATATTTATTTATTTATATTAATTTAAATATAATAATGTACTTTGAGATTTGACTGTATAATATCAATCTATCTTCATCCTTTGTAGTGAGCAGACTATTCATCACATTTCTAAACATTAAGTGTTGATATATGTATATAGTGTCCCCATTGTATGGGTACAAGGAACGGTGAAGATGTTCAATGAATAGATCCCGAAATAGTAATATGTTTTACAACTAAATAATAATCTTTTTGTAAGAATTTTAAACATTGATCGTTTAACTTTTATTTTGTGAAATGTTTGTATTTTCATGGGGGAAATAGGTTAGATCATGGATATATCTAGAGGGGAAGTTTTCAATCCATCTAAACAGCTGTTCATTTAACGAATATATTAAAAATTCACCCCAATAGTTCTGGTAGTTTCGATAGGAACGGGATGTAAATAAACACTTCCGCTGTACGTTTTGTTGCGTTATACGGCAACACTAACACCCCCCTCCCAGAGGCTTAAACATATCCATGTCAAGATGAAGTAATGGAATTTGAATTGATGGTATGTATGATTCCAAAACATTCTGGGATAAATTCTAAATAAGTGTGAAGTGCCTCCGATTATCTGGGTGGTTCGGTTTACTATGATTACCCGCCAAATAACCTCAAGGTTGCCGGTTCGATCCTAGAAAAAATAAATTTGAGACGGTTCGATATTGTACTCAGTTGTCTTTTACTATTGGGCTACTAATTAATGATACTGTAAAATAAATCAGCTGATCTTTTTCAGTAACAAAGCTATAGGTCATTTGATCCATTACCCATACTTCACTAATATTCTCCTCAAAAATTCCACTAAGCGGTTGGATCGTTCTCTCAAAAAATGTTTGTATTTACTTCCTTGTGGGAAATAGGTTAGATCATGGATATGTCTAAAGGGGATTTTTTCAGTTCATCTAAACAGCTGTTCTTATAACCTAACTATGACGTGACTAACCATATGACGTCAAATTTTGGTGGTACAAATTTTCAAATACCCCTCCCTAGAGCTAAGATATAAGAAGATAAATAATAAAAGTCTATAAAGTTTCCATCGTTGTGGTAGTAAGTAAGACTATTTAATTCGTAACACATCAAACATCCCAGTTTAATATTAAATACAGGTAGTAGACCCCAGTTTAAAATTTGACACGTTACATTTGACAAGCCTTTGGCCGTTACATCCCCGTAGGTCATCCTCTGTGCATGAGTTATTCATGCGCGAGTCTCGTTATTTAAGCATAAATACTGACGCAGACTAACACCTTGTTATATATGAACAAAGTGGCTTCGTGGAAATGAGTCTCTATGTACTGTACGCCGTTATATAAACCCCCTCTCTCCTCGCTCCCTCTCACGGCAAACCTGGTGTCAAAGGGCGTGAGGTAATTCGAAATAAAATGGGAACGGGTAGTTTGGGGGGGTTTTGTACCCCAAAATGGGGTTTTTTGTGTTTTTTATATTTAATTTAAAATTTTTTTAGATTTAATCTTTCACCATTAAAATTAGCTTAAAAAACTACACAATTAAGTTTCTTAAAGTTTTTCTCTATCTCCAACGGTTACCGAGATATAAAAAAATCTAAACACAGTACGTTGTATTTTGAGGCTCCAATGTTAATCTTATGGAGGATAAGAAAAAATTAATATTTCACTTATTAACCAATATTTTTGGATAAAAATTTATATTTAGCTTTATGTGGTTGAGGTTCATCCATTTATGCTTAAAAATCATAGATTATGTGTTTAACATGGCAGCAAACCTGCATACTCTTTTCCCATGTTAATCATATGGAGAATAGGCAAACTCCTTTATTTATGGACAGATGTTGATGAAAGTTGGTATAAATGTTAAAAATAAATGTTTTTGAAGATATAAATGCCTACTCTCAGTGTTCCTCACAGCAGCAAACCTGCACACTCTTTCCCATGTTAATCTTATGGAGAATAGGCAAATAATTCTCATGTTCATCGACAGACTTTGACCACTTGACTTGTCGTATATTATTATTATTATATTATTGATTTGGAAATTCGCTGAGTACGCAGGTCTGCCGCGACGGGGGTATTCATTATTACCACAATTTAAAAAAATAAGGAAATCCTCTTTAAAAACAAAAGTGGGGGTTTTCTATCTTATCCGTTTGCTCATACGCATAGACTCCACATCTGTACGTACCAAACAAAGCAATGGATAAGAGGGTGCGCTGACACAAGGTAAAATCCTGATAAAATATTTACAGAAACCCTTAGAAAAGGAGGGGCTAGATTCAATTTTCTAACAAAGTAATGAAGCTATGGTTCAGTTTTGACATTGATACGTCTCAGCGATGGGGGGGTTGGCAATCCGTCAGACTAAAATTTCGTTAAGGAAATATATTTAAAGGAACTGAAAACATTCCCTTTAGACATATCCATAATCTAATCTTATACCCAATGGGAAGTAAATACATGTTATGCATGTTTTATTTTCATATTTCATACACAAATCAACTACGGTACTTATATTTTATCAAATTTAATTCCATTACGCAACTTTCCAGCTGTTTGATAACTTCTGTTCTTTGTAACCCACATTACATCAAAGTTCGAGAGTTATTAAGTAGTATATTTATTTATAGTAATCTAGTTTATACTTCACCGAGTTTAACGTGAATAAATTATCGTGTAGCTCAGAGGAAGTCTGCTCACCATGTAACTCGTGGGACATAGGATCCATTTAGGATCTGTTCCTCATTTGTAATTGAAATATTAATTATTTAACAACGTTAATTGTTACTTTTGATAACACTGTCTAATTAATCATAAATTATAAGCAGATGTTAAAACATCAGGGATTGGAACCGTTCCCTTGTCGCAACATTACAGAACGCTACAAGTGGACAAGTATTTTCATTTGTAGTAAAAGTTCAAAATTAACACACCGTCTTAGTTCTCATTTTTAATTGACATTTTTGCACATTAACTAATAGACGTTGACAACACCAAATGCTCGTTTTTTACGTTTTGTCACGATAGGAGTCTTCTTCAGTAGCGGAATTTTGCGTTTTAATAATGTTCATTGTAACAGCATTGATGGCCGTAAAAATGATAGTCGTAAAAATTTTGTTGGAGTTTTTTATCACAGTTAAAGCTATTATTTAAGGAATTTCATGTTAAATTACAATTTTGTATTATAAACCAAGATCAGATTTGATTACGTGATAGCAATTTTTTAATAATATAACATTTTTAATTATTTCGTTGCATGACTATTTTATAGGCCATTTGCTGTAACAACGTTTTATTGAACTAAAATTCGCAATGAAGGATGTGATGAAGACTCCTAGCGGATTTTATTTAACTATGATTCTATTTGGTTTTGAAATTGTAAATTCAAAAAGATAATTAATGGGTAAGGTCGCCTAGCCGTGCTACTCTGCTACACGGACAGTTGCTGTTTCGCAACGCCCTGGCGTCTAGACGTGGCGATGGGGAGGGGGAGGGGGGTGTTAACGGCCAAAAAGTTCCAGTTCTCACCCTCCAAGGGAGCCGTTGCTTGCGTAAGTAACGATCACTTTCTCCCCCAAGATCACAACAGCTGCGGCGCGGCGCGGCAAGGCGCTGCATTCGTTAAACTGCGGACCCATTTCAATTCTACCTTCCCGCGGAAAGTTTTCAAACTGCGTCGCACGAACAAACAGTCGAACTTTAAAAGTTGCTTTTTAATCATAATTAACTTTTTTGACTTAAATTTTCTAGAATAACAGTAGAAAATATACACGGATATTTCTATACGTTTCATCTTTTACATCTTACACCATTCGTACTATATACAGAAATACTGTAGGAAGGTAATGTTAAATAAAGTAGAACATAATCCAAATACTGTATCATTTTTGTACACATAGCTGCACTTTGTTTATGTTTTAAAATACATAAATTATATTACATGGATAGAATCAGAGATATTTTTGACCGTTGAAACTTAACGTCCTGGTTATTAGGGGTTTTAACCCATACCAAGCTAAATGTATGTATATTTTTGTGGATCCAGAGAAATATTAATGTTAAGATATGTACTGATCGTAATTGGAGCAAAATAAACTTTTCTTGTTTTTGGTAGATCTGACCCAACAATTACTCCCAATACTAAACGAACACTAAATTTCATGGTGACCCCTCTCTTTATTACACACTAGTAGTAGTGGTTTCTGTTGAACATTTACTACCTCCTAACAGTCAGGACGCCTACAGCACGTCGCCACCCAAGGAACCGTGGCGAACGTGCCCGTTGTTCAGCAAACTCGAGTTGACTCGACGAAATCATAAACTCCGCTAATTTATTTCCAGGCACGTCCGTAAAGAAAGCTTTCAAGTGTTCGTCATCGAGTGGGGAGTCAATCTTTGGGAAAGGTCCTCCTAAAATAGCATTGTGGGTCCCTCCACAATCACTTAGGCTCTAGTAGCGAAAATCAATTTGGAAATATGGAATGCGACAGATGAGCAGAAATAAAATTTGTATAAATATACATTTTGATCATTCGTATCGGAAAAGAATAGTTATTTGTACAAGGGATTAATGCACTAATGTACAACATTTTCCCTCAACCTACACAAATGTCACACAAATGGAGGCCAGCTTTGCACGGCTTTGTTGATTTGATTAAGAACCAAAAATAAAATAAAAAGTTTTTGTTTATGTAAAAAATTAAAATGTACATAACATTTTTTCTGACTTGCATAAACTCTGGAGAAGTCTAACCTTGCTAATTAGAGATCGATCTTGTCATCTTTCGCTTGAGATTTCTCCACTCTTTGATATCGGTAGTGGCCATCAGATGTTCGTTTACATTTGAATCTCCATAAGTTCAATGCTATTTTTCGATTTTAAACTTGATATTACATAAAACACGGAATTTTACTCGCTCTTCTGTCATTTCTGGTTTCTTCACTAATATTGGGTAGCGTAAAGCCCATTTCTTCACAGCCACTGTCCATTTTATTTAGGTAAATATCGACAAAAAATGGCTGACGCTCAGGAAACACTGCGCACGTAACAGTCAGTAGTACCAACACAAAAACTGTATCTTGCTCAATTTTCGCTATATCTATTGGTATACAGAGTGCTTCCTGTGTTATTCTTAAAGGATTACTTTTCCTCTTGAGGTACTTAAAGTGTCAGAGAGTCCCGTGACGTGAAAAGTAGTAACGAATTTACCGTATTATTTAAAACCCAGGTTCTAGCCCCTCTTATTTAAAACCCTGGTGTTCACTCACTAGCAGTAATGTTGTCTCAAAATTAACATTGCTCTTATGGGCTTAAAACGAAATATTTCACCAGTAAGGAAGGCTCTTGTAATCAACCTCAGAGTAATCTACGTAAGTTTGTAGTATTCTAGAAAAATTCTAACAAAGCCGTACAAACGATAATCCATCTTAAAAATTTAAATCGTTAAGAACTTTCTAGTGGCGAATTTTCCCGAAAACCAAAATTTATTTCCTAACAAAACTAATAAAAAATTAGCTAGTTGTCTCGGACAGTTAAATGAGTCGAGTTTTTCTTAATTGCCTTTCCATTCAAAGTTTTCAATTACGGCCCAATTACCCTAGCGGAGTTTCAAAGAAGGGAATTCCTGCACTTTTTGTTTTTGCAGCTCCATAAATCCAAAGCAGCCCCGGAGGGAGTAGACCCACGAATAATTTATCCCCTTAATGCATCGACTCTCTAGATATTTATAATGTTTCCCCAGACTTGGACTTTATGTTCCAAAAACACTTTATGATACTGACGGAATGAGAAATTTTTTAAAAATTAATTATTTTACTTAAGTGCTTGAATAATGCGAGAAATCTCTTCAAATATTCTTTAACAATTATTTATGCATTTAGCTGTTAAACTTCATAATACATTGCAATATTTTACAGTTTCTTGCTTTCACCAAATATAATTTATATATTTTCCTTTATAAATATTTTAATTCTGTTTAAGCATTTGTAACAAAGCTGTTTGAATATCAATAGCATAAACAACATGACAATTTAATTTATCTGTCATCAAATTATCTACCCAAATTGCTTTGCATCTGTTGCATCCATTTGATGATGATTGGATAGCGTGCTTTTGGTTCTTACACTTGATTGACAATTAATCAACCAGAACATTGTGTGAAACCTGTTATAAACTGTATATATTTTATTGAGCTTAATGATCTCTTTGATGTTCATGAAGTTCAGATACATTGAGGATTTTCTCCAATTGCATAAAGCTTCTGCAGAATCTATACCAAAAGATCTATCTCCTAAAAATTCTATCAACTCTTTTTACTTGTAGGAAGGGGATATGTTTTCACAAATGTAATGATGGACTTTTAGATGGTAAATTAAGGAATTTCATATTTTTATTAAATGCATTTTATTAAGTTTGCTTAAGGGAGAAAGTATGTGTCAGTCCACCGATACCTCTTATTACTTTAGAAGCAAAGGGTGCCAAAGACATCTCTCCACATAAACTGTTTTTAATTTACTTTCCTGTGGGAAATAGGTCAGATCATAGATATGTCTAAAGGGAATGTTGTCATTTCATCTGAACAGCTGATTTTATTCTTATATATTAAAAATTCAATACGATAGCTCTGGTAGTTTCTATGGAAACCACATGTTTTCCATCTTAAAAATCGCTAATACACCCCCCCAGAGATAAGACATATCCATGTCAATATTAAGATTGGGGAAGAGTATGTTTAGCAAATACAGCTGAGCAGAAGTAAACACTGTAAGTAAGTAACACTGTACACGAGTAAGAGCACATGTTTCTATATCAGTGGCGGATCCAGTCGTAGCGTCAGCGGGACGAGCGACCATTATGATTTTTTTGTTACAGTCAATCACATGTTGCAAGTATAGTTGCAAATATTGTGTAATACAATAAAAACCAAAAAAGGCGAAACTTCAACATTTACTAAAGATAACTGAACTAGAACGTAACAACCGAACACAAGACAGAAATAAGAACAGAGCAAAATAAAATACAGATTTAAGGATACATGTATTTTGTTTGGAGGAATAGAAATTATAAATAAAACTGGTTTTGTCATCAATAGTATAAATACTGTGAAACCAAAATATAAGTTTGCTATACAAAATATAATCGTACTATACATGCTATAGAACATTTTTCCTCGGCATGAATTAGAACGTTAAATATACCTGAAAATTAAAAATTGTATAGTCTCCATATTCAACATAAGCTAAATTTAAATATAAAGCCTAGCATTTATCGATCACTTGACCTGAATATTTTAAAATAACCGTTTAGAAATCAAACCTAGATCAATGGAAAAATAAATCCTGGTACTCTGTTATAATATAAACATAGTTATTTTCAACTAGAAAAATTCTTTTGTCGTGAGTGAACAGGCTTTTAGTAAACTGTTATTTTGAAAATATTTATGACAATACATAATTCTATATTATGGTGATACAATATTTCTTTAAATCTTTTTATCAGCATAGGAACAAGCCAGTTTTGGCAGTGAAACCAACTGTCAGGCATCGTCAGAACAAAATACTCCCATTAACTGTTTACGTTTAAACATGTATATAAACAGTTCAGAAAATGAATACAATTAATTGATGATTAAGAATAAATTTCAGTTTTAACATAGTAACAAGATGATAGTTAAAATAATCATAATATGTTTTATAAAAAAAGTATAAAAGAATCCAATTCTCAGGGGTTGGGGTGATCGCAACTCCCCTCCCTCTGGATCCGCTACTGTTCTATACAGAGCTAATTCTATTTAATATATGGTGGTTGTACTCGCACTGGCTAGAGTTATTTCACAGATTTTTCATTTGATTTTTTTCAACTGAAAAATTACTTCTGTTCCGTGCCACAACATCTATTCCTTTTGCGTAGAACCGCGTGTACCAATTATATAGTATTATAATAAAATGGCACATGTAATCAGAAGTTTTATTTAAAATAACGGTTATCTTAATCTACTATGCAAAGTCGTGCTTCACTCTCTTGAATAGAGTATTAAAGTACTACTTTTCACCTCACGTGACTCTCTGACACTTTTAGTACCTCAAGACTTTTAGTACCGAGGGAGGAAAAGTAATCCCATAAGAATAACATAGGATGCACTCCGTACGCCGATAGATTTAGCGAAAATTAAGCAAGATGCAGATTGTTGTGGTGGTACTACTGTCTATTGCGTGCGCAGTGTTTCCTGAGCGTCAGCCATTTTTTTGTTGACATTTACCTAAATAAAATGGACAGTGGCTGTGACGAAATGGGCTTTCCGCCATCCAATATTTAAGTGAAGAAACCATTATGAAACAGTCAGTTTATGAAAGAAAAAATAAAAGAAAAAAATAAACATTTCAAAATTTTCACATTAAAAAATTTATTTTATTTTTTATTCTTAATTAATTCAACAAAGCCGGTCTCATGATATATATTATTAACTTATAGCTATTGACTATTCCTATATTGATTATTCCTCGATGGATTCTCGGGTAGGGCACGATTGTCGTTTTGGTATCTTAGTTTATAAGTGGTTTATATTAACTGTTTTATATGAAAAAATGTTTTCTTAATTGAAGTAAGAAATGTTATTAAACAGTTTAAAGTTGTCTGAGATTAGAGTTATTTTTAATACATGTTTAGGTATAGTCCCTATATATTTCACAGAGCTCAGTCACCAATTACTAATATTCATTTATTTTGTTCACCTATATTGCTACGCAATAATTATATGGCTCTTAAATAGTTCTGAACTTGCGAATCCATAATATCTTATTTCCTGAAATCTCATATACGAGGGTTGTATGGGAATTCGAAATTCCCTTTTCCCCTCGTATTGAGACCCTTCCTAATCCTCACCTTAAAAAATGTATTCCAAATCAGCTGCTCCCACGCTAAATACAGCACTTTAACGTGTGTGAAGTAATGACAAAGGTTTTATCATAGCGGGTCCTCGTTTTCGACTACAGTACTTCCAAATCCGTCTATAGCATGACGTTTTATATTCTAAGAAATTTACAAAAGACTAATTTTATTAAATAATTTTAAAATATTTCTGCAATTAATTTTCATTGATTTCTTGAGTAACAATGTTAACAGAACAATAAAGTTCTCTAAGGAACATTGCATCTATTTAACCTGTCATTGTCCAGCAAGAAGTTAACTGATTGGTTCCACACCTTCGTCAGTTGAGGCCCGGGGCCCGGGCCCCATTCAGAGTCCCGCGAGGCCCAGGGCCCCTGCTGAGCCTTTGTCCACACACCTGCTCTACGCATCCTAAACTAAATCAACATTCGACTCGGGTTTAAACTCCCACTTCCTTTTGCCAAAATACAGTACATTGTTGTCTCGTCCCTTTAAACTTTTTTCCCACCACGAGCGAATTTCATGAATTGGTGTTCTTTTTGAAATTTTATCTGGGTTAAAACGCACCTGTATCGAGATTTATTGGAGCCATCTGTTACAAATTTTAACATTTAGAGGAGTTTTCATCGGTGTCGCTTTATTGGATTTTAGATCAATGTTTAATAATGTTCTCCGTTAGGCCAGTTAATGAACACACACTGGGTGGCTTCTTAGTGTTGGATGAGGCGACACAACTTGTGAATTAAATTCATGTATTCTTAACCATAGTGAACTAAAAAGTTATTGCTTTTATTTTATAAAAAAAGTACAACGTAATTATACCTAATAATTGTTGACAAGCCATAACATTTTTTACTGTAACAGCATACACAATAATACATTTTATTTCTATAGTTAGTCAACTATGATTTACGACTATACGTGTTGCCATTAATCATAATCACTCTCATAGAACTCATCCCCATTGATGAAGACTAAATTGCAAATTAGAATTTAGTGTAATTTACAAAGTTAATAGTTCATTACCAACAACTATTTTCAAATAGCACCAGTACCTTCACTAATTAGTATATTTTATTTAACTAATTATGGAGTCTTGTTTAAGTGCACTAGCATGCAGATTAAAAACCCCTGTTTAATTCAGGATCAATTCAAACCCTTCCCTTGGCCAATATAATTTATGATAATTCCATTCCAGAAACACCACGATAACTTATGCAGACAGCGACAAATACACGGCTGTGAACATGAATGCCAAAGTTAGGAACGGAGTGTAGAGTGTGGGACAGACGCAATGCCCCAAGGATGTCTCGTGCGAGTCAGGGTCAATTTGTACGAGTGGCAAGACTGCGTAAACCCCTATCGGCTATCTAACGGGGTTTACTCATATTGAAATTGTTTACATTACCTTTACCTTTACCTTTCTCAAATGGCGACCTACCCAGGTAGGAATTTTCAGCGAAGTATGAATGAGAAATGAGTGTAAGATGATTGTGGCGCGATCTTGTAGTCTTGTTACTGACTAAGGCTGACATGTTCCTTAGACAGGACTGTTAATCAATAGCCCAAGAGCCAATGGCATATCTAAGGGACCTACAGTTTAGTGTGGGATCCGAACCACTTTGACTCTGAATTATGAACTGGTCTAATTATGAGGATAGTCTTTGCGGATGAACGTAGCATTCAATAGTGCGGACGTTAATCCCCACTGGGAAATATCGTACCCACACATATGATCTTTTTTACTGTAAGATAGTTTTTTGTCTTAAAACTGAATGAATATATTAACTGAATTTAAATAATTCTCGTGTTAATGGCCTAATTTATATCAGAGCTTGAAAGGGAAACCTTGTTGAAAGAACAAACAGTAAAGGGAGACTAAGTACAAGAGGAAGGGCTGCTTAACCAGTTCTCTGACCCTCTCCTCTTCTTGTAAAGAGAGAGGGAGAGAGCCGGCAGTAATTGTAATTAGCGAACCACACACAGAGAGCAGCACTGATTGTATGAGCTGTTGTCATAAAGAGTCTCAGCCCACGCCTCAGGCCAAGCGTGTACTCTTTACATTCGGCAAAAATACATCTTTACTGGTACATTAATTGTTTGGTTATTACATCAGGTCCTGGGAAAATGTCTACAGTTTTTTGTACGATGAGTATTGTTATCTATACTGTTAAAAACTACTGGTTTTTTCGTTTGTAAGAGTTGCAGCGCTAAAGATCTGTCTTGGCTAAAAGTGAATAATCAGCTAATATTGAAGTGTACAGCTGTTCATTCTATAAAGAGTAAAGTTTGTCGTCAACGCTGAAAAAACAATAAAAATATGACAACCAGCAAATGCCACAAAGAGAAAAATATAGTGAGGAAGATTCGAAAAACTCAGTCATCATACTGATACTGCTGCTACTGCCTCACTGATTCAAAATTCATTTTAAAGAAAACGTCTGTACAAATGATTGTAAACTTATAATTAAAATTGAAATTTTCCTTGTAATTGAAATTTCTACCTCACATCGCCGAGAGTAATAAATTTAAAAACATATATAAACACTTCAACTTATATTATTATTCAATACGAATCCATCATCTCGTATAGTAATTAGTTACAGAAGTCGGTCAGTTAGTAGATTTAGACCGTTGTATATTCTGTCCTTGTTCTGATGCCTCTATGGTTGCCAAATTTAAAACTCAGC
Source organism: Nephotettix cincticeps (assembly GCA_023375725.1). Classification (NCBI taxonomy): domain Eukaryota; kingdom Metazoa; phylum Arthropoda; class Insecta; order Hemiptera; family Cicadellidae; genus Nephotettix; species Nephotettix cincticeps. The sequence goes on from CM041785.1 coordinate 50,917,522, forward strand.
CCGTTTACACTACTCTATGCCTATACAGGGTGACAAGAAAGTGTTAGGACGACTTTATACTTTAAAACAAAATGAGATATCACAACCAAATCTGCCATTTGATTGTTGGTAATAGTAAGCTACATTTTTGTGTACATGGTGATCATATGGCTCAAGGGGAGGACGGTCAATGAAAAAGTCGTCCTAAGACTTAATTTTCATCCTTGTAACTAAATAGATCCATTCCTTGCATTTAATTTATTTAAATTGTAAGCAAGATAACTTTTGAACGTAATAACCATAATTATTCGAGAAAAAAACGCCTGGAGATACGGTGACTATATATATACATGCCAAATTTCATCTAAATCGGACAAACGGGGTAGGCTGTGGCACTGTACACATCCAGACACACACACAGACAGACACACGGACGGACAGACATCACGCCAAAACCCACTTTTTTGGATTCAGGGGACCCCAAAACGGATATATCCACCCTCAACTCAAATTCGAAAATTTTGACGAAAACAATATTTTCTCCATATACTATGTATAAGGGGAGAAAGTAAAAATACGCCTAGGCCCTTATATGACAACCAGCAAATGCCACAAAGAACAAAATATAGTGCGGGAGATTCGTAAACTCAGTCATCATACTGATACTGCTGCTACTGCCTCACTGATTCAAAATTCATTTTAAAGAAAACGTTTGTACAAGGGATTGTAAACATGTAATGAAAATTGAAATTTTGCTTGTAATTGAAACTTCCCCCTCACATCGCCGAAAGTGATAAATTTAAAAACATATATAAACACTTCAACTTATTTTTTTAACTTATATTTATTGAATACGAAACAATCATCTCGTATAGTAAGTGGTTACATAAGTCGGTCTGTTAGTAGATTTAGACCGTTGTATATTCTGTCCTTGTTCTGATGCCTCTATGGTTGCCAAATTTAAAACTCAGGCCGTTTAGACTACTCTATGCCTATACAGGGGAACAAGTAAGTATTAGGACGATTTTAAAACTTCAAAATAAAAAGAGATATATTGCTTAATCAGCAGTTTTGCTAAAATTGGATTGAAGTTTAAATGGTTTAACTAGTAAGATTTATTCAATTCTTCCACCACAGGTATTAGCTGGAAAAGCAGGACATCCCAAAAATCTTTTTAACGTACTAAATTGAGTCAGTGAAAGGATGATTACAATGAAAAAAATACGATTAACACATTTGATCGGAGAATGAAATAGTTTTGTTAAATTTGCGAGGGCTATTCAGAAAGTATGGACGTTTCCTTCTAACGCCGCTAGGAGCGCACGCATCGCGTATATCCGGGTGTGAGAGTTTCCGGAGCCATTTTTTCCTTACACTTCGTATACTTGACGATAATCTTTATAAGTTTTCTTAGTTGTTAGACAACGAAACCCGTATCACCGAACGTACCTCACAAGTGGCGGATTTGTTATGGAAACGGCCATCTTGAATTTAAATATTTAAAAAACGGGCAGCCCCACGAATGCTCCAATTGTCACGGCTGTATATCCAGTGAGGCTAACCGGAAAATCTCACACCCGGATATACGCGACATGCGCGCGCCTAGCGGCGTTATCCGAAAACGTTTCCTCCTTTCTAAATAGCTCTCGTATATAATTTCTAAGGGAAAAGTATGTGCAAATTAAATTAGATTGCTAATTGTAATTGTACTCTGAAATTCCACTAGTATAATATATAAGTTTAATTAAACACTATGTCACATTAAAAACTAGAAAATCCCATTCCAAAGCAAACATAAATTTCTCTAGAGCGCGATCTATTAGAATAAGAGCATAAATAATTCCGCCACTGGTCCCAACCAGGGTGAGGGTGAGGGGTGGTGGAGGGGGAGGGGTGGAAATTTATGTGACCAGAGCCGGTGAAAACCGGGGACAGAAATGTTGCAGTTTCCTCCGTGGAGAAATGGGAAAACCTTTCAACAGTTACAGTCGAATCTAAATTTTAATATTTACTAAACCCAATATTTCAAAGGCGCGTCAAATACGAAAAAGCTTTTACGATTCAAAATTCAGTGTAATTATTGACTCATTGTTTGTTTTTATCCGGTAAATTCGAAGGCGTGTTCTCCCCTGTGTCGGTGTATTCACAAAGAGAATTTACAGTTTCACGATTTTAAAAAACAATCCTAAAAGAGAATTTACGTTTAGTGTTGTTTTATTTCAGAAAGCTTTAGACTATTCTTTGCTTAAATTGCTTTAGCAAATATTGAAAAACTATATTTTATTTTGATTTATTTTGTATAGAGTAAGTGACATAGCAAAGAGAGTTTTGATTTAACCTGGTCAGGCATTGAATGACAATAATACACATTACGTGATGAACTAAAATGGTTAGCGTGTTTGTGGTATAACGTATGTATAACTTATTTATCACAGTACTTAAACGATTTACGACTGCTACTGCAGTGTTTTTGACACTAATTCTCAGTGTTTTACAGTTAAGGTACAAATCTTTTTCCGTATCTTTCATTTTGCTTAGTTTTAAGAGAACAACACAAAGAACCAAAATCGATATTGTCTTAATCAGACAGAACTGACCTGTTTTGTTAAAATCAGTGGCTTTATAGAAAATTTGAACTCTTTCTTGTCTACCTAACATAAAAGCGAGCGATATCTGTAAGTTGAACAGACAGTCTTTACTTCCTGGAGACACTAGATGAAATATCGATCATTATTGTTCACTTCTTACATTCTCATTCATCCGAAATATTTATAACAACGATAATATAATTAATTAGTGAAAATCATAAAATCTGAATATCTACTAAAATCATAAAGCTTTCATGTCTAATCGAAGTAAACTTATGTTCAGTTAAAATAAAATATATGTATATACTGTATGTCTAATTGTTGTCTACAGTGTAAATAAAAGTGAACGAAGGCTTGTTTGAGAGTCTGCAGTACCTCCGCCATCTTGGATTCTTGGATGTATTATGGGGCTCCAATGTTAATCTTATGGAGGATATAAAAAATTAATATTTCATATTAATCAATTTTTTATGAAACAGATATTTATTTCAGTGAGATCAAGTCTATATTTTTAAAAAATAACAGTTATGTGTTTATCATGGATAAACTGCATACTCTTTCCCATATTAATCATATAGGGAATAAAACTCCTTTATTTATGGACAGATGTTGATGAAACTTGGTATAAGGTAAAAATATTATTTATGGATAAATGACTACTTTCATTTTCCTCACAAGCTAACCTGCAATCTTCCCATGAGTAATCTTATGAGATAGGCAAATAATTCTCTGTTAAGAACAATTTTTATAAAACTTTCATACTTATTATTAATGATTTAACGAAGAATCTGCTGCGACTATAGCAGATCTCAGATAAAATCTTATAGAAAATTTGAACTCTTTTTCTACCTAACATAAAAGCGACTTCAACGATACTTTTTTAACAGACAGTCTTTTATTCCTGGAGACACTAGATGAAATATCGATCATTATTTTTTCACTTCTTATTCATTTTTCCGAAATATTTATAACAAGATAATATAAATTAATTAGTGAAAATCATGAAATCTGAATGTCTACTAAAATCATAAAGCTTTCATGTCTAATCGAAGTAAACTTATGTTCAGTTAAAATAAAATATATGTATACTGTATGTCTAATTGTTGTCTACAGTGTAAATAAAAGTGAACGAAGGCTTGTTTGAGAGTCTGCAGTACCTCCGCCATCTTGGATTCTTGGATTTCAGCCCCACAAGAATAATATTAATTTCGTGACAGCACTAATGGCCACTCAATAGTCGGAACAAGTTTGGGTTGAGGTGTCAAATTAAAGATAAAGTGGAAATACATTTTGCATATTTTGTCATAAAAATACAATTACTTGTTAATCATCGGATACAATTGAGTGATGACTATATTCTTTTGGAGAATAAAACAGCTATTAATGTAATTTCCTGGATAAGCAGCCTCTTTTCCTTTCACTTGTCGCCTCAATATAGTCGTAAACAGATTTACCACTATCGTGTATCCAGCAATGCTGCAGTTAGCATTAATCTTAAGGGACTAAAACTAAATATTTCGCCAATAAGGCAAGCTCTTCTCCAGATGAGAACAAGAGAGTATTCTTAGGAAACAGTTCAATTCGATTTTTCCCAGAATGGTCTGGTCCATCATTCTACCCACAGGAGTTGTCTATTTGACGAGAAAAGAGTCCTGGTCCCCAGACTGGAACCAACCAATCTTTGGAAAATAATGGTACTGTACCTTGCTGGAAACAAGGTTCCAACTACTGTTCTGGACATACGAGTATTGTTCTATAATTATTGGCCAATTCATATCCATTATTTTAACCAATTTTATACATCCACCTAGGGATGATAGATAACTCTTCCATTTTTCTGTTACTTTTTCATAAGTAGTATGAGCACTTTGAAACGCATAATTATTTTAAATTATCATCAACTGTAAAATTATTGAATAGCAAGTGTCAATGACACCAAAGTATTTCGTAAATTACATATACAGTATACAATAAGGTTCAGTGAAATAATTCTTGACAACCTCTAATCTGTGCATTGCCTCTTTAACATTATGAGATACACCCAACGAATAAATACGTGTGGGGTTTGTAACAAATCAACATGAAAATAAGTTCTTCCATGCGATTTAACTTTTAGTTATTTGCACGACTTGGTTCTCTGGATTAATTTACTCAAACAAGGTTCACATCACAGGTGAGACAGAGGCACCCAATGATGCGTGATTATCGTCTCGGAGAGTGAATACTAGGAATCTGTTTTGTATGTATTTGATTTATATCTGTTTTGATCAACCATAAAAATTATTATAAATCTGTATCAAATTGTGTGCTGAGTTTGAGGCGCAGGCCTCTATCATAAAAGCGTCATCTAGTTATTTCTTTGGATCCAAACCTCAGGTTGATTGTTTAAACTTGGCCGAACACCACCTGTATTTTTACTAAGTCTCTAAAGCACAAAACTTTCTTGGAAACCTGAGCAAGCCCAGATGGGTGATTTCACCTGTTACCTTAAACACAAAATTTCACTTACAAACCAATATTAAAATAACCTATATTTAATGTCTTTGTATTTTCTGTTGTAATCGCCTTCTGATCATGATTTTCTAGATGTCGGTTTTCAAAATGCAAATTAATATTTGATTCCAATGCATATGTTTAGTAGTATGTGAGATACTATCACAACTATTTCATATTCATATTATCTACAATGTTACGTCAAATATAAATTATGTTAATTGAATATTTTTACAATTCACTAAATTTCAAGCTTTCAAAGATAACAAAGGGGCTCAAATGAAAACACCGAATATGATACAAATACATTTTAATATTTTCTAGATAAAAATTATTAATATAACTTATTTTTTGACATATGGTAGTGAAAAAACATACAATATATTTATATATTTTATCTGTAAGAATCGACAAACAAAACATGTATAATAACACTATTCATAAAACATATGATACCCTAAAAAGACCTACTATAAAACGGACACTAGAAAATATATAAGTACATGTTATACATACAAATATAAATGTCATTTGCAGAACATGTCATTTATTTGCGATATAGAAAACATTATTAACAGTTTTGGTACGGCCAACGGAACCACTTGGAGAACGAAAGTACAGTACCAAAATACATATTACGTATAAAATAGTAAAATACCCTTTACTCTAAAATACCTATTTTGAAATATTGCATACGGTACGGAAGGCGCCTAAGGGGGACTGTATCCAAAATAGCTGCAAACATATCCCCGGTAAATAAATAAATAAACTTAACACCTAACCGTCAACTAAACAATAACGTTGTAACAATATCTACACAAACAATAAATTATGGCGTAATATAAATATTTTTTTTACATTTTCTCAATAATTTAAAACTCATTGAAAAGCTCTTTAGAATATAGTCGGTAGCAGAGGGATATGTTTGCTATTTGAAAATGTACGATACATAAATATATATACTATATCGGGGCAATAAGGGATGTTTCAAAAATAATTTTCCTCGTCATTTTGTAACTGTTTACTAAAAATGATTGTACAATTTATATCAATCGCGTCCTGTGGGTTTTCATGTTACGGCGTGTCGAATTCTAGGTGTTTGGAATATAGAAATTTTAAATGCAAAAATAAATGCAGAAATTATTTTCTTAGTAGCATTTAGGGGTTTATATTGTTTAATTTCAAATTAAAAAAGGATTTTATTCTATTCAAATCGTTATTTTTAAGTACAGTACTAGTATTTCAGAGTATAGATTAATCAATCATTCTTTAAGGATACTTACATTTGACCCACAGAACAACAATGAACATTTTACTATACACCAGAAAAATTTGAATAACTCGAATTATTAACAACTTACAAAATATTGGTGTTTTTTATCATTTTCAACTTTAAAGAGACGAGACTAATTTAAGCCTTAGAGGATCGCTATAGTTGACTTTTCCGAGGTTCTTTGGTACTGAAACAGCGGATTAAGAAGAGAGAATGCGAGAAACAGCCAACTACAGCCAAGCTCGTCAGGACAGGACCGACCCGGTCTGATCTCTGTTCTCTGATCCCTGCCTTACTAAGCCCGCCCCGGCCGACGCCGATAAAAAAAATACCTTATTGTGGTTTGAGCAATTTAGTGGAGGTGAGGCATTTTGGCACTACATCCGAACCAAACAAACTCATCAGTCGTGCAAGTAGCTCGGGTTACGTCTTTTTGTAAAAAAAATAACCTAACTTCAGTTCTTTAAATTGCTTGTAGTTTTATCAGTAGTACACGTATAAAAGTAAAACACCGATTTAAAGGCTATATGAATTGGAAACATAGATAAAACATTCAACAGATATTCCTTGTGCGTGAATTCATGCAAGTCTGCACCAGCAGTGCTCTCCCTGTGGGTCGGGCGCTGGAATGTGGGGATTTGTGTACGCCTGACCGGTGCACTAGGCAAAGAGCGGTACTCTACTGTGTAGGTATTGCCTACAGTCGCATTGAAGGCGCGCCGTGTGTTCTACTGGCGGACCGACAGGGAGGCACAGCTGACGCAGAGACGAATTTCTTTATTTCACTGCCCAAAGTTAACAATCACGTCCGGTATAGACGAGCCGATGATATGTGCTGAAAACCATCACATCAATTCATATAAAATAGATATTTAAAATCGACAACATTAAATAACAAAAACACTACACATTTCCTAAATGACAACAAACGATACTGTACCACGGAATACGAATTGAATGAACCTGTCGGGCTCGGGCATTGCACCTTACAAAATCTGTTCGTAATGTTTTCAGTACAAAGCTCCTCGAGACTCGAGGTTATTGCTGCGTTAGAGGTCGGTCCGTCGGTCCTGGGCCCGGGCCCGGACTAAGGGCTTCTCGGAACGGCGACAAGTCCTTTCTACTTTTTGAAAAGAGCTCTATGTACAAAGCGCTACCTGCTGGGTCGGCTGGAAAACACCAGTTCTGGCTCTCGCATTGTCCTGTTCCTTGTAGTGTCAAGACCTCCCGGATAAAACCCGCAAACACGTGTTTTGTTCTCAACGGCGAATGAAATCTTACAATGGTGTGAAACAAAGAAGTTTGAGGGCGTTAGCGTTTACTCCATAAATTTATTCTTGGATCATGAAAATGTGGAAAACAGGTACAAAACGTAATTTCTCAGTAAATGAATATTTAGGTTAATCAGACAGAATGACGGTAGACCTACGAGCCGCAGTGGCGGTGGCAGTGGGTGCGATGTCCGACGTCCGACACCAGAACCGTGGTTCCAGCCGCAGGCCGTCCTAGAGCCGAGAATGGCGGGAACTTCACGATAAACCAAGACTTGACTGAAGCGAAACCGAGTATTCATGACTTCCAAGCGATTTTATAAGGATACAATTCTCTAGAATGCAACGCCTACTGCTACTTCACTTCTAAATACCCTTCTAATCTAGAATATGCAAAAGTATCGAAACAATTCACACTGGTTGCGATACTGTTGTCGGGCGATTCGAGTCTAATATTTTGGAATTTCTCAGATAAATATAAAGTTACATTAAATTTCATGCTACACGAATACTACCACTTATTTCCTGAAGTTTTTTTTCCATTTCGTGTGAATTTTTCTTTTCAAAGTTACAAATCCTTCTTCAGGTTCAACTTGAACACCCCCGCCGGACAACAGCAGTCAGCACCAACACCCGAACAGACATGTTGAGAATTTAAGGCAAAAGTAGAAGTGTCGACCGCCTCGAGCCGCGAGCCCCGCGCTGACATGCCATGCCTGTCATGCCTGATTGTCACGTTCGTGCCCAGGGGGCGTCCCGGCGTCGGGGCATCGGGACGTCGAGGCGACCAACTCGGAACAAAAATAAACCAACACTGAAACATGCGAATAGAACAGTTCGTATATTTTGTAATAATAATATATAATTTGTAGTGAGCAGCGAGACCGTCTCCCCTGCCCTTATTGCTGCGGGTTCGTGGGCAGGGGTTCGGGTCGGGGGTTTGGGGGGCAACTCCCCCCGTACAATATAAATACTTAAGTAATAATATTTAATGTACAATGTAATAAATTATGTATTTAAGTATTGTAAAACAGCCCCGCGAATCTGCGAGGGTATAGTTTAAAACAAAAGGATTTTTCTATTTTTTAGTTACTTTATTAAATATATTAATATATTAGGCCCGAACCTATTTTTATCTCTTAGACAAATGTATATATAACAATGTAATCGAGTCATTAACTATATCAGTCGAAAGCTAGCGTCTATCCTCAATCCTCTCCCGACCTGCGCATGCGCATGCTACACCGACAATGGTTATTGCGACAAAGAAACACAACGTTATTGAGAAATGATTGCTTTACACCTCTAACCCGGAGGTCCCCCGAGGGGTAGGTGGTGGTGGTAGTGGAGGTGGAGGGTAGTTGGAGGTGGCAGGGGTAGGGGGGACCTCCCACAACGTCAAGCCATGCACATCTACGCTACACTTAAAGTGCCGATAAACCGATAGGTAATAACTTGAACAACGAAACAGCGAATTTCACCGATAAAAGTTTGAAAACTTAAAAAAGAAACAGGAAGACCGAATTCGAGTCGGAAACCTACAGACATTCTGGCATCTCCTCAGGGCCAACGTGAGCGTTCTAACAGAAAAAATAGCTTCGTCGTTTCTCTAAATATTTTTATATATTTTCAATTTACATCTACTTATATAATATAGTATCGTATAATATATAATAGGATCGTAATAAAATAGAAAAAAAGACTATTAAGTTTTATTACTAATACTCTCCACTCGAATTGTGCATTTGTGGCGGAAATGAAGATATAGCTCTAAACGCACACGCTGCGGTGCGCGTGCGCGCGAACGAAACAGAAGTCAACAACACAACTAAACCTAACCGTAACACGACTAACTACACGGATAAAAAAATAAATTCTAAGAAACTTTCGTTTATCAAAACTAGAAAACAAAATATATAAGAAAGTAAATATGTAAAACGCTTAAGTCTATTATAATAAAACTTTTCCTAAAATAAGAAATACAACAAAAATATACAAATCACCGAACTTTATATTTCGAAATAGTCTTTAAAGTGAAAACAAAATTCAACTATGACAAGACCCCGGGAAGGGTTCCTTAACACTAATATTACATAGATATAGAACATTTATAATATTATCAATAATTAATTATTTTCTTTATATAAAAAAGTAAACAAATACTGGAAAAAATATGATCTTTGTTTATATAATGAGGCGAAATGGCGGCGAAGGGTGGGGGGCCGGGGCAAAGTTTCTGGCGTTTGAGTCTACCCTAGAACAGTGACGTGAGAGCCCCGAGGGCCGGAGGACCTTCGTTGTGTTGTGGATACATTGTGCAGTTGTGCAGAAGTAGGAGCTTGGAGCTATGCACTGACCGGTCCGCCGGGGCTCTGGTTCAAGCGGACGAAAACTCAACTCAACAGCTACGGTAGAAGCGGGAAATAATACTGCGACTACCCTAACAAGCCAGGATCAGGATCAGATACTGTAGGTGCTACTCTACCGTATAAAACCTGCCGAGGCAGAACACATCTAAATATACAAAAGGTCCTTTAACTTATGGCTATTATATCACAACAACGAAACAAAACTATACGGGATATGTCCTGGCTACCAGCAGTCTATACACGAGGAATGCTTAATGAAACACGTTCGTATAAAAAGGATTGCATTTGCTGTTATTAAAACCGACGGGCCGCTGGGCCCGAAGTGGCAGTTTAGAAATCACAGCCTGTTACCGGTCCCCACCCTACCTCGCGGTACACACCTCACACACTTATATTACTTTATATCAGCCTCTCACACAGACTTAAGCACCGTGAGTGTCCTAGGGCCGCACAGGGCCCGGTCAGGCTACCGGGTGAGGCAGAGATCAAAATAGGAAAACAACTCGTACACTCGAATCAACGTAATAAAAACAACTGAAAACGTTAACATAAAATAACATAATATACAATAAACTCTGTTTGGCGGCGGGTAGCTTAGGAGGACGAGTTGAGGATGCGGATCGCCTGGAGCACCGTCTGGTGACATACGGGGCAGGTGGCGTCGGGGGAGGTGGTCAGGCGGGAGGCGCAGTCGTAGCAGAAGAGGTTGTGACCGCAGGGCACCAGGGCAGCCTGGATCTCACCCACTCCGCAGACGTGGCAGTCGCGATGCTTGCCGATCAGCGAATCTGTGGGCGACGCCGAGTGAGGTGGCGAAGGCCTGGCGCTGAACGACCAGATGCTCGATGACGCCGTGGCGGTGTCGAAGGAGGGCGAGTCCCCGAGACCCTCGTCCCTGTCCAGGCTGGTGCTCCAAATGGATCCTAGGTCCGCCAGTCCCGTGGTCCCAGAGGCGGAGGAGCTGGACGAAGCTGAGCTACAGCCCGAGCTGCCGCTGAGGGTCGACGGGAACACGACGTTGTCGGTGTCGAGGCCGTAACCGAACAGGCTGCCGAACCCTGACTTGTAGACGGAGTTGAGCAGGGAGCCGGTGTCGGGGTTGAACAGCGTGTCGGAGAAGAGTGAGTCGGGCATGCTGCCTGCGCCCGTACGGACGGCGATGTGCGCCTCTATCTCACGCTTGGCGGCTTCCACACTCTCCGGCAGCCCTGTCACGTCGAACACGGGTTCCTTGTCACGGGAGGGTGTCACGATGTAGGTGTGCGTCTGGTGCTGGATGCGCTTGATGGTCGCCCCCTTGGGTCCCACGACCAGACCCACCACTCGGTACGGCACGCGCACCTGGATGGTCACGTGGCCGGGCACGTTGGCCGGTGGTCCGGGGGGAGACAGGGATCCCGTGCCCGACAGGTTGTTCTTCCTGGAGGCTCGGATCTGGCTAAAGTGTTCAGCCGCTGACAGGATCTCCCTTTTGGCCTTGGCGACGTCCTCCTTCCTGCCCGTGACCACGAACACCGGCTCCTCCCCTCGCACCGGCGTCTTGATGTACGTGTTTGTCTTGGCCCTCAACGCCTTGATCTTGCAACCTGTAACAGAAAACAGGACCATTAAATAATCTGGCAAGTGGCAATACACTGTCATCAATATAACTATATTTATACCATATCTTAGCACGTTCTTTGGACGTAACATCCTTTCAAAACTATCTCAAACCGCCCGCCACGACGTAAAAGATTTAGAGAATATAAAATAAGATACTTCACAACTCACAGACGCAGGTGAATAAATTCATACGCGTTGATTGATCTAAAACACCTAGAAGATATTAAAACTCTAAACTGTATATGTAATCGGACGATTCGTGAGACACGATATTACGAAAGTTACCAAAACGCCACCACTGGCAGACACGTCGCGCAGCTGATGTTATCAATAAGTCATCGGCAAGCCGCCAACGATTTGGGCGAGCGGAACCGAACAAAGAACTGATAATAACAGTGTGCCTTACACACCGCCGATGTTGGGAGATTTTGGAAAAAATATCCCCAGCCCGAGGACCAGTGGGGCAAAAAAAGTGGAGCGGTTGAAGCAGAAGTGGATATTGAAACAAAAGCGGCGGAGCGACCTTCGACTTCACCTTGGTGGGACTCTGAACCTGGGCCATATATCGCTTTGTAGTCTGGCGCTCTCGTCGCCACAGGAAACGGCAACAGGAATGTGCTCTCCCTCCACCGTCCACCCTCAGCCCTCAGCCACGTCCGTCGAATATTTACACAAGTGGTTGGTGTAACGGTCCTCCACTCTCACGGGACTGGTTGCTGATGTTGCCGCGTTTTACTCGAGCTTCTTATCAAGAGGGTTGTTGACGTTTGAAAACATTTCATAGTATGAGTGGTTGAGTTGCTTTCAGGGGTGTCGAGGTGATGCTTACAGTTTAGGCTAGCTTCGTTTAATGTCGTTGTACAAAGTAGATTTCATTAAACCCATAATTATTTCACGGTTGATAAAAACGTTCACATTTCCATATAAACGCGAGTTCATTATATGGCGAACTTGCTAAACATATTCATGTTTACTATAAATAGCTTCTTAAATAATATGTAACAATAATGTGTGCACAGTTTTGTCTGTTGTACTGGAATAAATTATTATTATTTACAAAAAATGTATTTATTTCGATTTAATATAATTATTTGTAGTTGTAATTTTATCAGTAAACAGTTAGAAAAACTACTGTAGTAAAACTTTATTTATGCAAGGTTATTTACATTCTACATCCCCTATTCCCACCCAGGAATACAAGTTGATAACAATAAAAATCTGAACAATATCAATTTATAGGTAGTGGCGCTATCAGTGGGGATTAATGTGAACCAATTGTGAGGTTTGTCCGACGAGTTGTTTGGCACGGCTCTGTGTAGAGGGCGGTGGCGATGCACGTCTGTCTGCGACGGCCAAGGTCGCTCTACGATACTTTCACTGCCACACTGAAGTGACGTAACTAACGCATCCTCCAACACTCACCTCTCACACTGGCTCTGTGTAGTTTATAATGTGTTATACATACACTACACTCACACACTAGCTGTTGTACGTAGCACACTATTTAAACACAGGTTTATTTACATAAAGCACGCGCTCATACGAAAACCATACGCTGTTATACAGCTCCAGCTCGCCTGAATATACGACGCCATTCACGCAATGAATCGTACATAGTAGTGATCATAGACAGTGCGAACGAAAATTCTGTCATAAAACACAATTTTCCGCCACTGTTGGACACCCATAACCTCAAACACAAATTAACACAATGTCAAAGCACATTAACATCCTCCGATTTTCAAGGAGACAACTCCCCGCAAAAAATTAAACAATGAATCACCTGAAGGCTAACAAGTTCGGGGTTTGCCTTGCGAAACTTCAAAAGAGGCCGAATTCGACAGGTTCGAAAGCCCGCGAAACCCTCAACAAAAGCTTGAGTATCCTCAAGCCACATTCCGCCTGGCTGCTCCATTAAACATGAGGGTGTCTTGGTCGTTGCGTCACGTCCGAGATAACCGAAACTGGAACAATACCTAACTGGGCCTACCCCCCTACCCCCCCACCGGCCATCACACGGAGCGAATTTGAATAATTTATGAGGGACTCGTTAGTGGCATTTTTGTGGATTCCTGATATTTTCCTAGAGGTGCTTCAAAGGGTAGGTTTTGATTTGTGTGGTTTACGAAACACCCAATCATCACGTAGTTCGATCCAGCATATATAGTTTGAATGGATTTGAAATGCCTAAAGGAATGTGTACCTGAACAGTGGGTAAATATTTGATAAATACAATACAAAAGGTTTCTGCCGCTTGTTAACTAGTTTTTTATTACTTTGTTCAAACGAAAGAAACAAACAAGTGGTGTTATAATTGTATGTTAGTTCCAAAACATAAAAACAGAACAAAGTGGCGATCATCATTGTTCGTGGACACACAGAAGGGCCTTGGCAGAGGCTAATGTCAAAGCCTTCACAATCATACTGTCGGTGACGAATCGATCCACCATCTACGTAATCCAGAAGGCCTATTCTACTGTCACTGACTACTCGCTTTTGTTACCGCCAGATTGCATCAAAGACCCATTGGTCCATCGGATTATTCGGTAGTTGCAGCGGTACATCAGATTGTTCGGACGAGACTTCAAACCGGATTAATGAGAGAACAGAACCCGGCAGCAAGACAATTAAAACATTTGGCAAGTGTGAACGTCCGGACTAAAACAGTATCTGGAGAGTGTACAATGCGACAGTAAAAGTGTTCGGCCTCCGACTGGCCTTAGGCCAAGCTGTCCGTCCGTCTGGGAGCAAATACCGACGACCTTACTTGCACCGCAGGCTACTTTAGGCGAGGGATTCCACGCGTGTCCTGCACTCCGTGGGGCAGAGCAAACACTACGTAAGTTAACAATTGGCTTAGTGGTTCATTGGTTTTGGCAACCCAATCATAATGAGGATGTGCTCAAACCGGTTTTACTTTGAGTAAAATTTCTGACATGAATATGTCTTAGCTCTTGGGGGGGAGGGGGTGTTAGCAATCTTCGCGACCAAAATTCGAAACAGTGACATCATGTGATTAATGATGTCATAGTTTTTTTATAAGAACAGCTGTTTAGATAAACTAAAAACATTCCCTTTAGAGATATCCATGATCTAAACCATTTCTCACAAGGAAGTAAATACAAACATTTTATATTGAATACTGGATCGTGTTGCCTTTGTTGGTTTTTTTTGGTATTTCTGACTACCCAAGAAATAATAAGATCAGTAATAAAGCTACTTTCTTTCATTGTACTTAACACAACTACTCTTCACTCATTTACCTACAAAAGTTTGGCCTAAAAGGAAATTATTAGATAATCCTTTGCGTAAAACAAAGCTGGACGTAACATTTCACCAGTTTAAATAATATTTTAATGTTATTTTATCTCTTCGTTGTTGTATCATCCAAGTAATAACCTAATCGGTGTTAAAGGTCACGACTCTAGCGTAAGGCGGGGTCGAGTAGTTGTTCGAATTTATTAGTTTCAATTGATGGGATTCACCAAGTTTCCATTTAATGAGTGAAATCAGAAGCGTAAGAGTTGTTTACAAAATATGAGACCTGGGGGAGAGAAAATAGGTTAACGAGGGGCTCGAATTTAAAAAGCATGTCGGTTCAGGACCAGTGGGAGAGAGGGGTGGTGGCGGCATCTCAGAAACCACGACCCTCCGCATCGGCCTTGAAAAGTGCCCAAAAATAGATTTGGAGCGACAGGCACATCTCCCTCGAGGTTCAAGGTTAGAAGACAGCTGCACGGCGAGAAACATGGCGTCTGGGAACAGCTGACTGCACAGAGTATTGTGTAACTGTAACATCACCTACGCGCTCCACAGAGTAAGCTAGGTGATGTTGAAACGCATATAATAATACTTGGTTCCATTCCATTGGATTGAGGTTAGATTTGATTGATTTAACTACACAAACTACGTCTTTGTACAAACAGTGGTAACTGTCGATGTTGCGATGATGGGGTGACCAATGATGCTGTAATGAAGATTAATATACGTTGAGAAATGTATTATCACACAGGTTTTCGATAAACTACAAAATAATTCGTCAAACCATTTAAGTCAAATATGACGTTACTATCCACATTTTATCTTTAAGGTCTCTGTACACATAAGGCTCTAAAGATCCAAGACAGGTTAGGAAATTTCATAGGAAATTGCGTAACCAATAAGGAACTACTTATGGAATCTCGTGGTTTACAAATTAGTTTGAGCGGCCTAATTTTTCGGCCTTGACGAGTCCGGGGACAAAGAGCCGACAGGTAGAGAGATACCAGATACCTGAGACGATCACAAGTAGCCGCAGTGGCGCGCCTAGTGGCTCGGAAGGGAACCTGTTCGGGCTATATGGGTAACTGAGTACCTGCAGAGCCCATTGATCACTGAGGAGCTGGTTTGTTTCATACAGCCAATACGAATCTGGACGTAACACGACTTGTTTGTCGGGAAATACCTGACACTAGTACACACGGCGTTTGTTTAATTCAAAAAACAACAATTTTTCCCATTGTGTAACTAATACGAGGTTTAATTTCAATTATAAATTGAAGTCTGTGAAAAATTCCAATATCCAGATACAATACAGTACCTATTATTAAATACTGTACTATGTACAAGTGCACACGACTGGTATTGGATGAGATGCCCCCTTCGTTGGCAATGACAACCCTTTTTAGTA
Source organism: Nephotettix cincticeps (assembly GCA_023375725.1). NCBI lineage: Eukaryota > Metazoa > Arthropoda > Insecta > Hemiptera > Cicadellidae > Nephotettix > Nephotettix cincticeps. The sequence goes on from CM041785.1 coordinate 50,933,766, forward strand.
TATTTTACTGCGTAATATATACCTTGTCCGAAATTTGAACGGTTGAGAACTACGGAAGAGATTTAGTAAACAAGGATGTACTATATACAGTCACACAACCCGGACGGTACGGTAACCCAGTTTAGCGCACTCCAGCGGAGGCGGAGAGAACTTAATAGATTGGCGGTTCATACGAGGGGTCCAAGTAGGAAATGGAGTGTACATCAAAATCATTGATACAATTACTGCCCGGGGGGGAGGGGGTTCAACGGCCTTGTCGACTCCGCCGCACTTGCCAAAATTGCCAATTTGTATCTTGAAATGCAAGACAATTTCCTTTCTTATGGTATCGAATATACCTTATTCAATTCTGTATTGGTTTAATTCTAATTCCACACAACATAAGTAGTACCACCGGACGGCCGACAGAATATTGTAGGCTAAGGGTTTTAGGGGCGGCGTCTCAACCTCGAGAAATTTCAAGTGTTAAGAGGTAACTTGATCGTAATAACATTACACAACAAAGCTTTTTTTGGAAATGACGCCCTACCTAGGTATATTATGACAAGTAATGAGTGTACAATGATTGTGGGCAAATAAGTTTAACCATGAAAGAGAAAAATCCTACGGTAACCTAACAATGCAGTGTTGTTTCTTAGAATAAGCATTTAGCCTCCTTTGCTATTGATATGTTAAGAGACATTTAAAAGATTAAGTAAGTTATTACCACATATAAAGCTTACTACAGTATATATAGTTTCTTTAAAAATTATTTGTTTAATTATTTTTTATCTAGTAAGTTAAAATTGATTTGAGGTGCCAACGAGCACCAGTACAGTTTTTATCAGGTCATTAGTAAAATATATATGACTATTACAATGATCACTTAACAACAAAATTTTTTTATTTATTTTTATTGTTTATTTTATTTATTTTTAGGTTTATAAAATATAAACGTAATATTTTTATATACAGATGTATTACTAAATTTGTTTAATTTACGAGCACCAATAACAATGGACAATAATGGTACAGTGCGGTTGTTTTGTTTTACGAAACATGTGATACTGTGACAGACGCACACCAGCGGATCCATCAAGTAATGAGTAATTGACCGGAAGCCTGGTCCAGCATTGAACCAACATTTACCGCGGTTAGGTTTGGGCTCCGACACAGTTATTAAATAATAACGAAGCAAGATCATAAACCAGACATTCACAATTCACCTAACCAACATGAACTTTCGGAATGTTTCGTAAACTTAAGTAGTAACCAAACAAATCGGAAAGAGCAGTAGAGCGGCACGGGGTCTAGCCTTGACAGCAACCTCGCTGGTTCATAAACCTCTAGCAGTGTCCTGAGTCTGCCGGCGCGGGCCGCGGGCCGCAGTAAGGACGTCTTCCCAAGGTACCAAGGTCCCTCTCGCCTCTCGCGAATCACGTAACTTAACTTATTTGGAATCTTACATTTTACTACAATTACTGATCAGTGTAAAAACACGTCAACATTAGACGGCCAATGCTGTTGTAAGTATTGAACACGATTCTTATACCTCCGGTTTGGAAGTAATATATACCTCGGACTGTCTGTAATGATGTACCGATTCTACACAAACACCATATAGGTTGGAGGTACATATTACCAGAGGTAATCATATTGTAGCCTAAACTCCAATAGTTCTTGATACTATTCAACGCAGGTTGAGTGGGATTGTACAAAAATATATTGTATTTACTTCCCTGTAGAAAATAGGTTAGATCATGGATATGTCTGAAGGGAATGTTTTCAGTTCATTTAAAAAGCTGTTCTTATTCTTTTATATAAAAAATTAAAAAAAATAGCTCTGGTAGTTTCTATGGAAACCTGTTACATACTTTTCATCTTACAAATCACAAAGACTCCCCCAGAGCTAAGACATATCCATGTCAAAAACCTAACTCAGTTCTATTCAATGTGAATTGAAGAGTACGTTTATTTGGTTAGTTTAAGCTGTATGCTGTAATACTTTGAAATTGAACTTATTGAATAAGGTGAATCATCAGTCACACCATTTCACTGACATGAAAAACAACTAGGCCTACATAAATTTGAGAAATTAGTAATTTTTACAAGTGTTCATAATTCGTTGTAACCTCGATAAAACCTAGCTAACATTTTCCTCCGACTTGGCTCAAAAGTTCATCGTACCTAGCTAGCTAGCCTTCCTGCGGAGAGAGGTGACCTCGACCTTGGACTTGATGTCGACAAACCTGGTAACAATTAAAGTCGTTGCACCGCTCTGAGAAAATTCTTTGTCTCCCAACTGATAAGATTGTGACTGAATGATTTTCAATACGGAAAGAGTTATTCGGATAATTTGACACGAACCTAAATCTGTATTAGCGTCAGCCCTGACGAACCGTCCAATATTGCGTGTTATTGAGAACGACTTGGGCTTGGTGCTTAACCTACATCGTTTAAACGATCGAGCTCACTTTAACGCTGCGTGAAATACTCTGCATGACCTACTTCTCAAAGGAGGAAGTCGTATTCATTCGCGTTTTCAAAGGAAGGTTATTTATGTTTGAGTACTGTATTATATGTTTTGAATTTAAAATATTATAACTTCCTCAAGGTTATAATGGAAATGTAACTATGAATAAAACTTATTTTGGTAGATGTGATTATTGAAATGGCGACGAAGGTATGTATTTTAAGTATGAATGAGGATTGAGTGTAAGATGATTTGTTCCTTAGACAGAACTGATAATTAATAGCCCAACACCCGATGGCAACTAAGGGACCTACAGTTTAACGTGGAATCCGAACCACGGCCTCTGAATTACGAATATCTACGGTCTAATTACGAGGATGGTCTTTGTGGATTAACGTAGTATTCAATAGTGCGGACGTTAATCCACACAAGAGAACACTACATCCACCGACCATCACTCACAACTATCCACAATTCGTGACCTCCAAGTAGCTGGATTACAGGATGACGCCACCATCCCAGTCACCTATTTATTATTTATTTAGGTTATATTCCAGAGACCTTGTTAATGATTTATATACCGGTACATGTAACTTATTTAGGGGAAACCAGAGGGTGGGTAATGTATGCAGGCACAATATTTCTTTAGAAAATAAAACTGATATTATGTCAGTTAATTTTTACATTATTCAGACTACAACAAAACTAGTTTCGTTACCAATACTGTTATTAAAACTCAGAATAACGGGACACAGAATGAATAGGAATTTAGGTAAAATTGTATTACATTTTCAGGGGTTGCGTAATAACCTAAGTGAAATTCGGAAATCCCCCGTCCATTTCATCAATTAAAAACAACCGTAACCCCTCGCTTCGTCCGGCGGGTGCGAATGTAGTCATGTATAATTAATTACAATTAGTGCGGAAAAGTTGCCCAGAGGGATGAAGCCCCCCCCGACTGCATCATATCGACCTGCGCCGTCCCGCCACCGCCGCGCCACCGTCGACACGTGGCGCAGTTCACCCCCGGTCAAATCGATACACGCACTACAAGGGTGCGTCCGCCCCCGTACTGCACTCGGCACTCGCAGACGTTGCATAGCGAATAGGCACTGCGTCCGGCGAGGAGCTGTACTGCGGGTATTGCCGGGCCGACGATTGAAGGCGTCGCCGCGTTCTCACGTACACCTAAGCTTTCCGTTGTAAATGTAAACGATACTTTCGGATTTATATCGATAACTCTTTCATTGGAAGGAGAAGCTGGACGTTTATTTTTATTTGACTATCATCGATATGAAGAACTTTGGCAGGTTATATGATTGGTTTTTATAGTAAAAAGCTATGACTTGAGATATATCTGGTTTATAACAATTGTCTGAATGCGGTGTTGATATATAACTGTATGGTACAACGGTACTCATTATTTCCAAGCTTTACACTTCAGCATTACCTTAAACTGAGTAATGCATAGACAAAGAATGAAAAAATTTCTGTTGTATGAAAATTTTAAACTGTAGTGAAATACACATGCACACGTACACTGTCTTGAGGAGGAACAGATGTGTTGAAGATTATTTGAAATTCGAATCCAATTAAGTTAACAACGAATGGTCTGGTAACCACAAAACCGTTAATTTTGTGAAATAGACTACACTTTACAACGCTAAACAAGATTTTAAGGAACGGATACACATTAAATAAAGGTCGAACATACAAATTCACTTATCAAACGAAATCAGTATTAGAAATGTTTAGAACAAAAATTCCTCCTTATATGAGGAAAAAAAATTCGCCAAATTAATCAATAAGAATTAGGAGTGAAAACAAATTTAACTATTGACCACTTCTCTGAGTTTCAGCCAAACAACGGGAAAGCCCAGTGAACATAATAAATTGGTTCAATGTGAAAACAAAGTTTAAGATCCAGGACGAAAACAGGAATGAAGTACGTGCCAAAACAAACGGTTCAAGGCAGGTCGAATCGATACACGCACAGAAGCATAGTGCGTCTGTCATCCCCCCCCCACGAGACGCGCCCCCACCCCCAGGCTGCGACTACTACAGTACTTATCAACCACCGCCATCACCATTGATAACATCTGTCTCGCAGACATTTATCGATTTGCAAATTCAATAACAATAAAAAAATGATAAAATCGCTTTCATGTCGGATGTAAATATCTAACAACAACATTTGGTGGTTAATCTATGAAAGAAAATTCTATATCCAGGAATAGAGATAGATTACAGCACTAAAAAAGAAAGTGGATACAGGATATCAACCATTGATACTTAACAATGGAATGAAAATCGTGGAATAAGACAAATATAGAATAGTTTTCTCGGAATTTTATGTTCTAACTGAATTTTTATTCGGACTTCCCGTACGAGCCATTTACATTACAGTTTGACCTTGAATATATCCCAAAGGGATTTAACGTGTCGTGATATTTACATCCATTTAGTTCAAATCCATTTCATAGTTTATTTTTAATAAATAAAACTTTAAAGTTATCACTATAAAGTTATCATTTGAAATTTAGCAACACAATTAGCTAAGCTTTCACGATGTTTCGGGATCTTGAACCCAGAACACAATATATAATCCAGAATAGTTTTGATGGGATATGCCTTATATTGGGGGGGGGCTGGCAATCGTTTAGACCAAAATTTTAAACTGAAGTCACGTCATATCAGGTCATAAGGCAGCTGTTTAGATAAACTGAAAACATTCCCTTTAGATGATGTAAACTCTTTCCCAAAGAGAAGGAAATACAAGTTTTGACTAATAAACAATTTTATTTTCAGCTTTATACTGGTTTAATCAGTATTATGAACTGATACTGTTACGATTCCAGCTCAACTGAGAGCTAAATCAAATTCCAGACCCAGATACGTAGTAAAATGTTAGTTGTTACTTAAGAACAGCAAAGGAAAATGTCTGCAATAATGGTAAAGAGCAACTAAACTCACTATCATTAACAATGGATTTCAAATAAAGCATGGGAATATGTGCGTGAAGTTGCTGATGCATTATGGGAATGAAATAAATACTGGTCTGGCAAGGCAGACGCACGCTAGAGCTCGGGGAAGCCTGAGCCAAAAATCGAACCCTCCCCCTCACTAGGGTGGATCGATGCACATGATGCGGCACCGGGGCCTCTGCGTGTTAGGGGTAGACTAGACGTGCAGCAAGGGCTACCAACAGCACCTAATCCTAATCACTAGGCTACAGTATTGTACCTACAGCCTACTCGTGATTAAGCATGATTTTTGATCGAATACTGAGCTGTTAAACTCGAGTTAACGAGGTGGGTTTAAGGTATTTTTGGTAAATATTAATCAGTTGGATTAGAGGATAATTTAGAAACAAACACAAATGATCTTATATCCATTTATGATTATAAAATAATCGACCGTTTTAAAAAACATAATTTAACTTATGCTTTTTCATGTGACGTTTGTGAAATTCTTGAAAAAGACAAAAAACTTCATACTAAAGGAAACTAATTTCCAAGGTAACATTTTCGATTCGAAAAAATTGGTGTTAAGGTAGGTTTGAGCTATTTATGAACTGAAAATCTGTATTCCTAAACGAATATTTACATAAAGGTGGATAAAAAGGTAAATTTAGGTCTCAAAACTTCAAATTATACGACAAGTAAATTTGAAAAATGCTAAGTGAATGATAACAAACAGTTTCAAAATTGTTGCTTTCTCTGTAGATGTGAACCATACGCCAGCCACTCCACGGAACGCAGTGTTTATCATCGAGCGATCAGCTGATGACAAGTGGAACATAATCTCCAGACACTCGATAGCTCTACTGATAAACATTTCCGGGAAATGTGCTGACTCCATGTACGTGCTGGGAGCAGGCGACGCTGAGGTAGCGGCGTCAGCTAGATGAGTGTCATCTGGGGAGTCGCCAGCAATCCTGCAAACCCGGAGCTAGGCCTACAAGAGACAATCAGCCTTGCATGAAATCATAACTTGATGAATAATCGAACTGTTCATATCATGAGATCATATTTTTATTTTGTATTGGAGTCTATTTAACACCAGTGACGTTTTAGAATCGACGTTGTTAAATTTGTTAATGAAACATTCACCAACAATGATAGGCACCCAGCTGAGTGGAAATAAAAACCCCTAAGTCCAAATAAAAACTATTATATTCCCCCGAACAATTTAATATGTTACAGTAAATGAGTAATTTCAACAAAGCAAAACAACAAAACAAAGCGCTTTGTTAAAAACCAGCCCAGCATAGACAAAACGCAACCCGCAGCACGTCAAAGATTAATAGCATGAATCAATTAACAGATAACCTCTGACGACCTCTAGTGGCAGAAGTCGGCACTCAATTAGATAGTTACAAGTGCGACCGCTAGAGTGGGTGATTGATATGTTTGGTTGACAATTGGTAAACAAACAATGCTCCAAGTAGAGTGGGCTTTGGCATGCTGAATTGTTACGATTTACCAGTGCCGTGAGAACCTCTGTGGATACTATCGTTCAGTTGCTATGATGTTATTTAGAGTAAAATAAAAGTACTGGATCATTTAATCAATTAACTATAATACTGTCTATGGTAATATCCTTATCTACATATGTTTAATTTTTTCCGAATCAGCTGAGATGCTAGATAATACTATGGATTTTTACATTTTCTCTGGAGTATAAGTACAATAAATATGTTTTTCACAAACACTGCTCAGACGTAACATGTTTGGCCAGTAAATCAAAGGTTGCTAGATTGAAACCAGTTGCCTGCGACTCCTGTCTGATCATGAGCGGTCACATCGCTTCACTTCTGACTCACCGATACGGAATCTCGGTGTCTTTAACCCAGCGTACAAACGCCATGCCATGGTGGTAGGCAGTTCAGGTTAAAAAACACTCAAGTAAATACGGTATTAAACAGTATACAGTATAAGCAAAGATTAACGATAAATAATGTGTCAAGTTAGTACGTTATGTTTTTAAGTAGGCCCTATCAGACAACAAGTTTTCAAAATCCTCTGTTGTGATTTACGAAAATATCTATTTCGACGTTTCGGCCTGATTTTAACTCGCCTAATTTTGGTTGAGAACTTTCCGTAGGGCAGACTTTTTCGAAATAATTCCTAATGTGATTTTGTTTCAAAGATTGACAAAAAGTTAAGGATTTTTGTTTTAATTCAACACTCGAGTTTTCCAGTTGAATTAAATCAGATGACATGTTTAAATGCAAGACAAAGTAATTTACAAAAAGTAAGGTATGGTCTTAAAATTCGCAAACTGACTCAATATAAATATTGTAATTTCAATACTAAAACTACATAATGTTACAACATTACTCTATCAAGATAAAAGGTCTGTTGGGTACATTGAAGTGGCGCGCCAAAATGAATGACGGGCGGGAAGGTAATTGATTGGCGGGCAATTCAGCCAATCAGGCCACCGTACACACGCACTACTGCTCGCTCCCGATTATGTTGGCATGTCTGTTTTGATTTTATCTCGCTTATTACATCAATACGGGGTCCAGTCATTCTAGTTCTATTTCAATCGACACTAACAACTGCAATTTTCTGCAATTATTTAGGCTACCAACAATATTTTAATAATTAACGTAATGTAATTTTGAATACGATCTCAGACCTATATACTTTATTAATTTGAATTGTTATTTAACTAAATAGATTTTTAGACACACGATTAATTGTTTAAATAGTTAAAATGTAAGTTTTTTGTTAATCAAAACAAAAAATTGTAAATTTACATTATTTTTAACTTATTCTCCAAAACTGCTTTATTCAAGTACATTTATCTACCAGCTTTTCGCGTGAAAAAGTTAATTTCCGGCACTAACAGTTATAAATTTATCTTATTTTCACAGTAAATTAGCATAATTCCTAGAGAATGTTCACAATGCTTTCCATCTAAATGCAGGAAGTCGGCTGTTTTCTTGAGTACTAGGAAAGTTGCATATGAATTGCAGTAGTCATATACCATGCTGGAGGTGGCGACACACGCACGCGCATTGGCGTGCTCGCGCGCGGGCGGCTCCGTTCTCAGTGATAAGGGGCGTGGGCGCGCCGTCTGATAACACCACGTCCTGCACTGGACCAGGCTACGAGGAGTCGATATTGGATTGGCTTACGTCTGATCCATAGGCTTGGGTCCAGGGGTCATACAAAAACCTTGCAATATTCCTAAATCAAAGAGATTTTGAAACCAAGTGCAGATTGTATTAACACCAAATGCATTATTGACGTTTTATAGGTATAGGGAACGGTCCAAACTCTGTTTTGAATAGCCCAATTACAACTGGTGAACGGGTCCCAAGGAAACGTTTACAGCTACACGATTAATTTGGCTCGACAAAAATAGTTCCAAAAGATTAGTCCAACAATCGAGAACATTGCCGATCTTGGAGGTAAACATGCTTACTTTATAATTTACTTTATACACATGGGATTAGTGTATTCAAGATAATTAATCATTTCGCGTTAAAAATATACAAGAACTAATCAGGGAAATAATACTCATTGATAGCGACCCGACATTTCAATGATAGTGAATCTTACATTTAATTTTGGATTTGGCTGTTTGAACGTCAAAATGTGTAAAGTGTCTACACTATACTATTGTTTTCAGAGTTTTTACAATGAAACCATTTTCTTCCAAACTGTTTCACATAATAACCGGATAACAAGGAATAATTTTATCTCGTAACAGATAACAAGTAACGAATCGTAATATCCCCTTCCCACGATACACGACGACATACAAGACACTCTGAAACGACCGAAGCTTTCGAGTCAAACTTTATATTAATATGATCAGCGGAAGTCCGTTATCAAAGAGCGCATTCATCGGCAATACAGTTTTCGCGAGTCTGCAGCTAGAGGGGGTTGCTAGGCGACGAGAGTTCCCACACGCACGCACGCGCGTCGTCGAGCATGTGCGTGTGTCCGTCACTTCCTCTGTCTCCCGCACAGATGCCGTTTATACAACCTATCTACAACATCTAGTTTTCTAGCTACTCTTAGCTCGAGCACAAGACGTATTAATATAACACAAGACATATATGAACGATCCTAAATTGGTTCCTCATACCACATAATTCACCATGAAAACCACATTTGGATTTAATTCCTGAGAGAATAGTGCGGATGCGAATATCTTAAATAATTAATCGATGGATCAAGTTCAAATTTAGTTACCCTACTTTTTCACCTAAAATGGTATTTAGAGTGATAAGCAGGAACATTCTATTGTGGTCTCGTCAAATGTTGAAGAACAACCACACACATTGATGACACTTTACATTTAATAAAAACGAAATTATGAACAAGTTCTGTCTGCAGGGAAAAGTGTAAATGTTCGTTCAACATCTGACGAGTCCACAAGAGATAGAATGTCCCTGCGTTATCACTTTAAAATTCCGTTTTAGACTAAACGTGTAGTAGACACCACTACGTGTTCGATATTTTAACTGTGAAGATGATTGTGAAGTGGTGCGATCGAAAAAACAACTATTTTAAAAACGCAATTATCGTATCATAACATGCTTTGGCGTAATTTTTTCAACTTTTTAGTGAAATTTTTTCGAGTCACAGGGTAATTAATTCGGAAATTTAGTGGTATTTCAGAAAGGAGTGTAGGAAAACGTCTTATGCTTTTCGGTTTAAACTTTGGCAAAGTGCATGAACAACAAAGCTTTTACATGTGACGTTTGTGAAATTTTGGAAAAAGACAAAAACTTTATATAGGTAGCCTACTACAGAAAACAAATTTTCAAAGCGACATTTTTGATCCGTCAATTCGAAGGTCGAAAACGTTTAAAACAACGTACAAACACAAACAAACAGAATTGGCACCTTAAACAAGTCACTCAGGAAGCTTATATGAAACAATCACATATGCATAACGAATAAGCGACACTAGCGGATTTGAGTTGCCACTATAACGCCGCTCGCTAAGTGATCAGGCTTCCGTAGGGTTTTGACTTAAAATAGTAAAATACTAATACAGTACTAAATTGGTCCTTTAACATACCTCCAAGTCCACACCGTTCTTAGCTAAGATAAAATGTAACATGCTAAATACGTAGTCATCTGTAAGGTATCCAACATGTAGTAAACAGGATCCTTTTACCCAACACCGAAAAGAATGCGACTAATATAAACAATGTGGAAGGAGCGATGGATGAGCTCGGCCATGTCGTAACAGTTATGGCAACAACATCGCGGGACAAGGGTTTCACCGGTAAGATATTCCGTGCAGGCGACAGACAGGACGTTGTCTGTGTCTGGCGTGTGGTGTGTGTTGTGTGGTGCGGGTCTTGCCCAACTGCCGCGGTGGGCGTTCCCTACTAACAGGTCTAGACCGTGAGGTACCCCAAATAAATTTCATATTCAAGTAGTGGTCGTGGAAAACTGTGTTCATTGGTCATGGAAAAAGCATCGGGATAAAAGCCCATAACTGGAATTGAAGAAAAATTAATCAGGCTTTACGTTTCGTTAGAATACTGTATTTAGAAATATTACGATTTTTTTAACATACGAACACTAATATTATATTGAAACGGCTCAATTGGGAGAGGTGCTGTAAGAGTGTAAAATCTCTCCCCTGAAGGCCGGATTAATGTAAATATTAGCTCTCGGAAACCGTATGAAACGAAAATTGCGAAGGATATAACTATGTAATATATCACTTAAAATGTGTACATCACTGTGAATAACATTAAGTTCTAACTTAAACCTAAAACAAAACACAATATTTTATCCATGAATCATAGTGGTAAGATAGTCCTCGAGTATGCTCACAAATAGTGCATAACGAACAATATGAACCACTATAGAATGAAATTAGTGATTAAAACAACGATTGTAAATCCCCCCAATTCAATCGGTTGTTCCTCAACAATCAATCGGTTTAAGTTGAGTCATAAAACACATGCACAGAGGGATGTAGAAACTGTTACAATGATTGACTGAAAACATGAATATGATTGAAGAGTGAAAATAAATAGATAGGCTTCTCATGGGTGATTTCAATCTGTAGATTATTTGATTATTTGACTGAAAAAACCGATTGAACAAGTTAATCGAGATAATCAACCGGGTCAGTAGTACTCGGTTGCACTGTGAGTAATGTGAAGACTCAAGACTCAACAACAACAGAGCGACCCGGCAGACCTCCGCGGCGCATATTTATACAACGGCCTCAATAAATCGAGCAGAGACAAATGGCATTCAAATTTGAACGCGGCCCAACTCAAAACACAAGTACACCACCGACAATACGAGCACACTGGCGGCGTATAAATAAGTCAAGGTCTCCTAGCGTCTTATCATCCCCCACCCCCCCGCGACCGGTGCCCTTCCGCCCTCCGAGCCCAAATTAAATTCCGTCCTCCCCAAGAATGCGTCCTTGACCACATAATAAGCGTTTGCCCAAACCTCTCCCGTCGAGCCTTCAATCTGAGTTCGATCTCTTTCTTCTCTCAAACCCACAACCTAACGATTCCGTTAACTGGGATTTTCAATACGTAGGTTTTATTTTATTTAGAATTTCGTAAATGGGTTTTAAAATGTAAATAGAATTCAATAATTGTTAGTATATTGCTTTGAAGGAATAAAAAGGTCAAATGCTTGGCTGAATAGTGGATATTTTGAAATGTAGGCCTACTTTTTGTTTTCAACAATAGCCAATAAATATCTATTGAGAATGGAAAGTTATTTATACTCTTCGTCTGGCCAGCATCCGATTGTAGCAATCCGTTCATTGGCCGACAAAACACTTCCAACCTAAACTTTTGTATACCAAACTTACCCAATTATTATAGTTCATTAATAATTTTAGGATTTAGATTAGATTATTGAAATGGCGACCATATACCATAAGGTAGGTATATTAAGCCAAGTATGAATAAGGATTGAGTGTAAGATGATTGATGCGTGATCTTGTAGTCTTGTTACTGACTAAGGCTGACATGTTTCTTAGACAGACAGGACTGTTAATTAATAGCCCAACAGTAGATGGCAACTACGGCACCTACAGTATAACGTGGAATCCAAACCTCGCCTCTTAACTACGAATTGGTCTAATCATGAGGATAGTCTTTGCGGATTAACGCAGTATTCAATAGTGTGGACGTTTATTCCATACAAGACAACACTACACTCACTATCCAGAATTCGTGACCTCCAAGTAGCTGGATTACAGCATGACGCCACCATATTAGGAGGCATGTTCAAATGATGCGGTTTGACAACAAGATACAATTCGTGTTGTACTTCCGTTGCAAAAAATTTTCAAACATACTTTAGGATTCCAAACCGTTAATGAGCATAAATATGAGGGAACTTCTTACACAAGCGAAATCTATTACACGGCTGACCCCACACAAATAAATACCACACTTAATCAGTGGTTTCTTTGACCCGTGCGAAAAGGACCGGCCGAAATGTCATCGGGAACGACGAGAAAAGAATAATAAATTCAAGAACAAAACGGAAGAAGCCCATAAACTGGCGAAATCGGTGTTGTAAAGCGAAAACATCAAAGCGAAGCGATAAACCAACATATTTCCAATTTGCGCCACCAGGGAGCGCTAAGGAGGTCGGGGCTCGCAATTTGGAGCCCAACGGTTGTTAATTTCTTCTTTAGGCCGACCCGGCCCGCTCGTAAACCCAAAATGACGTCTGGAGCCTGCCCTCGAAACAAGGCCCGCGCCTGCCTTCCTCGGAGACCGCCACAACCGACATTGTACACTTGTCGAAAACTCTTAACACTGCTGCCTAAACATATGACTAAACCATTTAGTTAGCTAGGAACTTAGTTCCTAAACCGTAATGATTTTAATGTAAGTATGACGCCTATATACTCAGGTGAATATTAGAGAAGCGATCTTTGTTAATGACGAACATAACGTAATTAATTTTCCATAACCGTTAATTAATAGCTCAATGAACAAAGACTGCTAGGCCCAGTATTGAAGCATTACAAAATGCTCCCAACTATGTTTACTAAACTACTTAGCATGTCCATAACCGATGCAAAATAGAGTGATCACTCAATCAATCTAAATGCAACCTGCAATGCTGTATATAGAGAACAGCACACAGTACATGACAATTATTCATGGTCGGTTGTGAGGGGAGTTGAGGGGGGGAGGGTGGGAGTGTTACGTCACAAACGTAAACAGCTCAATACATACACCTCTGCAATAGTGGTCTGCGTCCACGCTACGGGGTCGGTGTATCCGGCCTCAAGTCTGGTCTCATGGAGAACACCGACAATCGATAGGTCCTCATCAACGAAATCTATCAGCGATAATCAATCCACGGGTAAATAATGTATTATGCAGGTATTATCGAGGTATGTAGGCATCGAAACGGGTACAGAGGCTACAGATCAAAATTAGTTACTGGCGCAGAACAGTTCGGCTCTGGCCAGGCTTGACTCCTCAAATATCGTACCAACCGCCAATCAAAGGTTAAATACAGTTACATTTAACACACGCTTCCTTCTCTAATATAAACCTCACAATCTCGCTACTGGATATGAAGCGAATTCACCTTTTTTACTATATTTTACTCTTAGAATAATACCCACATGTCACACAGCATGTACAATAGTAAGCCGTAAATACATAAAATAACCATAGGTTTAATGAAATTATCATCACTAGATGTAAGGCAGACCGAAATGTTGGACGGAATTGAACTACGTCAAACATAGTGGGTGACAGTTTTACCTCTAGAAAAACAAAACATTATTTTTAAAACGTTATAACATGACAATGCCCGCCGTTAAAGAAATAGATCGAAACATTTAACAGCCTTCAAGACGTTAAGAGTTGGCAGAGGAGGCTGGGCAGACGAGGAAGCGGCCAGTGGCTGTACAATGGAGGGTTTGGACCGTTGCCCAGCCGACAAGTATATTTAGGCCCCGGGTCGCAAGGTCCGCGCCTAGCTGTCACGAGAGTTGCCGATAAGGGAGGGTCACGTGACACTTACGTCACGCAGGGGTGGATCACGTGACCAGTTACGTCACGAGGGGTGACGGGTCACGATAAAAGGGGATTTGGCAAACCCGTTGAGTAAAGGGGAGTCGTTACCGCGAGCTAGAGTATTGACCGGTGTACGAATCCGGCACGGAGGACCATAACCATAGAGTAAGATCGGCGAAACCTCGAAATCAGTCGTTACGTGTTTTATGTGTGTGTAAAAATATATATGTATATCACTATTGATAAGAAAATAATAAGATTGTGTTGCATTTGTAGATTTCGTTCGACAAAGTTATGAAATACAGACCAAGATTTACCTAAGCTTTAACGTCGCGTGACTAATTTATCTTTCGTTTCTAATTTATAAGGCTGGAAACTTCAATTACACACTCCCTACCTTAATTAATTGTTGAAGACTCCTCAAAATATACAATGCTAAAACTAAATCGAGAGGCCATAGATGGATGAAATCATTTGGAATTTCAAGGACACAATGTAGACAATCCATAAATCAGACCCTGGCGCAGCACTCGGGTGCAAAAAGTGGGAAAGTTAGGCATTGTCGGAACAAATCAATAGGAAGAGGCCATTATCAGCCGGCCTGGAGTAGTCCTTCAAAGGTATCTCGACCTGTCAAAAAGAGCCCATCGAAAGGCATACAATGAGTTGTTTTTGCAGCCCTTAAGGGTCCCTTTAATGGGTTCTCCGACATTTGTTAGATTTGTAGTCGGCCCTTTTGCCTACCGGTGCGCTATCTCTCGGCTCCTATCGCAACTACAAACTAGGCCTAACCAAACCACTGTGTTATTTTTTAAGTCTCCACTGGTCCCACGACAATCCCACCTTAACGAAGTGAAGTTGGTAAGATCAAAGCCGAACTGAAGACTGTGTTAAAATACGTGCGGAACGTTCTCAATTGCCAAAACCATAGCTTAGATTTAAACAATGCTGTTGCAATATTTAGTTGAATCATTATCATTGATCACCTGGCGATAGATGAGAAATGTTAAGTACAAATGTCATGTTGATGAAGGGGGGTCTCCCCTCCACCGAGCTGCTAATATTCCCAGAATCACCTACCATGGGATCTGACTCAACACGGCATCCAACACCTTATCGCCAAACAATATTAATGGTTATCACAGGTATCGTAGTGGATTATTTCACTAACCACTGCATTTTTGTGGTTTTGTGTTAAGATATACTGTATTCACCCTATCACTCAGGACTCCAAACAAGCACTGTCCAGGAGATTTTTCTGTCCAAGGATTTATTATTTTTCTGTATAATAGGGCGTATATTTAGCCAAGAAAAATCTATTGGAGTAGGCCTCAAGGCTGGGAAAATTCGAGTTTCGTTAACAAAACCTACGTTACTGTGATACATGTTGACATGGATGTCTTAAAACTCTGGAAGACTATTGGCAAACCGTTAGAACAAAATTGTACCGGTGATGTCATAAGCATAGTGACGTCATGTGGCTATAAGGATAGCTGTTCAGAGGAACTAAAAACATTCCCTTTAGATATGATCTAACCTATTTCTCACGGAAAAGTAAATACAGCCATTTTTCATAAAGTTTGATTTAAATTTTGTGTGTGTGTGATCCTGGTGGTGCGAGCGGCTTTAGGGACGACTGAAATCCGCTAGGTCGGCGCTAGTGTCGCTTACTCGTTGAGCATATGTGGTTGATTCGTGCAAGCTTCCTGAGTGACTCGTTTAAGATAACAATTCTGGTTTTTTTCTAATTTTTTAACACTTTTAGACCTCCAAAATTCCATCTTTTATAAGATTATCGGATCAAAAATGTGGCCTTAAAACCATTTCCAGTAGGAAACGATATTTTTCTCAATTTAAAATTTCACATTGGTTACGTGAAAAAGGTCTGTTATTTATCTACATTCCCAAAATTTCAGCTCAATAACATAAGCCGTTTTCCAACACTCCTTGTACGAAAAACGCCAAATTTATGAATTAATCACCCTGTAACTAAAACATTTTCATTACAGACATGAACAAATTATGCCAAATCATATTTATGATACAATCAACAAATAAAAGGTTAAAATATGATTTGTTTAAATACTCGATATTTTTGCTCGCATCACGTTAATATGAAACTGTGGAATTTTAACTAAAATATTAATGCTTGGATCCAATGATTTCCATACATCGATGTTGTGGTCCCTAGCTGCAGTCACAGCGACATCGTGTTGGTCGCGAATGCCACCACGTGACCAGTGCACATCGTCGGACGGGCCACGGAATGCACCGCAGGATCAAGTCCGTCCGGCGCACAGTTCAGGAGCAGGAGCAGAAGCAGTTCCCTTGACCTTGACAATGGCTGAGTGGTTCAACGCTCCACGACCACGACGGCGACGAAAGGGAACTCGACCGAGCCATTTAAACAAGTCACTTTCGCGTGCGAACTGCAAACTACCACTAGAGCGCAGCACTAGCCTCTTCAAACAACCGTCTTCTATCTGTTTTTATCGCAATGCATTTCTATTTTCTCACAAGTTAATTGCCTATACACGAACGAACGTGTGACTTTATTTTAATTTCATTTTTTATTCTAATTACGTTCCTTAGTCATAGTTTGCGAAGGTAATAAAATACTAGCCCACTATAGATTTAATCAAAATCCATATTCACCAACCTAATAACCTATTGGTTATTTTTGACATGGATATGTCTTATAAGAACATCTGTTTAGATTAAGTGAAAACAGTACCTTTAGACATATCCATGATCTAAGATTATGATATGTTCGATGTTTACCACAGCGAAGTAATAAATGTAAGCATTTTTTAAGGTTATTTGTATTTTTGTTACTGATAAAAAACAGCTGATTCGTTTGCTAGGATCATTATAGCACAATACTCACTCCAGTGTGATTTTAAAGTTGGATAAATTTTATTTGTTGGAGTTTTGTACCGAATTAAATTACAAAACGTTATGTTTAACAGTATCCAAGATGATATGCGTAAAATGAAAGATGTAATGACATTATATCGACTTATAATACGTCGATCGAAACTGTAATCAAATTCATGGAACATTGACACAAAACCGCACAGAATAAAATAGGGAAACTAGTCTAGAAAGAAAAATGAGCACTGAACTCTTTTGAGTTAGTTAAAATTAACTCCTTAGTTTGCAATTATACAGGATAATCTGCAAGTAATTGTACTTTCAAGCGTGAACCCCATGTTACGTGGTTTAGTAGTAACTGAGGCGTAGAGTAGGCCTCCAGAAAAACTAGCGCAGCATGCACCTTGCTCCAAACGACTCTTTGTTACAGCAGTCAATGAGAAATGTCGGAGAGTGTCCGAGGCGTCTGCCCCTCGGCCTTGACCTCGACGGCACTCTCACGGTCCATGGTGGCGGGAGGGGGTGAATGGGGGGCATACCGCACGACCGGTGGTGACATGGGGCAAAACAAGGGGCGAAGCTTGGGTCAAGGATCGTAACGAACCAACTAATTCCTGGGCTTCAATTAATTTTAACTCCTCTTTGTATATATGTGGGCGGAAACATGTATGCCTACTGAGTTTGTTTGAATGTTCAGAAGTCATGAAATTTTCAGTTACAATGTACACAAAATTAACACGCACACAGGTTTTACCCCCCCCCCCCCCCCCCCCCCCCCCCCCCCCCCCCCCCCCCCCCCCCCCCCCCCCCCCCCCCCCCCCCCCTCCCCCCCCCCCCCCCACCCCCCCCCCCCCCCCCCCCACCCCCCCCCCCTCCCCCCCCCCCCCCCCCCCCCCCCCCCCCCCCCCCCCCCCCCCCCCCCCCCCCCCCCCCACCCCCCACCCCCCACCCCCCCCCCCCCCCCCACCCCCCCCCCCGCCCCCCCCCCCCCTCAATTATTACATGTATGTTTGTTATTTAACGACAGATCAACGATAAATCTAACACCAACAACTTGTAAAGATTACACCATTTGAGGAGAGTTTGAACTGAATCACCATACTTTCTTAAATTTAGCCAAAGGTAACAGGGAACAGTAAAAAGCGTGCGTCTGTTCGGTCTATACTGGGATTATCCAAGAACAGAACTACTTGGCCCAGTTAACTTAATAAAAATTATTCGTGAACTACTTAGGGATACTTCTGTGCCAACGACGAAAGGGCCCCGCGACGTTGTGTTAATCAATGGGCTAAACATTTTTCCAGATCTACCCAATTCATAAAACTGTATTTGCACAAAAATCCTCAATTGTTGAGTGTCCTCTGTCACTACAGTAATAACCAGAATCGACCAAAGGTTGGAATGAAGGTTATAAATTTATAATAACAATCCATTTACAATACGCTAAAGACCATTTTCCGTATATTCGCTTAGAAGCATTTCAACCATAACTATTACTCTCCATTTGATACGCCACTACCGATGACAGTGGATTCGTTGTTGGTTAGAAGAGCTTAGGTTATATTTGCATTGAGCCTGGAATGCACCTGGAACTCTGATAAGATAAGAGTTTCCTGCTTTTGTCACTAGGGTCGTCGACGTCGCTTCGTATCTACTGCGCAGGTCTGTACCCGCATCAGAATGAATTCACGGGAGAAAAACCTTTTACAACATAAGACTTTAAAAATCCTTAAAACATTATTAGAAAAAATTAAGATGTGATAAGACAATCAAGCTAAATGACCGTACAGAATTTATGCTGCTTTAATACGATTATAACACCGGTTGAAGTTGTTAGATTACATCACGAAGCACTCAGTGAGCATATGCAAATAACCTGCAACCTACAACATAAAGTGTTGAAGACTGGAGTCCTTATCAGCCAGCGATAACATTAAAATGTTATTAAGTCCCCGTCAATAGTACGGAGCAATGCACTATAGATTCACTCATATCGTCGCTATTTCTTCACAGCCTTTCTGCGAGACGACGTATTCCAAGGTCACCGGTTCGATTCTGCATGTCATCGCTATTTGTAATTGGGCTATTAATTAATGACCAATTTAACTACAGATCGTCACAAGTCTAGGGGTCGGACAGTTCCGTAACATAACATGTTTATAGCCTACGTACAATAAAGATCTGATTTGATACGTGCCACTGACGTTGATGAACACAAAACCTAAAACTACATGAAAATAAATTTTATCATTAGAATTAAACGTAAACGAGGAAGTAACTCTCGTACTTCTTTCCAAATATTACTCCTTCCGCGTTGAAAAGACCTAGAAAATCTGAGACGCCTACATAAACACAATGAAAATGCCTATCTGCGCCGTACCAACAGGATATCGACTGTCAGCGGCGAAACCAAAACCCAAAACCAGTCCCGGGACAAAGAGCGGATACAGGACAAAGCCCGGGTAAGAGCAGCTGGTGCGCCGGAAACCCGCAGACCCGGCAAAAAACGGCCCCATCATCTGGTGAGGGAAGGAACCGACGACGCACATGGCGCTTGAACCACCTGACGTCATGTCGGCTCCACCTGGTCACTGGGCAAACCGACGTGGACGTACGTTGGTCACCTACTGGTGTGGAACAACGTCCTAGCTGTAGCTCAGAAAATATGGTGGGTGACATCTCTACTATGTGGGTCAATCAAAATCTTGAAACAATGTTGTGAAAGTTCCACACTGGCTGGACCCAATTGCGTTAGTTTGTTGGGATATTAATTAATATAGGTAAATTAATCAGCTAGTCTTTGAAAGTAACTAAGCTGCAGATCATCTAATACATCGCAATAACCACTCATTCAATAAAATTAACCTAAATGAACAGTAGATGAGATGGCGTCTCACGAATATGAATCGAAGCTTAATTTGAAACATTAAGTAGGTTCAGCACTACCCCCTGTCATACAGATTATGTCTAATCCGAGGTTCACAACTAACACGATAAAAGTAAATTCTTATGGTTGTAAACGTTGGTTTTATTTGGAATTCGTTGAACTTATTCGGCTTATGCATAATAATAAAATAATTATAATTATCTTAGCTGTGTGAGTAAACATAGGTTATGTTTAAACGTGTGAACACCAGTGTTACAACGATTTGCGTCTTTAATCCCAGACTAACACAATTTCCACCACAGAACGGAAGTTATGTGGTTGTAAACAAAAACACGTTAGTTTTGTTTGGAACTTCACACGGAAATGCATTTTATTTGCATAGAGTTTGGAGTAACAATAGTTATGGAGCAAATATCTGGAACTATCGAAAAAAAATATTACTTGAGTAATTTATCTCAAGGAGTCACAGCATCCGTGATTGTATTTTCGAGTACTGTACCTTGCCAGAGTCATTACTGTACGATTAATACATAGTGTCTTATTTTTGAGAATGTTTAATATTCACTGGTATGCGTTTATGGGCTAACGGTCACGAACACCATACCTACAAGCCGAAGTTGAAGTTTAACAACTAAAATTATAGTACTGTAACGCCAAATTTAACTGACCAGTGTAACAAACTAAAAACAGCTGGTTACGCTGTCAGGAGATTAGTTAATATCTGTAAAAGGAAGTGATCTTTATTTTGGTATTGAGTATTCAAATGAACATTAGCCAGTTTATCAGCTGATTGATCAGTAACATATAAACACCAGGCCTACAAGCAGAAGTGGCTGCATCAATTCAAACAACTTATAGTAACGTCACAGTTAACTACCCTGTGTTACAACTGACTAACGACACAATATGAGGCAGAAACTAAAACAGGATGGAGCCGGGTAGACAGTAGACCAGAGAGGAATTCATTAAATTGGTGGAATGAGTCATAAAGCTTGGCCGGGCCATTCAAGGTTGGCCGCTAGGCGGGAGCCTGTTCGACAAAGAACACTGACCGAATTATCTACCATCCAACATTTAATTAGGACGACTTGTTAGGTAATTTGGAAATTAAATTACTTCTATGATGCTTGATGCATGAAAACTATAGTATACAAGAATGACAACGGTTGATGGCAAGATACAACAGCATAGATTTGAAATAAGCCTACCGATACTACACAGGTACATCACTGACATGATTCATAATTAAATTTTGGCTAGGTATCAAATTTTATTTTTCAAATAGGACTAAATAAACTGGGTAATGATCATTAAGACTAGTGAGTGTTCTTTGCCATAGATGCTATTTTGTTAGAAGCCTAATTAAAAGTTATTTTGTTAGCGCTAAAATGATTAAATTGCAAAAGTATGTAGTTACTATATAGTTAGATATGTATAATATGTAGTTGTAATTAAAGAGTAACCTAAAAATATGTAATTTACTCTAATTGAATGGAAGAACGTCAGAAGGTAAACAAATACCCCATAGTAACTTATAACTAGCTCTCTGTTGGTCTAATTACAAGTAGGCCTACTTAAAGATTTTTCATATTAAAGAATATTAAGAAACTAACATTAGGCCTACTCCCAAGACACGAGCGTTGGCGTGAACGAGCAGAGTTGATGTTTGAAAACATCGATTTCCAAGCAGAGCAACCCCGCCCTTGACTTGCCTACCCTGTCACCCTCCTACTCAAGAACGACTAACCGTTGTGGGAAGACTAAATTGACCCATACTGCTCTGAATCATTTATTTTTGAATGAGGCACATTACAAAATTTTGATAAAATTAATTCGGTATTATCAATTCTACAAGTTAACTTGTCTTATAAAGTCACCTTAGTGCGGTCTTCAAAAAAACTTCAGTTAATTAGATTAAAACATTAGTTTAAACTCAGCTTCTAAGATTTTAATTAAAGTTGTTATTCGTAATTGTTGTTTATATTACAAATATATTCGTTAGTTGTCAAAATCTACCGTTATTTTCTAGCTTATAGGTTATGCCCACAGGTAGACTTATCGACCATTTACGCGCAAATGTCAAAGCTAAGATGAAAACTATGAACATTTTGTGACCACGAAATCTTACCTTGTCTTCCAACAATCTCGGCAACATGTTCAGAGCTCGGTACCGGCACACACTCGGTCATGTTCTGCGACTTCTTATTCCGGGACTCCTCGGGCACGATGAAGGGCGTAGGGATGACGGGTGCCTCCGGCTCGGGGACCGTGGAAGTCGTGGGAGACGAGGTGTCACTGTAACCGCAACCGCCGGTATTCAACAGTTCGAACGCGAGCTGCAAGGCTCTCTGCTCCTCAAAACCACCCGAACTGCGGTCCATCTCGCAAAACATACTGCCCGGCATCCCACAACAACACTGTCCGTAACAAACTTAACACTACAAAAATACACGGTCGAAGCAGTGGACGCGGCTATACTGGGGGTGCCGGCTCGAGCGACTGAACTTCGCCTCGTGGTCCGGTGCCGGGAGGGGAGGCGGCCCGCCAACCGAACGCAGCGCTCCCATTGGTCGGCGCCCCGCTGGAGGGGGGTGTTCTAAAATTACTTCAAACAGCGCAGACAAAGAATCCACCACGTGGTGAGGTGGATAGACAGACAAGCCGGCCGGTACAGAGCCCGAGACAGCTGATCCGCCGGCAGTAATTTGTACACATTGTTGGAAACTGTAAACACTGGCGCTGTAAACGTGTCTCGGCCAAGTTTTAATTTGCCCTTGTAAATAGTTGACACCCCTCCGTGTGATCTCTGGGAACCGTTGTTGTTTGCTTAACGTAGATACCAATAGTGAAAATTGACAGAAATCATAGTAAAAAACTTGAATACAGAATATATAGAACAATATAATATACATGTATTCATAAATACACCCGGTATTGCTTCATTGACGGAGCTGAAAACTTGATAACACTTATCTTTTTCTAAATTTGTGTTTGCGAAATGTTAAATTTTATATTCAGCTATGAATGTTGACCTTGAGGAGGGACTGGGCAACTGGACGCCACGAAACGTTCAACTTGGCGGTTGTCCAAAGAACTTTATATGTGACGCTGGAAGTGATGTGTCTTCACTTAGTGTAATCAGTGGTCAATATGTCAACAGTTCACTTGTCAACACATGTCAACTGGTACACTGATAGCACACGTGTTGGAACCAAAGGAAAACACGAACTATCAAACAGACGTATTCTACGAAAGGTAGTCCCCACATTCTTAGAAATCCGGAGTGTCCAATGGTGGCGTTCAGTCCTGTAGGCCCTATATAAATTGAATGTTATTATGCAGAGATAGAAATAAAGATGAGATATTAATCTACGAAAACATTACAGATGTTGCGACGTAGAAAATGTTGGGATTAAAGTAATATGGTGGGGATTTTCTTGATACTATTTTTAGTAATAAATTAGTGTAATAAGTTTCTTATACCTCCAGCATGTTTGAGTACAGTTTTTAAGGAAATTCATACCTTGAGTCGTACAGATATCGATTCAAACAGGATTACCCAACTTTTATAATCTCAAGGTCACTTGCTCGTTTCGGGAGTCAGTATCCATTTGTATCTGGGTTATTGAAACATGAATTGCCTTTCAATAGTTCAATTTTTTTAAATATCTATATTGTTACGTCTAAAAAACCGTTAAAATGACATTGCGATAGAAAACACAGGAAACGAATGACAGACACCTGAAACCCTATTGAAATCTGAGACCTGAAATCTGAACCCTGCACTAGTGCAATACGATACTTTATGAGTAAACCAAATGTATCTTTAAGTTATATTGTTATTTCTCTAAAATCTGGAACAGTTCACCCATTCAATGCAGGAAATTATCATCCTTGATTATTTGATGAAACTATTTTTAGTATTAGAATCGAATAAAAGTACAATATATCGGAGTACATTTTGATTATTGACTAAATCAAAGTAAATGTATACGAGTAAATTATTAATTATCAACGCCTTACATATGTATCCATAACTTAGTGAAATTGATAATTAATTGTCAAGGTCACCGATGTTGTCAATGTTTTAATCTAGTCTGCCAACTGTATGCCGACTGTCCGCCAAACCAATGACAATTTATATTTCAACCAATTCAATATTAGGATTAAATTGTCTTTGGCCAATCGTTGGCCGACAATATGGGTGCTTCTGGAGACAATAAACGCAGTTTTCTGTTTTACAAACGAACGAGAAACACGAAGACAAGATACAAGTGCTTTCTCTCATGTTTGCATGGGCGCACGTGCCTCTGGCTTCAAACACTTACAAGAAATTATTTGTTTGGATATTTCAAGGGGTGTATTGTTAACTGGTAAATATATGATTCGCCACTTGCCAGGTATTACAAAGTCATAGCAAGCCGGATGGTTGCTAGAATTAAAGCTCTGTATCACATACATTTCTTTCACATTTTTGGCCCAACGAATCTTAACAATCAGTAGGTGTCATTCTCGTTAAGTTCCGAAAACCTGCGCAATATTCTAATCCAGCCTGCGCCTACCACCCAGTGATCCAGCTCTACCAGCCAGCTCTTATCACCTACCACCCAGTGAGCCAAACCTACCACCCAGTGAGCCAGCGCTACCAGCCAGCACATGCCACCCAGTGAGCCAGCGCTACCATCCAGCACCTATCACCTACCACCCAGTGAGCCAGCTCTACCAGCCAGCTCTCATCACCTACACCCAGTGAGCCAGCGCTACCAGCCAGCACATACAACCCAGTGAGCCAGCGCTACCATCCAGCACCTATCACCTACCACCCAGTGAGCCAGCGCTACCATCCAGCACCTATCACCTACCACCCAGTGAGCCAGCGCTACCATCCAGCACCTATCACCTACCACCCAGTGAGCCAGCGCTACCATCCAGCACCTATCACCTACCACCCAGTGAGCCAGCGCTACCAGCCAGCACCTACCACCCAGTGAGCCAGCGCTACCAGCCAGCTCCTATCACCTACTACCCAGCGAGCCAGCGCTACCATCCAGCACCTACCACCCAGTGAGCCAGCGCTACCAGCCAGCTCCTATCACCTACCACCCAGTGAGCCAGCGCTACCAGCCAGCACATGCCACCCAGTGAGCCAGCGCTACCATCCAGCACCTATCACCTACCACCCAGTGAGCCAGCGCTACCAGCCAGCACATGCCACCCAGTGAGCCAGCGCTACCAGCCAGCACCTACTACCCAGTGAGCCAGCGCTACCAGCCAGCTCCTATCACCTACCACCCAGTGAGCCAGCGCTACCAGCCAGCTCCTATCACCTACTACCCAGTGAGCCAGCGCTACCAGCCAGCTCCTATCACCCAGTGAGCCAGCGCTACCAGCCAGCTCCTATCACCTACTACCCAGTGAGCCAGCGCTACCATCCAGCACCTACCACCCAGTGAGCCAGCGCTACCAGCCAGCACCTACTACCCAGTGAGCCAGCGCTACCAGCCAGCTCCTAGCACCGACCAACTACCACCCAGTGAGCCAGCGCTACCAGCCAGTTCCTAGCACCGACCAACTACCACCCAGTGAGCCAGCGCTACCATTCAGCACCTACCACCCAGTGAGCCAGCGCTACCATCCAGCACCTACCACCCAGTGAGCCAGCGCTACCATCCAGCACCTACCACCCAGTGAGCCAGCGCTACCAGCCAGCTCCTATCACCTACTACCCAGTGAGCCAGCGCTACCATCCAGCACCTACCACCCAGTGAGCCAGCGCTACCATCCAGCACCTACCACCCAGTGAGCCAGCGCTACCATCCAGCACATACCACCCAGTGAGCCAGCGCTACCATCCAGCACCTACCACCCAGTGAGCCAGCGCTACCAGCCAGCTCCTATCACCTACCACCCAGTGAGCCAGCGCTACCATCCAGCACATACCACCCAGTGAGCCAGCGCTACCATCCAGCACCTACCACCCAGTGAGCCAGCGCTACCATCCAGCACCTACCACCCAGTGAGCCAGCGCTACCATCCAGCACCTACCACCCAGTGAGCCAGCGCTACCAGCCAGCACCTACCACCCAGTGAGCCAGCGCTACCAGCCAGCACATACCACCCAGTGAGCCAGCGCTACCAGCCAGAACATACCACCCAGTGAGCCAGCGCTACCAGCCAGCACCTACCACCCAGTGAGCCAGCGCTACCAGCCAGCTCCTACCACCCAGTGAGCCAGCGCTACCAGCCAGCTCCTATCACCTACCACCCAGTGAGCCAGCGCTACCAGCCAGCACCTACCACCCAGTGAGCCAGCGCTACCATCCAGCACCTACCACCCAGTGAGCCAGCGCTACCAGCCAGCACCTACCACCCAGTGAGCCAGCGCTACCAGCCAGCACCTACCACCCAGTGAGCCAGCGCTACCATCCAGCACCTACTACCCAGCGAGCCAGCGCTACCATCCAGCACCTACTACCCAGTGAGCCAGCGCTACCAGCCAGCACCTACCACCCAGTGAGCCAGCGCTACCAGCCAGTTCCTATCACCTACCACCCAGTGAGCCAGCGCTACCAGCCAGCACCTACCACCCAGTGAGCCAGCGCTACCATCCAGCACCTACCACCCAGTGAGCCAGCGCTACCAGCCAGCACCTACTACCCAGCGAGCCAGCGCTACCAGCCAGCTCCTACCACCCAGTGAGCCAGCGCTACCATCCAGCACCTACCACCCAGTGAGCCAGCGCTACCAGCCAGCACATGCCACCCAGTGAGCCAGCGCTACCAGCCAGCACCTACCACCCAGTGAGCCAGCGCTACCAGCCAGCACATGCCACCCAGTGAGCCAGCGCTACCAGCCAGCACCTACCACCCAGTGAGCCAGCGCTACCAGCCAGCACATGCCACCCAGTGAGCCAGCGCTACCAGCCAGCACCTACCACCCAGTGAGCCAGCGCTACCAGCCAGCACATGCCACCCAGTGAGCCAGCGCTACCAGCCAGCACATGCCACCCAGTGAGCCAGCGCTACCAGCCAGCACCTACCACCCAGTGAGCCAGCGCTACCAGCCAGTTCCTAGCACCGACCAACTACCACCCAGTGAGCCTGCGCTACCAGCCAGCTCCTATCACCCAGTGAGCCTGCGCTACCAGCCAGTTCCTATCACCGACCAACTACCACCCAGTGAGCCAGCGCTACCAGCCAGCACCTACTACCCAGTGAGCCAGCGCTACCAGCCAGCTCCTACCACCCAGTGAGCCAGCGCTACCAGCCAGCACATGCCACCCAGTGAGCCAGCGCTACCAGCCAGCACATGCCACCCAGTGAGCCAGCGCTACCAGCCAGCCACCACCCCTGAGCCAGCGCTACCACCAGCACCTACCACCCAGTGAGCCAGCGCTACCAGCCAGCTCCTAGCACCGACCAACTACCACCCAGTGAGCCAGCGCTACCAGCCAGCTCCTACCATCCAGCACCTACCACCCAGTGAGCCAACGTTACCATTCAGCACCTACTACCCAGCGAGCCAGCGCTACCAGCCAGCTCCTAGCACCCAGTGAGCCTGCGCTACCAGCCAGTTCCTACCACCGACCAACTACCACCCAGTGAGCCAGCGCTACCAGCCAGTTCCTAGCACCACCCAGTGAGCCAGCGCTACCAGCCAGCACCTACTACCCAGCGAGCCAGCGCTACCATCCAGCACCTACTACCCAGTGAGCCAGCGCTACCAGCCAGCTCCTACCACCGACCAACTACCACCCAGTGAGCCTGCGCTACCAGCCAGCTCCTACCACCGACCAACTACCACCCAGTGAGCCAGAGCCAGTGGCGGCCTGCTAGCAAGGACAGGTGCCGTCCCGTTGGCAGGTGTGTAGTTAATGGAGTGTGTCATGTAATCAAATGTGTCTGTCTGTCTATCCTTCGCCGGTACACGCTATTTGTTGTCAACTCTTGTCGTTGGGAGACACGAAACTGGTAACCGCTCCCCACTATGTTAGATTGATGAATATTAGACGAAACTCCAATATAGTATGGTTCTTAAGGTATGGTAGATGGATATTCAGGGTGTAGACTTTATCCTAAAGGAAGGAGTAAGAGCCACGTTTATCTAATTCAGTGCAAGGGGTGACTGAATGGGCAAATTAAGATTCTCACTTTCCTTAATCCGAAGATTACATTTCCCTGAGCCACTATAGAATACATTAGGGATCTCTTAAGACTTTTAACTTTCACTTGAGACTTTATGGCCTATAAGAAAGGAATAATATATCTGTAATTGAGTTCGGCAAGTATTTTCTTATTCCTCTCATTCATGAGACATCGACCCAACTGTGTAGGCATTTTAAGGTGAATATAAATGGAGGTTGAGTGTGATGAGTATAATTAATTAATTGATTAATTAAATGATTCGTAGTTTGCGATCAGCTGATTCATTTGCCACGATCATTGATTAATAAATAGCCCAATGAACAAAGGCAACTGAGTTAAGTATATCAAAACATCTTGTTAAGATTTTGCTCATGATTGAACCGGTTACCTTTAGATTATGAAGTGGTTAGCCTAATGTACTCACTGAACACCCCAGCCTGTTTATAGAGTCCTTACCATCATGTACAGATGGTGCTCAGGACTAGTTTGGAGCACCCGTCAAAAGTCATCAAGGAACTAAGTGAAAGCGAAGTCGTTCATAGTCGATTTGACTATTATGTTACAGGAAGGGGCCCTACTGCAGCGCTGGAGTAAAAACAATAGTTTTTGGAATCCTTTTTTAAAACACATTAATTATATTATCAAATTCTAAGCCATTCGTACTTTCTTAGCTTAATTCAAAATTGTATTTAAAAAAAATATACCAGTATAAGTAAAATTTCATGGCCTCTATTTAATTTAAGTTTAGGATACTGCAATGCCTAGGCCACTTTTATTTTAGTCCCAACAGAACAACGTTAATTTTGAATAAGCATTACTGTTCACATCATTACCGTAAAGAGATGGCTGAAGATTCACATGAAAAGTAAAGTGGTTACCTAGCGAATCAAAGTTTCCATTTTGAAATGTTTTTACCATAAAAAGATAGGCTAATTACGTTTTTAATCGTTGGATATAATTTTTGGTAATTATTTTCCCGGAAAATAAAGTAAAAATAACCAATCATTTAATTCCCTAGTTAATTATTTTGCACTTGATTTGACATCTCAAACATCTTTTTACCACTATCGTGTGTAAGCAGTAGGCCTAAAGCTTTCACAATATTGCATTGTTCTTATGGGCATGAAATGAAATATTTCGCCAATCCTGCAGACCTTAACCTACGACAATATCGACGCTGTTGCCCTTAGAACACTTTCACTCCCTTCCGTGAACCTTATAATATCAGATATTAAAACATTTCCATCTGGATACCTGGCATTGTGAACGTTGTAGCAAGGAGTATTCGCCCATTGGAGTTTTCATGATACTAACGTTCGATCCTCTTTCTTAATATAGGATTTTTTTCTGTTTTAAGGGATTCTGGAACTTCCTTTTTTTAAATTGAGTAATTGGTTACTCATGTATTGAATATGTTTCTTCAACATTTAATAGCGGTGCTCAAATTGGACCTGAGCAAGAAGTGAATCAATGTTTCCTTTGATTCCAGAAATAGTATCCAGGATTCTATGATGCTACAGTCCTCTTAGAACTCATTCTGATGCCACGACTGTTGTTCTCACCTCTTGTAGAAATTTCAATGATGGAAGAAATTGTTTAATGTGTCTTGGGTCTTCTGATTGAATTCATAGAGGTTTTGAATACGGTTTGGATGACATGCCCATCCACTCAGTACATCCGAGATATCCCAACAAGACACTAATTCATCAGATTAGCCTCCCTTCCAACGAAAGTGAACCTATCTGCTCACCCTGTATTATACCACCCTATCACAAGTATCTTTTCAGCTCAAGGTCGCCCTCGCCGATTCCATTGATCAAGGTGAGATGGGACCGAGATAATTTAAACACGGAAGTTTCCTTAGATGCCCGCTAGGTGCGACAGGGGCTGCTTATCCCTAGTTCCCTCCCTTGCCCCAATCTTTCCCACGGGCTTTTGTTCCCGCAGCTTTTGTCTCTACAGACGACGGTTGCGAAACACCCTGTTCTCACAACTGGTCTTGGACCTGGGCCCGTGTTAATATTCAACAGTCTTCGTCTGATTCGCCCAGACTTCCGGGCTGGATCAGCTGATGCACCGGAAGCGCAAGGTGTGAAGGGTTGCAACTTGTAAAAAATGTATCTACGTCTATGATCTCAAGTGAAGCAGGGTTGCAGGATGCCAATTGAAGGGACAATCGTTTAGTACAACTTCTATCGGTCAGCTGCAACTGCGGCCGTTCAAGCTGTAAACCTTGAGTGTGCAGATTCAGCAATTACAGTAATTACTGGAAGAGCTAAATCGTAGTTATTTGTGACCATATATAAAACATTAAATAATTGGTTCCACAGATTCGGTTAGCCTTATACAATTCAACAAAATACAGTATTGGTTCGGATCATATGTCCACCTCAGACCCATAATTCTAAATATACGCCATGAAACTTCAATAAATCAAACTTCATCAAAAATATTAGTTAAATTTTTTAGCTACGAACAGATTCTAAATGAATAAAATATTTTTTAACTGAATGTCAATATGAAATAATAGAATTGAATTAAATTC
This sequence comes from Nephotettix cincticeps, assembly GCA_023375725.1. NCBI lineage: Eukaryota > Metazoa > Arthropoda > Insecta > Hemiptera > Cicadellidae > Nephotettix > Nephotettix cincticeps. The sequence continues at coordinate 50,964,678 of CM041785.1, forward strand.
AATGTAAATGTTATCTCTCATAGAATTATTTCATCCAGTAGGGTCCAGTCAGTAATTATGATGTAGTAATAAGGAATAATAAAAGTTAATACATGAATCGCAATATAATAAAAAATTATAAATTTTCTTGTTACACTATAACAAAAACAATATGACGTAAAAATTTGTGATTTCTCGATTGAATAGTGATCAACAAATTAATTATCATACGAAAATTAGCACAGTTACTAACATTATTTTCTAAATTGAAAAATGCAAGCTCTATATGTTAGTCTACAGTCGCAAGTAAATAAACTATGAACTTATTAGCGAATTTTCCATAGGGAAGAAGCTATTACCGTAGGTCTCATGGTAAGACTTAAGCCCGGGACCATGTTATTTTTTCTTCTTTAGGTGCCTAGAGACCAAAAACAATAGTCGTTAAAATGTTTATATATATATATATATATATGGTATTATATATATGTATATGTATATATATATATATATATGTGTGTGTGTGTGTGTGTGTGTGAACACGATAACTCTCGTAAATATGGTCTAATCGGGACCAAATTTGGTAGAAACGTTTGTGTATTCCTACATTTGCTCGGACGAGTTCGTAAACCAGACATATCGGTCAATGGGATCAGGTAGTTTTGGGGGGGTTTTGTACCCCAAAATGGGGTTTTTTGCTTCATATGTAATTTAAAATCTTTTTAGATTTAATCTTTCACCACTAAAATCAGCTTAAAAAACTACACAATTTAGTTTCTTAAAGTTTTTTTTCTATCTCCAACGGTTACCGAGATATAAAAAAATCTAAACACAGTACGTTGTATTTTGAGGCTCCAATGTTAATCTTATGGAGGATAAGGAAAAATTAATATTTCACTTATTAACCAATATTTTTGGATAAAACTTTACATTTAGCTTTATGTGGTTGAGGTTACTATTTATGCTTAAAAATCATAGTTTATGTGTTTATCATGGCAGCAAACCTGCATACTCTTTTCCCATGTTAATCATATGGAGAATAGGCAAACTCCTTTATTTATGGACAAATGTTGATGAAAGTTGGTATAAATGTTAAAAATAAATGTTTTTGAAGGGATAAATGGCTACATTCAGTGTTCCTCACAGCAGCAAACCTGCACACTCTTTCCCATGTTAATCTTATGGAGAATAGGTAAATAATTCTCATGTTCATCGACAGATTTCGACCACTTGACTTGTTGTATATTATTATTATTATATTATTGATTTGGAAATTCGCTGAGTACGCAGGTCTGCTGCGACGGGGGTATTTTTTTAACTATGTTTGCCCAGGGATAAGGTGATTCAATTGGCCGTAGTTATCGGCAACTATCTACGTTCGAAGATGACTTATTTTCATCCAAATTGCGACATAAATTGGCGACTCTACAGGCAATTGGTCTTATGCGTCTACACGAAACCCTTAAATAAATGCCAATTTTTTGTCCTCTGACAATTATCTGTTCAATTGGCATGGTTTAAACTCGGCTTTACTAGATCGGTTGGCGTGTATCTTCAGTAAATATTATTCAAAGCCTCTTAACTCTACACATAACCAATAAATCAATGCCAATTTTATGCCCTGACAATTATTATCCCTTCATTTGGTATTGTCAAAACGTGGGTTAAAAGTGACACATAAAACAGCCTGATTCATATCTTTACAAAATCTCCCAAAACTTTTAATTTCTGGTGAAGCGGGCACATATTTTCGCCGCAATGGAGCTCATAATTCGTAGGTTTCGGTTGGCAGACGTGGGCCAACATTTTACACCCGGAAATAATGGCTTGTCTCTCTTTCCCTCTTCTGTATTATGTGCAGTGTAAAATATTGCAGGGGGTCCAAGAAAATACCGTATAGGACACAAAGACCATCATAATCTTAAATGAAGACATGCGTGTGATTACTTTTAGCAATTTTTCCATAGTGAAAAGCTATTACCGTAGGTCTCATGGCAAGACCTAAGCCCGAGACCGTGTTACTTTTTCGTTTTAGGTACCTGGAGACTAAAAACAATAATCGTTAAAAATTTCATGAACACATGTGTGTGTGTGTGTGTGTGTGTGTGTGTGTGTGTGTGTGTGTGTGTGTGTGTGTGTGTGTGTGTGTGTGTGTGTGTGTGTGTGTGTGTGTGTGTGTGTGTGTGTGGACAAGATAACTCTCATAAAGAGGTCCAATCAAGATCAAATTCTGTATAGATGTGTATTCCTACATTTACTAGGACGAGTTCGTAATGCAAACATCAGTCAATTAGAACGGTTAGTTTGGAGGGGTTTTAAGCCCCTAAAATGGGGGTTTTTGCGTTTTATATTTTTTTAAATCACCATTAGAATCAGCTCAAGAAAATGGTTACCGAGATATTAAAAAGTCTTAACACAGCACGTTGTATTTTGGGGCTTCAATTTTAATCTTATTGAGGATAAGGAAAAACTAATATTTCAATTATTAACCTATATTTTTCGACGAAACTTCTTTTTTTGTTGGACCTTGTTGTTTAGCTTCCCGTGGTTGAGGTCCATCAATTTGTGAGTAAAATCGTACGTATATATATTTCATGGCAGTTAACCTGCATTCAGTACTTTCTTCCCATGTCTATATAGAGAATAAGTAAACTCCCTTATTTACGTACAGATGTCGTTAAAACTTGGTATATTGACAAAACAAAAATAGATTGTGATAAAAATGCCTACTTTTAGTTTCCTCACAGCAGCAAACCTGCATACTCTTTTCAATGTTAATCTTATGGAGGGAGGACCTCATGCACGTATGAGAATACGATCGTTCGTGAACCCCCAAATAAATGCACTTTTTGTATTTTAAGAGTAAGAGTAAGTATTAGGATTAAGATGTTTTTGAATATTATATTTATTGAATATAGTCTCTTGATTTAATACTACTTTTGTGGCGTTACTGAGGCTATTGTAGAGTTTATAAATTATTGTAATTATTTATGTCTATGGCATTTCATGTATTACTAGCGGTACTCGTCGCAGGTTGCTGCAATGTACAACAGTGTGATGTAAAAAAGATATAAATTAGGTTTAGATTCGCCGGAAAATATGAAATGGTGGTCAAGTATTCAATGAATGGTGGTGAAATGATGGTCTATTCAGGTACGGTATTTTAAGATAAATTATGTATAAGAAATAAATGTATTCATCTGGGACTTGAAACACAGCTTTAGCTAACAAAAATAGCCCTAAATATATTTTACTTATTTTCTCCACCTTCTTCATTTCTATAGTTTAGCAACAATGTATTTTCAGAAAGAAAATACCCCCATCGCAGCAGACCTGCGTACTCAGCGAATTTCTAAATCAATAAAATAATAATAATAATAATATTATATATGCCAAGTTATATCCAATATCTGTCGATAAATATGAGAGTTATGTCTTTTCTCCGTAATAGTAACATGGGAAAGAGTATGCAGGTTTGCTGCCCTGAGGAACATTGAAAATAGGCATTTTTAGCATAAAATATTTTTAATTTGACCAAATTTTACCAAGTTTCATAAACATCTGTCCATAAATAAAGGAGTGTGTCTATTCTCCATATGATTAACATGGGTAAAGAGTATGCAGGTTAGCTGTCACGTTAAACACAAAACTATGATTTTTAACATAAGATCTCAACCACATTAAGAAAAATACCAAGTTTAATCCAAAAATATAGATTTATAGGTGTAATATTAATTTTTCTTTATCCTCCATAAGATTAACATTGGTGCCCCAAAATACAACTTCCCCCAAAAATACTTGTCTATTCTCCCCTAATGGAGAATAGACAAACACACTTATTTATCAACAGAATATGGATCAAACTTGTCACACATTACTATTGTCATATTATTGATTTTGAAATTCGTTGAGTACGCAGTTTAGCTGCGACGGGAGTAATGAAGTACAGCACACTAATAAAGCACGGCGTATCTATAAACTTTATTTTACGTATTCATTCGCAATCCAGTATACAGGTCGACATGATTGTGTAACACGCAAAGTAGCGAGTGAGACCCGTGACTACCGAGTGCCGAGGTTTGGGATCATTTACATGTATAATGAGCGTGCGCGTGCGTGCGCGTGCCGGGGCGGCCGTGTTAGGTACCGTGTCGATTATATTAGCTCCCTCTTTAATTTTGATAAATATGAAGTCTGTTTTATCAATTTATGGTGATAATTTTTATTAATAGCATGTTTAAGTTGGGTTTTTTAAATATTTACTATCCCTTTGTTTTCTTTAATCAAGGCATTGAAGGGGTTTTTTCGTGATTTGTTGATTTTTAACGTTAGTAGCATTTTTTACGTTCTCATAAAGAACAGATCTGATAGTTTTTTAACTCTTGTTGGAGAAGTGACTAATAAAACGCTCAATACTTACTAATAAGGTCTGGGTGCGGATTTGAACCAGCAATTTTCGAATTACGAAGTGAGCGTTTCACAACCGAGCTATCCAGGTGGACGTTCTTAATTATCTAGAATTTTAACCCCATAAAATAAAATTCTATGACTTACACGATTTTTTATTTTCCCAATACGAGTTTTTTTTACTTTCTTCCCCTTATACGATAGTGTACGTAGGAAGTATTGATTCCGTCATAACTTTCGAATTTAAGTTGAGAATAAATATATATCCATTTTGGAGTCCCCTGAATCCAAAAAGTGGGTTTCGACGTGATGTCTGTTCGTCCTTGTGTGTCTGGGTCCGATATAGATTAAATTTGGTATGTAGCCTACTGTTTGTATATATTTACCGTATCTCGAAGCATTTTTCATTTTTAAGGGTAGTTTACCCTGAAACACGTAAAAACTCTTCGGAGAAAAGTTAAATTTACTATCCATGATAAACTCTATACGTTGTCTGAGAACGCCTAATGTTATTCTTATGGAAAATATAAAAAAACAATTTCTTCTTTATTTCCTAACCGTTTTCCGTGACACTTGGTATGCAGTGTAAGATCACATCAAAAAGTCTTGTATTACCGAGGGGGGGGTCGCCCCCTATAAAATTCTAACAATTAATTTACCTTTGTTTCTCTTGCTGTTGTTTTCAGATATTGAATGATTATTTTTGAAACCATTGATATTTACATAAACTTTAAAGAATATGCTAGTTTATTAAGGATTGTTGTTATTAGCAAATTTCCCATAGGGAAGAAGCTATTACCGTAGGTCTCATGGCAAGACTTAAGCCCGAGACCATGTTTTTAAATTTACTTAGGCCTAAGAGAGAACAATGTGTCAGTCCACTGATACCGTTTATTGTATTGATGCATTATCAATTGTCAAATTAATTTAACGTGATAATTTAACTCCCCAGAAAAGTTTAAACATTCTTCTTTGTTTGGAATTTATTGTTGGCAATGGTGGGTTTATGTTGTATATGGTGATGTTAATTGCGAACAATTTCCATCACCATGGTTAGTAAGACCAAGTTTCACGACGTTTCGGAAGATGGAATCTGACCCCGTCCTCAGGTGAGCTAGAACCCAGAACATGACAAGATTAGTACATAATCCGGACTAAGCCGGCGTTAGCTGGTAATAGTGAAAGAAAATTTCCCCAAAGACAATATAAATAACAGTTTTAAATAGGTCAGAATGTTACATAGAATAAAACTCTTGATACCTGAAACTGTCAAATTTTAAGTGAAACAAATCTACGTCAATACTCCCTCAAACTTATTCCTTCTTTTCTTTGGTCAAGTTAAAATTTATCAAACGTGTATCTGAAACAGATTCGAGTTCTTCTGACCATGTTGCGAAAGGGTTTGCATCAAGGGTTGTTTATAGGTCTACTACATTAAATATTATGACTACTTAAAGTATGCGTTTTTGTTATGCGTTTTAAGCGGGCTGAGGTTCCCTGCTTCAATATACAATTTACCCATTAAATGTGTCAGTTAAACCATGGTGTTCACACCTGATGTCTTCAATTGTCTAACGAAAAACACGTTCGTTGAGGAACTTATAGCTGTAATTTATAAAATAGTATGCTGGAACAGTCGAGAGAAAGGCTAGAGTTTGGTGCAAAAGTGTTTCCTAACTTGACAGTGGCGTGTCCTGTAATCAAGCTACTTGAAGGTCACGAATTATGGATATTTATGAGTGGTGGTCGGTGGATGTGGTATTCCGTGGTGTGGATTAACGTCCGCACTATTGAATAGCCTACTACGTGCATCCGCAAAGACAATCCTCATAATTAGACCAGTTTGTAATTCAGAGGCAAAAGTGGTTCGAATCCCATGTTTAAACGGTTCCCACGTCCATGGTCCTGTAAGGACCATGTCAGCTTTAGTCAGATCAAGATCGCGCCACAATTTTTCTACACTCATTTCTCATTCATATTTTTTGGCTTAAAATACCTACCTGGATACGTCGCCATTTCAAAAGGTACTGTAATAGTAATAGTCCAAGAATGAAACCATTGTCCAAAAAATAATAAAAGCGTATAAAAAGCATGATTTTAGTTATGATAGATAATTTATCAATCAATAATTATTTTGTATTTTTATTAGTCTAAAAAAATCAAAGTGAGCCGAAGAATTGTAAATACCATTAGAATTTTCAACAATGTATTTGAAATGTATTTTTATTCATTAAAAATTAATTTTCTTTACGTAATTAAAAACCCTGTAAAATAAAGGTAAATCTTGGTGAAAACCCCATGATTGATATTTGGTACAGATTCACAGGGTGATCACAAGCTGTTCGGTTTCCCATTATTTCCCATCTTTTCACCCCAGGTACCCTCATTTCGGTTGTACAGAGCTGAACGCAGCCGTGGGAATGGTCGGCCACAGGCAGGTGCGGGGTACCCGGAGGCTCCGTGCTGGGACCACTATTGTTTTCATTCCGTGTGTGTCAAAGGATCTATATCGATCACACAGGCCGCGTATTACAGATATCTCCTCTTTATTAGACACGAGAGGGTTTCGGCTTGCTGTGTTCGTTCAACTGTTCCGTGTTTGTGTTTGTATAAAACTACAGTACCACAATTAGAAACATTCTCATTAGTTAAAAATAGAAAAACTCATAGAAAAATTATTTTATGAAATTATTCTGTCTAAATAAACTAAATTCTATTAAGAATGTTGTAAACGATTGAGTAAAGTTACACATGAAACTTTTTCATTTCTTTTATAGTTTAAACAATAGCACAATATTTTGAATATAAAAAAATATTTAAAAATACCACCAAAATCAGTAAAATAAGCAGTTTTAACAATAACAGCTCCTCTTTATTAGACACGAGAGGGTTTCGGCTTGCTGTGTTCGTTCAACTGTTTAAACAATAGCACAATATTTTGAATATAAAAAATATTTTAAAATATCACCAAAATCAGTAAAATACAGCAGACCTGCGTACTCAGCGAATTTCCAAATCAATTATATAATAATAATATATGACACGTTTTATAAAAATCTGTCCATAAACATGAGATTTTTCCTGTTCTCCATAAAATTAACATGGGAAAGGTGTGCAGGTTAGCTGCTGTGAGGAACACTGAAAGTAGTAATTTCTACTATAAATAATTTCTATAACATTTATACCAACTTTCATCAACATCTGTCCATAAATAAAGGAGTTTGCCTATTCCCTATATGATAATATAAAAATATGCAGGTTTGCTGCCATGATAAACACATAAACAATGATTTTAAGCATATGGATAGATCTCAACCCCATGAAGCTAAATGTCAAGTTCTATCCAAAAATATTGATTAAGTGAAATATTAATTTTTCTCTATCCTCCATAAGATTAACATTAGAGCCCCCACAATACAATGTACTGTGTTTAGATTTTTTAATATCTCGGTAACCGTTGGAGATAGAGAAAAGCTTTAAGGAACTTAATTATGTAGTTTTTGAGCTGATTCCAATGGTGAAATATAAAATACTTAAAAATGCATGTGAAAAACGCAAAAAACCATTTTGACAAAAAATATGTTATTGACCGATAGTCTGGTTTACGAACATAGCATTGTAGAATACACGCTACCAAATTTGGTCTTGATTGGACATTTTTACGATAGTTATCGTGTTCACAGACACAAAAAAAAAACAAATAAACATAATATATAAAAATCAATGATATATATATATAATATTTTTTATATAAATTTTAACGAATTGTTTTCTCGGCACCTAAAGAAGAAAAAATAAAAGGTCCAATTAAATCGCCATGAGATCAATAGCTTTTTTAATTCGCTAATAAGTAGTTTTAACAACAGCTCGGCAGCTCAAAGGTAACGTTCAAACCTTGTAATACGAGTGTCGCCGGTTCGATTCCAGACCTAATCTCCAGTTTTAATTACACTAATTAATTACCTATCAAACCCCAGGTCGACATTAGGTAGTAGCAAGACGAGGTTTCATACCGTTCCCTAAATGTAAAAAATTTCTCTGGTGTTTATACACAAAAAACAAAAAAATCATATAAGGATTTCTTGATTTAATTTGCTCCCAAACTACCTAACTAAGTTAGTACTGTGTTTCCAAGGTAAAAACATTGAAGGAGATGGATACCACCGCTGTTTTAAATTATAAATGAAATGTTACGTCTGAGGGAATTAAAACTGATTCTCGTTGCCATGGCAAGTTGTGCGTCATTTCAACAATTGCTCTTGAAAAATAAAATGTTTAAAATCATTTCACATCTAGCGTACACCTCAATGTATGAAAAATCATAACACAGTTTAGAATAGGGCTATAGCGTTGAGATTGGTTGTACAGTACATCTTAATGTCTAATGCCTCTATTAGTGAAAAAATACGTAAGCGCAAAATACATGGTGTCTGTCAATGGGAGTACAAGAGAAACAGTGTAGCCATTTTGACAAAAATTATAGAATCTGAGGTTATCACTTAAGGAAATTCGTAAAAAAATACGTGAAACGGCGAAATCGATCCAAACTATTATTTTTCATGGACAAGAACGTTACAGGAACCTAGGGGGAAATGGAGCCCATAACATGAAGAGGAGATACAGAGGAAACTAATGTTGCGCATTGAAATATAGAGCAGGTCTCAATGTCTCGTCATGAAAAAAATCAAATCGCACTAAATTGAATGATGGTTGAACTTATACATGCATTATATTCCCAGCTTATAAGCCAAGAAAATGTTGTTTATAACCGGTTTTTAGGACTTTCATGTTCTTTCATAGTGTACAGTGAAGTTTTTTGTGAGTATTAAGATTATTTTTTGGCTAAAATGAAAGGTATTAGCGGGAGGTTACTACTTCGATTTCAGTGTACATCCTATAAACTGACATATTATTTTAAAACAAAGGAAAATAATTATTATATTTTTGGCGAATTTCATCCGTCGCATTATTTTTAAAATTTTACAATTCGCACGGAAAAATATAATCATGATAGTTAATAAGCTAATATTTAGACACAAAAAATCCTAAGTACTATTGAAATTATCGAACGGACATTTTCCAAAATTTGTGTTTTTAGTTGACAAATTTGCTACATTCACTGATCTAACTCAGTTACTCTTTTCTAAAACTATATAGCCTAATACATAGATATTCCGAATTAAATTTTCCCTTCATATTGTAAAAAAATTTCAATACCAGTTTTTGGAATTTGAAAACGAATTTTAAAACTGTCCCTAAGTATTTGGAAGTAATAGTAGACCTAAATGATTTTTAATACAAAATCTTCGTTAAGTTTTGAAATCATTGGATATAGGATTGCTATCAAACCAATCAAGCTCCCAGGAGGAAGAAAGAACAAACTTGATAAGGATATCGAAAGGACTTGCCAGTAATTTGACAGTTTCGTATGCCAACCCAATTTCGATCTCTGACCCAGAAACAATCAGCCAGAGCTGGCTAGGGCGTACCTGTAGGGTTTATAATGTTGGTGTTACGTGCAAAAAAGCTTCAGAGTCTTATTTCATTATAGTTGTAATATCGTTAACAACGATCCCACTTTTTATAAATATTTATAGTAATATACAAGTGCTTAATCAATTTACTGAACTGTTAACAACTTAAATCCCTACTTTAAAATGTGATACGTTATCATAATTACGAAAAAAAGTTTACCAACAAAACTAATCCACATGCAACACATTCCTACACATCTCACATCACATACTTCATGTATCACATTGACTCGGACCGTGGCGTGTCCTGTAATCCAACTACTTGGAGGTCACGAATGGTGGATAGTTGTGAGCGATGGTCGGTGGGTGTAAATGTTCTCTTGTGTTGATTAACGTCCGCACTATTGAATTCCAAGTCCATTCGCAAAGACCATCTTTATAATTAGATCAGTTCTTAGTTCAGAGGCAGTGGATCGGACTCCACGTTACACTGTAGGTCCCTGAGATATGCCATTGACTGTCGGGCCATTAATTAAAAGTTCTGTCTAAGGAACGTGTTAGTAATAAGGCTACAAGATCGCGCCACAATCTTCCTACACTCATTTCACGTTCATACTTGGCTAAAAATACCTACCTGGGTAGGACGAAGTTTCAGTTAAAAGTATAACGTAATTTATGCTAAATAGGTACTAAATTTAAAACGATAGCCTACGCTCAGAAACCACGCAAACCCACGTACAGTAAGTATAAATATCGTCATAACAAGGCAGCTAATTTTGTTGAGTATTTTAAAACATTCTAGGAACTAATTTGTCTTTGGTTCGAAAATACTTTACTGAGTATAATTAAGTTCAAAAACTGTGCAGTTGTTATTGTGTAAAGGAGGTCTTTAGATCCGATGAGGGGCCGCCTTTTAGAGGCGTCGGTTTCGCGGAAGAGCTCTAAAACTGGTTAGGGGGTGAGGGTAGAAAAGCGTCAAAATTCGAACCTTCAATAGGAAACCAGAAGTTGTCCTTTGTTTTCATAGCTAGGTATACCTACACAAGGGTTGTGTAGCTCAGTGGTTGAAAGCAAAACTCCGTTTAGACTAAATAATTACGTTAAAGAGGGTAAGAATAACATTTACGACGGAGAAATTATATATATTTTTAGATCTTGGCCTATATTAATAATTTTTACACTTGAACATTTTTTTCGGGAATCGAATCTGGAATTATCATAATAATTTAAAAAATACTATAGTATAATTGTTAAATAATGTATACCAGCGTAAAAAATAAATATTGATTTTTATTTTAGACTAACACAACTGATTGGTTTCTGTAAGATGACTTTAACGGATCAGATTAGATTATTGAAATAGTGACTATACCACAAGGTAGGTATTTTAAGCCAAACATAAATGAGGATTGAGTGTATGGTGATTGTGGTGCGATCTTGTAGTCTTGTTACTGACTAAGGCCGACATGTTCCTTAGACAGGACTGTTAATTAATAGCTCTACAGCCGATGGCAACTAAGGGAACTACAGTTTAACGTGGAGTCCGTACCACTGCCTTTGAATTACGAACTGGTCTAATTATGAGGATGGTCTTTGCGGATTAACGTAGTATTCAATAGCGCGGACGTTAATCCACACAAGAGAACACTACACCCACCGACCATCGCTCACAACTATCCATAATTCGTGACCTCCAAGTAGCTGGATTTCAGGAAGACACCAACGTAGATTACCTGGATGGTAAAATTCAGAAATAACGTGACTAATATCACGCAAAATTTGATAGCTCAAGGTCGAGGGTAAAAATAAAGTATACCAAAATCTTATGCAAAACGTATGGGATAAAATGTCATGTTCTTTCCTTTGGATAATGGATATGTCTACTAGATACAGGTGGATATATTATGTGTTAGTTCCACAAAAAACAGTTAAACAGTAGTCCTTATGACGTAATTCATGTTACAATTTACGCGTGACGCGAACTGCTATCACCCCACCACCAAAGCTTAGACATATGGATGTCAAAATCATCAGAGGGGTGATTCATTTTTGGAGAGAGGACAATGCCTTCTGTAGCTTTTTATACGAATAGACAGCCAGACAGACAAAACCAGTTAGACAACCACGAAATAGTCAAGAATATACTCATTATTATTTTATGATACAACAAATAACGGATTATTTCAATAGTAAATTTAAAATTGAAACTTGTCCGTTTTTCATTACTTGTACCTATTATCAAGTAAAGTTCAGCCTATCTCAATAACGCCAAGTTAATCTAGATAAGGGGACAGTTCTCCGCCGCGATGGCGCAAAACAAACTTTCAAAGAGCCCTAACTTGGAACGAATAAATTGTTTTAATTAATTTTATTACAGACAAAATATTTTACCTTACTCAGATGTAATTGGCGAAAAGACATTTATTTATTCTAACTTATAGGTCTAACTCAGACGTTTGATTAGTACGAGATCGCACACAGCACGCTGGCGTGAGTAGAGCGAGTTTTATATAACTTATATTATTCCCATCATAGTAAGCGAATAGTGCTGAGTATGCAGGTTTGCTGCAATAAGAGTTGCTTTACGAGGTGTTTAATCCTTTCAGTCACGGATTTATCATTTTTAGAGATAAAAAATTTAAACTTGGTACATTTGTCAAGTTATTTTTAGGCGAATTTTAGTATTTAAAAAAAATCCCACCCCTCAAGGAGTTAATTTTATGTCCTATATATGACTATACATGACTGCATGTGACTATATAAAACATTAAATATGTTTTAACATTAACAAAAAAACCTTTCATGTTACTACGACTCATTCCCTATGCTGTTGATTTAGCTAACTTCTAAAGCTATGAAAATTTTGAAAAAAATTCTATGTAACACGCCATTGTTGAAGGTGTGTTTCCATAGTTTTATTTGAAGATGCCTGGTCACTCAATAAAGTTCAGCACCATCCAAAGTCTACGGTATATGTCCTAGAAACAGGACGTTGTGACTCGCTACCTAAATACCAGCTTGGTAATTTATAAAAAATAAAATAAGCGATGTCCTAAATGTGACCGAAAGGGTTTCAATAAAGGCTGTTAACTAAGGAAAACACAGCAATATTACCAATTTATATACCAATTTATTCTCCATAAGAATTACATTTACATTAAATTTGGGGGTTGTATGAATTTAATGATAAAACTTAACTAGATAGACTTGCATATCAAATTTTGGAATAATATTTAAATAAATATAGTGAGTTATTGATTTTTAGTTATCCTCCATAAGATTAACAGACAACGTACTGTATTTACCATTTTGAATATCTCAGTAACCAATTGACCTAGTCATAATTCAGATTACTAAATTGTATGTTTTTTAAGCCGAATCCTTTCCTTCCGCGTCAAGTGTTAAACTACACTACGTTTCGGGAGGTAAGGAAACTCCTCCCGTTATTAAGGGACCTTAATTAGAATCTACATTACTCTACCTGACATACATTTTTTTAAACAATAAAAACAAAACAATAGATAGAATAGATGGATGGAAATAAAACAAAAAATATTATTTTTGTTTCTCATCTTGAGTGATTTATTACCATGTTTTGTTTCAAATCAAATCAAATCTAATCTAAAATTTTTATTTATCGCAAAAAATATACATATACAGTTTTTACAAAAAGTTAGTAATCTTAACCTACTGTTCAAATAAGAAAGAAAAATAAACCACAAAAACTGCATAAAAAAATTGTAGGTTAAAAAAACAAAAACGTACGCGAAATTAATTTCCACATAGGAAAATCCCGTGTGTGGAAATGAGTCGTATTTGTCACCGAAGAGAAAAAAAGCAAACTAGATAACATGTTGACATGGCTAGGCAGAGATTCGTAATAAGTAAATGTAACTGTACGAATTGAATTTTTGTACGAGTGTTCCATGTGTATGAATATATGTATGGATGATTTAAAATAATGGAAACAATCAAACCCCCCCAAAAATGTAGGTTAAGTAGAGTAATATAGATTCTAATTAAGGTCACTTGATAACGGGAGGAGTTTCCTTACCTCCCGAAACGTAGTGTAGTTAAACACTTGACGCGGAAGGAAAAGTCTAAATAATTAAATAAATAAACACAAATCCTCCGCTATTATGAGTTTTAAAAATACAGATGACTTCAATATGTTGTATCCTGGAACCTTATAATGGCCAACAGATAGGACATTGGCACATGGTGTCGGTGTCACTCCGGTACATCCTAGAAAGTATAAAACCGGGTCACTGTTCGGTCCTTGTAAATCATTGCAAGAATTCCTCTCCGCCCCAACCACCCCCAGCCCCTCGACCCATTCCAAACCCTCCCCTCTACTGAGTTTTGTAACGAAGGCGTTTGTTCGACCTTGAAGAAACCCGAGAACCAAGCAGCAAGCTGCGACTGAATAGAACGGATAAGAATCTCCAGCTGCTTCCTTATATCCTCGTTCACAGTCGGCTGAAATTTGGTCGCTAAGCCTGGTCTGTTCACGATTCACGACTAAAAACTATGCAGTAATAATATTTTAGATTATAGATTTCTATGACAAAATACAACTCTTATTCGGAGGGTGGTCCATGTACTTTTACATAAATAAAACATACAATATTGAAACTTGAACAATATTATTTTTATTGTGCTCTAACAAAGGAGTTCATTCAGAGAAAAGGTAAAGAAATTTTCAGAAAACAATATAACTACAAATTTGTATGTGTTAATCTTATGGAGAATAGACAAACTCTCTTATTTATTACGGATATTGATAAAACCTGTTGCATATTATTATTGATTTCGAAATTCGCTGAGTACGCATGTTTGCTGCGACGGGGTATTATGTTTTTAAGAGAATTTTTAAATGTATTGCAAGGTCTACCGTTCGATCGATACCGTTAATTCCTCCAGTGCGCATTGACTATGACAGAAAAGTCACCACATTTCTGTCACAAAATTAATTATTATTGTTCTTATGGGGCTAATAGCCCCGTCGCAGCAGACCTGCGTACTCAGCGAATTTACAAATCATCAATAATATATAACATGTTTCATCAATATCCGTAAATAAGTGAGTTTTCCTATTCTTCCATAACATTAACATGGGAAAGAGTATGCAAGGATTGCTGCTGTGAGGAACACTGAAAGTAGGAATTTGACTCAACTGTGTTTAAGCTTTTTAATATCTCGGTTTCCATAGAAACTACTAGAGCTATTGTATTGAATTTTTAATTTGTAAGGATAAGCACAGCTGTTTAGAATAACTGAAAACATTCCGTTTAGATATATCCATGATCTAACCTATTTCCCACAGGGAAGTAAATACAAACATTTCTACGAGAGTTATCGTGTTCACTGACATAAGTACATATGTATAATTAAAAACCACATGTGTAATAATATATAATTTCTAACTACAAATTTGTGTCTCTAGGTACCTCAAACGAAAAAGTAACATGGTCCCGGGTTTAGGTCTTGCCATGAGACCTACGGTAATAGCTTCTTCAGTATGGGAAATTCGTTAAAAGAGGATATTTAGAAAACGCTGCTATAAAACCATCATGATTACTTCCCAAATTAATGAAGCTAAATAAATCTCGAGGTTTTGTCTAAAGTAATCACAAAACAGACGTTTTAGATTGAGTTTGGAACCACCTACCGCATCATTCAGGAACCGTAACAAATGGACGACCTTGATATCTCAGATAAGAGATGGTCCTCGCCCCATCCCCCTACCTGATAAAAGATAAAACACACAAAAGCCCTGTGCAGTGCGCACCTGTCGAGACCCATCTATCGGCAGCTGATGCAGGTAATTGCTGCACTTACCCTCCCGTCAGCACGATCCTTCTATTAATTGGGTGACCTGTTTCCACCACCTGTCTGACGGAGTTAGCCCTGAATTAATTGTTCGTCAAATTACGTTACCCAACTTTCTTACATAAGTTTAAACCTAACAGCTAACAGTGTAGCGAATTTGTATTTTCGTTGTGGTTTTGGTCACATATTAGAGGTTGAAACCATTAAATTAAATAAATGTCAATGTGGTTTTAGCGAATTTTCCATGGGAAAGAGTATGCAGGTTTGCTGCTGTGAGGAACACTGAAAGTAGGCATTTCAAGCATAAACAATTTTTATTTTGACAATTTAAAAATCTTTTATTTACGGTCAGATGTTGATGAAACTTGGTATGAATGGCCAAAATAAAAAATATTTACGCTAGAAAACCCTACTTTCAGTGTTCCTCACAGCAGCAAACCTGCATACTCTTTCCCATGTTAATCTTATGGACAATAGGCAAATGACTATCATATTTATCGACAGATAATAGTAAAACTTGTCATAGATTATTATTATTACTATTGTTATGTTATTGATTTGGAAATTCGCTGAGTACGCAGGTCTGCTGCGACGGGGGTATTTTTTATCTACCACGTCAAAGGGGAAAAATGCTATTTTTGTTGTAATTATCTCATACAATTCGTAATTCTGTATTTTTTTCACAGTAATTTTTAATATTTCAGTCGGTAGATGCTTAATAATAGCCACAATACCGCTAAAGAATGGAAGGGGAGTACTTCATATACGCGACTTAACAATCGAGCGTGAGCCCCCTCCTTTCATGTATTTACTGTTAGGCTTTACGAAGTTCCCCGGGTCAGCTAGTTTAATATAAAAGAATAAGAACAGCTGTTTAGATGAACTGAAAACATTCCCTTAAGACATATCCATGATCTAACCTATTTTCCACAGGGAAGTAAATACAAACGTTTTTGCTTAATTATAACTTAGAATCTCCCATTTCCATTTACATAGCAATTAAACCTACTTCAATTCTAAATTTGGGAAAAAATAATTTTGGAATGTCTTATCGTTTCAGTATTATTATTAACTATGCCGCGACCCAGAATATCTAATCTTTCACAACGAAGTCGTAATGCTATTAGACTTCAGAACATGGCCAATCTTAAAGTTAACATGTATTTGCGGCTATAGCAAAAAATCCTAAATATATTTTATTTATTTTCTCCACCTTCTTGATTTCTATAGGTTAGCAACAATGTATTTTCAGGGAGAAAACATAGAGGAATAACGAGAAAAATGCTATCGCACGATTGTTATATCGCGCAATTGCATATATCCCAGAGAAGGAAGGTTTAGAGGATTATTGATTAAATCAAAGGAAATGTCTCATATCAAGGAGATTGGAACTGCGTAGGGTCACAACTCTCTGAGCTTTACACTTCCTGCTTGATCTGTCGTCTGAGTAAAGTAAATGAAAGTATTTACACATTTAAACTATATAAATAATCCTGTAAATAATCGTTAATACATTTTAAAGTTTAGTTATGAGTGTAATGATGACAGTTCAATTTGAGGACCATTTATAATGTAACTAAATCTTAAAATAGATACAATTTATTTGAAAATGTAATTGATTAGCTGAACAATATTAATAAAAACTGTGTTAGGCTACATGGTTAACCTATCGTGTCATGGTATTTTAATTCAGTGTCTAATTTTAATCTATGGAACAGTAAGAAATAAATTTATTTTAGTAAATTGTCCTAACAAACTCACGTTAGTTTCAAAGACTATGGAAAATCCCCGTTATGGTATAATAAAAATAAAAATTGTATTAGAGAACTTCGAGATACAATAAACATGAAAAGGGAGCTTCAAACCGGAAGCTATCGAGGGGAAACGATTTAATAAATCGTTATAAAAACCGAAAGCCGCTTGTGTCAATAGAGTCGGATTACGATGGGGGAGTGAAGGCACGTGGTCAGTGGCAGGTGTCGAGGTGGTGGGGGGGCAGGTGGGTCAACCAGCACCTGCCTTCAAGACGTTTTGCCCCCCCCAGGACTTCGTCGCGTCGTGGTCATCGTCATATAAACGTAAAGCACAGAACATGTTAAGTTCCCAGTACGTTGAAGGTATTTTGGGTTCTGAAATGTATATTGAGAAGAAAGAGTACCAATATAAACAAATATTCTTCAGTCTTGAGATTTCAGTTGGGGCAGCAAAATTAATTCAATTTTAATTCCATAAGATCAACATACGATTGAGTCCCCTTAACTTCTCACACGATAGTGATGAGATATCTATAAAAATAAAATTATTAGTTTCCGTGCTGTTTAGATTTATTATATATTTTTTTTTTTTTCTACTCTTTATACCCCAGAAAATACGGAATGAGTCTTATTACAGTTTCCGTCTGCCTCTTTCTGTATCGCTAAAGGTATTTTGTAACACTTTTCCGCGAAAACGGGAGCATCCACTGTAAGAACCTGTCCATTATTCTATACCTTTTGGTGGATGTTTTTGTTTACTTTAAACCCACAACCAATTAAAATGATTGTATTTACTTCCCTGTGGAAAATAGGTGAGATATGTCTAAAGGGAATGTTTTCAATTCCTCTAAACTGCTGTCCATATAACCATATGACTTCATAAACCAAATGACGTTACTGTTTCAAATTTTGGTCTCACAAATTTCCAACCCCCCCCCAGAGCAATGTGAATAAAGTAATGTGTAGATTATGTAAAATATATTTTTTTAAATTATTGTGAATTTTAGTCACGTTTATTTTGATCCATCAGCATGTATTAATTTAGAACATTAAGCCGCAACATTGAAGGTGGACCGAGCCTGAACTTGCAAACGTAATTCTCTTAACGTGATCACATAACGGTATCAAGCCGTCAAACGATCCCTCCATCACCACCTAGCATACGCATTACACAACCCACACACGCCGTGTCATGATGTTCTACATTCATTAGTCTTTCACTATATTTATATTTGCCTTAAAATGCGTAAAAATAATCTGAGAGATTAATGTTAATATTGTGACGACGATATGGTAGTTCTCAGTTCCGCCAGTCACCACAAGATGAAGATACTGTAATCGCGCCTTGAGATAACCAAGGTTTAAATGGCGTTTATGGAGATTGTACTACGTGGGTGAAGTTGAATGGGAGAAACATAAATATATCATTTCGTTAAAAAACTCTACTGCCATCATGGTCCTAGGTGCGGAAAGGTAACCACTCATTTCGATCCAGCATCCTTTGACTTACTGGGCCAGAGCGTTACTCCTGAGCTAT
This sequence comes from Nephotettix cincticeps, assembly GCA_023375725.1. Classification (NCBI taxonomy): domain Eukaryota; kingdom Metazoa; phylum Arthropoda; class Insecta; order Hemiptera; family Cicadellidae; genus Nephotettix; species Nephotettix cincticeps. The sequence continues at coordinate 50,983,658 of CM041785.1, forward strand.
TGTGTTTTAATCGATTCTCTAACAACCACCTGTTGGCCAAGACTGCTGAATCCCGTAGAAGATTATTTGACTTGGTACTGAATAGTTTAAGGGGGTTTCTATTACTTTTCTGAAGTGGTGACCTACCCATGTAGATATTTTAAGCCAAATATGAATGCGAAATGAAGGTAAAGGTTGAATTCCTTGAAAGCGACAACTGGAGCGGTTCTAGCCGCGCGGCTGTAGCCGCGAGACTATGACTCACACTGCTTCCCATGTGGGTAAATGAAACCCATTCCTTTGACGCGACTGGAGCCGCACGACGGGGCGGCTATATAGCATGAGCCGTTCAGTTGTAGATTGGGAGCTCTGTGATTGTGATCTTTTACTATCACTAAAGTAAATAATCAAATGATAATGATAAAATACTAAAGGCTATGTTTATTGAACTACTTACTTAGTAAACTCGGTGAACACCCTTGTGTTTTCAACTGTAAATACCCAATGATGCTATTTCAAACATCTGTACAATGATGCTAATGTCCGGGAAATGCGTGGAAATAAATTAGTAGGAAAATTGAATTATCAGGTACTTTATTTGCAGATGCATAATATTTAAAATATTTTGGAAAGACTCCACTTCCTTTTTTTCTGTAATAACAAATATAGGGCCAATACTGATGCGTCTGTCATGACATCCAAGACGCAACTGCTCGAGTTGCTATTTTAGTCTCTACAGTCGTCCCTTAGGAATTGTACCTGATGATTGTGACACGATCTTGTAGTCTTGTTACTGACTAAGGCTGACATGTTCCTTAAACAGGACTGTTAATATCCTGACAGCCAATGTCATCTTAAGGACCTACAGTTTAAGGATCCGAACCACAATTTTCCCTCTGAATTACGAACTGGTCTAATTATTATGATGGTATTTGCGGATGAACGTAGAATTCAATTGTGTGGACGTTCATCCACACAAGAGAATATCACATCCACCGACCATCGCTCATAACTATCCTCCAAATAGCTGGATTACAGGTCATGTCGCCGTCCCAGTTGATGTGGTTGATCTATCACAACCGCTTTATTGTAAAAGATTTCGAAGAATACTATTTTAAAACGCACTAATTGTACTAACAATTAACAGGACCCACTTTTAAGTATAGTTGTCTATGTTACTAACATAGACAACTATGCTTAAAGAGGTACTGCCATTTCATTTTGCATTTCTAGCTCTACACTGTCTAACTTTAAAAAAACGCTATTAGGACATAAAAGCATTAGATTCTTGCACATTCCTAACATAATTAATCATCAATTCTTGAGACAGGGACCCAATACTTCAGGGTGTTTCAACTTGAAAATGAATGAAGCATGAATGTGATGATTTTGAATATATTTCGCAGCTTTGTTACTGACAAAGACTAGCTTTTCATTTATCATGATCATTCAAAGACAGCTGTTCCCAGTGCATAACGCAGTAATCATAGCCTTTGCATCACTAAATTTCCCTACTTTAGCATTGTTATTTCGCGTCGCCGAGGTGCATTTCACCATGAGGAAATCCGTCACCGTGTGGTCGAAGTTGGCTAAAGTAGATGTCACTGTACTTGTATTTCCCTTGCTCATTCTATGTTGTCTCATTTCACATTGGCTACCTTTGTCTCTCCTTTCGGCATAACCGGAACACCCAGAGACCCTCGTGGAGCATCTCCCCTGCCCCTGGGTACTTGTCAAACGGGATAGGTGTCCGAGAGGAAAGACTTTCACTTGTTCTATGGAAGTCCTCTGGATCGCGAGATGTTTTGCTCTAACTTTTGTTCTCTAGCTTGCGAGCTGGTCCGCTTTTAAGAGGGGGAATTCCCTTAACACTAAGTAGGACCTAGGTATGAAAGTTAAGATACTTTCCCATCCTCATATATACTGTTTCTGTAAACTGTACCAGTACGACGATTATGAAGCCCCAGCAGAGTTGGTTTGGCATACCTTATTACGGAATATTGTACAGCCACTGGAAAGAAAGGATTCATGATTACAAGAAAAATAGGATTACTCCACCTAGTTCACCTAACTTCCAAGCTAACCCATCCAGATGGAGGTGGTCCATCTGGACTGGATGTTGAGCCATACAAAATCCTTAGAGGATTTTTAACTTAACTTCCAAGTCTTCTTTTTTCTAACAACTTTCAAGTCCCCCAGCAAGCAAAGGATCTATTCCAGCGTCCCCCAAAATGCCAAAAAGCTACAAAATATTGTCCAGGGATCCTGGAGAATTTTGGTCAGACTGCTGACCAGGCTCAGCTGAGAGCAATCAAGATTCTGGAGAGACAAGCAGGAACAAAGGTGAAAGGGAAGCTTGTTATCCTGGATAACCGAAGGACTTATCAGTAATTTGGCAGCGTCTTTTTAAAGTTTGATCTTTGAATTAGTAAAAACCAGCCAGATAGCGGACTAGAGCTAACCTACTTTACTGGTATTACAGTAGTTAGTTAATTGTACCCCTAGTCCCCCTCGAAATGGTTTAAGTCTGATACATGTCTGACTCTTGAATCTAACTATCTCAAATCCAGCTTACAAAAGAGGTCACTACGCTCCCTTACAAACTACGAGGACAGTCATCTTAATCAAAAAGAAAAAGAATCCCAAAATCCAAAACCACGATCTCGGCCAGCCTTTTACTTATACATTCGGGCACGATAAAGATATGTATTTATGTGTGATATACATTAGGAAGGCCCACTTTCTTGTAGGCAGCTGCCGCGACATCTGTCGACGTCTCGAGGTTCCGCAGCTCGCAGCTGCCCGGCACCTGCTTCACCTTCCTCGGCCGCCGCCCGCCGAGGCAGAGGCAGCTGTCCTACAGGGAAACAACCTCTTCGTCTAGGTGCGAGGTCGAGGTAGGCGTACAGGCGTACAGGCATGCGGGATCGGGACATACGAGTGCTTTGACTCCCGACATGATCGGGTTTGTGTAGTAAGCGGGTTGAAACTTTAGGGTTATTTTGAATTTTAAAACTTTGTAATCTTACTATTAATTATTCTAGGGGGCGATTCTTAATGGAGTGGGTGAAATTACATTGAGTTGTAATAAATGAATTCTTTGGCGTTCACGTGAAACGAACTGCTAAGTCTCAATGTTTCTTTGAAATAAAAACTTGACAAACCTTAATTTTTTACAAAATAAATTTCAAGGTTGTTTAAAAATAAAAATATCCCAACCCTTAATATGCAAACCGTCACTTGTAATGAAGCATCATGAATAATCATAAAGATTCTGCATGTGACTCCTACGTTTTTGAAAATCATTGAAAAAGATTAATACGTACCACATAATGGTATTTACGTAATGTTGCTTTTTGTGCCACTAGTAAAAGTGATTTTTAATATTTTCACTCTATACGTTTTAGAGTTCCTGAATGACACCAATCGGTAGCATGTTTTTGATGAAACTTGGTATTCAGCTCAAAGTGGTTGAGATCCATCCATTGATGCTTAAAACCCATAGTTTCTGTTTTATCATGGCAGCTAACCTGCATACTATTTTCCCATGTTAATCATATAGAGAATAGGCAAACTCCTTTATTTATGGACAGTTGATAAAACTTAGTATATGGTTGGTCAAAATTAAAATTGTTTTAATAAAAATGCATACTTTCAATGATCCTCACAGCAGCAAACCTGCATACTCTTTCTTGTGTTATTTATATGGAGAATAGGCAAACACTCTTGTTTATCGCCAGATATTGATCAAACTTGTCATATTATTGATTTGGAAATACGCTGCGTACGCAGGTCTGTTGCGTCGGGGTATTATAAATTTCGTTTCTGGTGATTCACACCAATGAACGAACAACGAGGTAGCAGGACGCAGGAACTACCCCCTCCACCTTCCACAGCAAGAGGTACTGCAGACGAACAGCTTCCGGTCGTGTATTATGTATGTCCAGGCGAATATAGAATAGAATCTAAATATTTTCTTATTTCACTGGAAACGTTCAGTTCAGTTATACTTTATACTTTAACTAAAATAACAACATATCCCGGTAGATATTTTAAGCCAAGTATGAAAGAGAAATGAGTGTGGGATAATTGTGACGCGATCTTGTAGTCTTGTTACTGACTTATGCTGACATATTCCTTAGACAGAACTGTAATTATCAAAACCAGCCAATAATTTAGTCAAATTGACATATTAAGGGCCTACATGTTAACTTCGGAGAGTCCGAACCTCTACTCTCTGAATAACGTCTGGTCTAATTCTAACAGATGAGGATGATCTTTGCGGAATGGACTCGGTAACAATAGGTGCGGTGACGTAATCTCACACAAGAAAAGAATCTGCTTCCAAAACCGACGTTCATCGCTCGGGCCTTGAACTATGCTCAAAGATCCTAACGCAAGTAGCTGGAATACAGGACTAATCGCCAGTGCCAGTCATCTGCTTATCAGTGTAAAGAGTTTTATATCTTGAACACTATGTATTACTTTTCCTCCATTCATAACCATATAGTCATATAGGCAAAGCTGTTTTCGTCAAAATTTCCAGTTGAAATTTGAGTTGAGAGGTGGATATATCCTTTTTGGGGTCCCTGAATCCAAGAAAGTTGTTTTACGTGATGTCTGTCCGTCCGTGTGTCTGTCTGTGTGTGTGTCTTGATGTGTACAGAGCCACAGCCTACCCCGTTGGTCCGATTTATATGAAATTTGGCATGTATATATATATTCACGGTATCTCCAAGTGTTTTTTTTCATTTTTTTATTTTTGATTTTTAAGGGTAGTTTACCCCTAAAAACCCTTAAAAAACGTGAAAAAATCCAAATTTCTCAAAAACGGCTCTAACGATTTTGATTAAAATTTGACAGTTTATAGTATACAAAGTACTAAATAATTTGACACCACCCGCATATCTGTAAAAATGACGGTTCAAAAGTTATGGGCTTTTAAATGTCAAAAAAATCAAATTTTTAAATTTTCAGCGAAAACAATAAAAGTAAAGTATAACTTGACTGGTACCATTAAAACCAGCTTAAAAAAACTAAACAAATTAGTATTTTGAATTATTTGTCTACGACTAACGGTTCCAGAGAAAAGTTAAATTTACTGTCCACGATAAACGCAGTACGTTGTCTGAAAGCGCCCAATGTTATTCTTATGGAGAATAAAAAAAAATCAATTTCTTCCTTACTTTCCAACCGTTTTCCATGACTCTATTGAAATGAAGTGCGTAGCAGGTTTGTTCAAATCACCCGAAAAATGTCTCTTCCAGCAATCACAAAAACTTGGTGTTACGAGTCCCCCACCCATAGCAATTTTGGCTAATTAATTTTAACTTTGTTCTCCCCCTGTTTTGTATTCCGTCTTAGAATAGTGGAATTTATGATTATATCTTGAAAACAATAATATTATTAAATGATATTTTATGTTAGATTAACTTTGTAGGCAACATGATAAGTTTTATTACAGATTGATCTTTTTAAATTTACTTAAGGCGGGATAATCAGTATAGTGTCAGTTCACGGCAGTACCGTTATTTTATGAAACGAAATGCCGGACCTAAAAAATATTTAAGTAATCAAGCCAATGTTTGTTGAAAACGAATCAATCGAACGATCTCTTTTCCAAACTTATTGATAGTATTATATTTTTCATTTAACTGTAACACATAATTCGCAACGTTTCTTCAAAGATTGCAACAGTATTATTATGCATCATGTATGCATGTATCAGGTATTGATCATAGCATCAATTATAACCATATACATTTTTCTTTGAACGAAAAGTATTCTTCAAATCTCTTCTTTTCGACCATAAACTGACCTGAATATATATACCTTAATATAATTACTATCCAAATTCGATAACCTACCTAAATAGTAAATAAAATTACCGCTGTACTTAATAAATAACAAGAAATTAAGGTTTTTAAGATAAAAAGACGTGTGTGCTGATCCAAAATAAAAATCTCAATTTATTTACACTTTTCAATTCAGAGTTTGTTTAGATGGGGAACAAAAATAATTAAAAAAGTTTTATTAAAAAAAACTAAACAAGCAAACCTCGTCTTACACTATTATTACAAGCGCCCGCAACAACGTTGTACTGAACTCATCACACAACTGCTGTGCGGGTTGCGGCTGGTATTCCCAGGCGGGATATATGTCTGTTTTATTTACGTTAATCAACAAGTTTTTGCATTGGAATTCTCGTTATATTTTATTCAATTTTTATGTGCATTAGAATTTTTCTCTTAGAAAGTAGAGAATGTTGCATGGAAGGGTTGCTACTAAAAATAATAATATCTACGGGTGATTTGTTTAATTAATTGAATCCAAATATCTCCTACTGGTTTGCAACATGAATTAGGCTTCCTGTTTGCACAGTTTGTTTCAACATTGACTAATTTTATAAGTAACTAGCAGACCCGGTGAACTTCGTAAAGCCTAATAGTAAATACATGTTAAGTTTGAGATTGACCATGTTCTAAAGTTGAATAGCATTACGGCTTCATTGTGAAAGAATACTCTAATGAACAACAATACTGAAACAAAAAGGCATATTAATAACATTTTCACAAAAAAATCTGAGTGGATTGATTCACAGTTTTCTAATCCAACTTAAACCCAAATCAAACATAACTGTAATATGGTTTTTATAGGAAAGATATACAACAGCTGATTATTATAATAAACGTAATATGTATAAACATTGTAATTACTTTTTATTCGACTAACATATAAACACATGACTTATAATCAGACAGAAAATAAAAATATAAATAGTCTCCATACTCCCCCAAAACCGTAACTATTAACTTGGGGTATAAAACTGTTCATTTTATTACAGTACATATTTACTTCATAGTTTTACATTAATGAATGATTCAGATGACATTGGATGGTAAAGCATATTGCTAATGGAATGTATACCAACAGCCGTAACTTAACAAATCAAATGTTTAGATTATAGAACATTTTTAAACAAATTTATTTCCTATAAGGTTAACATTAAAAGTATAAAGCGCCATAAAATGGAAACTTATACCGAGTTTACGAAAAATGTTTTTCACTAAAGCCTTCCCGGACACTTATAGAGATTTTCCTAAAATTCCATGGCAATCGGATGAGTAGTTTGGCAACGCATAAAGGACACATACATACATTCACTCATTTTTATATATAGAGATAACCAGAAACAAAGCTTTCTGTTTTTCACAAAAATTCTTTTTCACTGGGTAATATATGCGAACTAAATTATTGTATGGCAATTTATTCGACATGTTAGAGAACGATTTTAAATTTAATTGTAAGTTTCTTTTTTACTAGGATATATTTAATCTTGTGTCTTTTGAAACTTGGTAGTAAACTGTTCCTCTACCTTTTTAGATTGCTTTTGGACTTGACAGGCGAAGAACGTTTGTTAAACGTTCATTCATAGGTAAAGAAAAAGAAAAATTGTAACAGGAAATAAATATATTTATTTAACACTAGTAATGCCGTTATGAGTAGTATGTGAGCACGGAGGTCTGGTTGCCTCGCAGGATGAGGTAAGGAGGCATGTCCCTCGACAGGAGCTCTAGCCAGGCCATGTAGAGGGGGGCTGACACAGTGCCTTTGCGTGGCATCGGCAGCGTCCTGCAATGTCATAACACTAGTTACAAGTATAACGTGAGTACGGTGGTTTGGTTGCCTCGCAGAATGAGGTAAGGAGGCATGACCCCTAGAGAGGAGTCCTAGCCAGACCATTTAGAAGGGAGCCTGGCAAAATTTACTGAGCACAAATATTAATCTAAGAGTTTTTCAAGAGTCTACGCTTATCACTACATTTATGGTACATCTTTTATCAATATCTGTATCATATTTTACTTATGATCCAATCAATGGTAATTAGTTTTGAAAAATGCTATTTTTTTCTTGCACTTTGAATTTCCTTATGAATCAAACTATGTTTTGAAAAATAATGAATCTGAAATAATCTTACAATTTGATTTACAATTCCACAAAAAATGTAACATTATGTTTATACATAATTTTTTTATATAATAAACTTAAGGTTTTTCATTATTTGCTCAAAAATATTTTGTACGATTTTCAATTTTACTGATTTATTTTCCTTATTTTAGTGTTAGAAGATTCTCAAAGAACCCTCTGAAAGTGCCAAGCCGAAGATGTGAACACTAATCATTAATCTTGAATGAATGGCAGAGAATGGAATCTTGGAAGATTCCCCTCTTATCAATTTGTCAATGTCCCTCGACAGACCAGAAATGAATCATTGATACTCAGAGAGGAAAAATTTCATCAGTTTCCCAAAATCACTAACAGCTTCAATAACAATCAATAAGATTCGGTTAGCTTGTGAGCTGATTTATTTGGTTTAGTCAACCAAAAATGTACTCAAATCCTAATAATCAAGATTTTAAGACTGGTAGACTTGATTAAAGGCAATAATTTAGCATATTTTTATTCAAGAGCATTTTGGTGAGTTTTCTTCAATTCATTTGTGCATAAAAAAATGTTGACAAAGGTGATATCACTGGACTCATATTTTAAGGAAGGGAAGGTGCTATTTCTATTCTGTGGGAAGTTTGGCTATGTTGGTTTTTATTTTACTTTATTTATTATTTTATTTTTTATTTTACGTAAATCCACGATTCCTCATACTGGGTGGCTCCAAGTAGTTGGATTATAAGGCAATAATACTCATAGTTAGCGGGTCCCAATAATATTCATACGGGCCCATTTTACAGAAGGATTTTTTCTGATTGTGAGTATTAAGTACAATATTTCAAAATGTATTATCATTTGTGAGCAGGAAGAATTAACAATAATAATATAACATTAAATTACTGAAACTACTGAAATATTGAATAGAATACCTATCTAAAGTCCCAGTTATATCTAGTACATATAAAATATTTTTTTCCTGGAAATTGGGACAAATATTAAAAACAAGGGTTAAGGTACCTACCTCTATTAAATAGATTTAACTCTAAGTTACTTTTTTATTTACCATCACTGTTTTTATTCAAATAAATATACAGGAAAAAGGCAAATGATAAAAACAAAAGTAGGATTATTCAATGATGGTTGTAAGCTGAACATTAACAAGGGCTTTAATACCTCATCATCCAAACCGACATTGTTATCTGGCCTTTGTGCTCCAGTCAGGACACTCTGATTATCTGTTTTGATTCAGTGACATAATTTAATTTAATTTTGTGATCTTCATTCACAAACTTTCTAATTATTTAGCCTTGTTTGGAGTGCTACAGAGTACGTTGCACTATGTTTAGTTAATTATGACTGGAAACTTCCAACAATGGACACACCATGAAATGTCAATGAAGTGTTGACTATTGGTTTATTTTTCTTGACTCCTCTACATTGTTGGATAATTATTTATTTATCAGGGTTTAGTGGATAAACAATCAATTTTCATTAATCATTCCCCCATTCCTTATAAAATTTGTGAAAAGTCTGAACGATATCTTCAGCATTATTTCACAAATTTTAAGTTTGTTTTATTACAAATGGACTATTATGAGTAATTTGCATTATGTCTTGAAAATGTGTTATGTGCTTGTAACTTAGTGCATATTGGATACCAGATGTTCTCATAGAATATACAAGGAATCATGGTTGGATGGGAAATCAGATTGTGAGGCAAAGTTTCTCCTAGATGAATATTCATATTTATAAGACAGTGACCCACTCTGGTGGGTATAAAGTGAATGAGTACGAGTGAAGGGTGAGTGTCACGAGTAATTTATTTGATGATATATTTGTAGCTAATGTCAAATTCCTTTGATTCATTTGCTAGGATAATTAATTTATATCCTAATCAACAGAGACAGCTGAAGGATGAAAAGAACCTTCATTTTAACGTGGAGTTCCAACCACTGCCTACGAACTGGTTTAATTATGAGGATGGGCTTTGTGGATTAATGTAGTATTCAGGGATGTTAATCCACACAAGAGAATAATACACCCACCGATCATCGCTCAAAACCATCCAATTCCTGACCTCCAAGTAACCGAACAGGACAAACCACAGTCCCAGTCCCAACCAACAAAGGCAGCTGAGTCTAGCATCAAGCCATCACACAATTTTGCTAAATATCGAAACAGAGATATTCATATTATGAATAATGAATTCAACAATTTTATAATTTCTTTCTAATCCAAGGGTGTATTCATTCACATTCTTCTGTATTATTATTACACATACATTAGTATTAAGTAGAGAATAATGACCTTGGAAGGTTTTATGTAAGGTTGAGTTGCCTAGTTTGACACCTAGAAGCATCAGTCCACCCTATTTGTATTGTAGAGACGAGGCTTTAAAATGACCCTATTAAATTTAAGTGATGTTGTTGGATAGTAAATGTAGATATTCACTAAATTTGAAGGCTTACTCATTCTGTTGTTCATAAAACGATTTCTGCAGTAACTTTATACGTATTTAAATCTTACAAACATTATAAATTTTCAGTTAAGGATTTTGAAAACGCTATTCCCCATATTCTCTGTTACTATCCAAGGGATATGTGACACATGTCTCAGTCTCAGCCAAGGCCGTCTACTGTCTACACACAGTACTTACATGACTACGAAGGTAGACTCCTTGGAGTACTCCAGTAGAAGCTCTCGTAGTCTCATGTGCCTGTTAGTTTTCTCTGCCAGGACCAATAGTTCTGACTCCATTATATAATTCTTCTCCTCTGCCAAACAAACTCTCATTTCATAACTCAAGTTTTTTCAGAATTTCCAAATTATATGTTCTTGTCTAACTTTATTTACCATTTTTTTCACTAATCTACTTAACATTTACAGTGATTGTCTCAGTACTACCAACTTATGTCATCACTTAATTAAGTAATCACAAAATTGAAACAATGATGTTAGTATTAGTTTTTTGTTTGTGTTATTGCACTATTATGTACTTAAGAGCAGTGTGAGCAGCTATTTTGCTCACTTTCATACAAGAAGAATGTTACACTCAAACAATTATTCTCATGGTGTTTTTAGCGAATTTCCCATAGGGAAGAAGCTATTACCGTAGGTCTCATGGTAAGACTTAAGCCCGGGACCATGTTATTTTTTCGTCTTTAGGTGCCCAGAGTCCAAAAACAATAGTCGTTAAAATTTTTATATATATATGTATATATGTATATATGTATATATATATATGTATATATGTATATATATATATATATGTGTCTGTTAGCACGATAACTCTCGTAAAAATGGTCCGATCGAGACCAAATTTGGTAGAGACGTGTATTCCTACAAATGCTCGGACGAGTTCGTAAACCAGACATATCGGTCAATAGGAACAGGTAGTTTGGGGGGGTTTTGTACCCCAAAATGGGGTTTTTTGCGTTTTTCACATGTAATTTTTAAACATTTTTCATTTTATATTTCACCATTGGAATCAGCTTAAAAAACTACACAATTAAGTTCCTTAAAGTTTTTCTCTATCTCTAACGGTTACCGAGATATTAAAAAATCTAAACACAGTACGTTGTATTGTGGGGCTCCAATGTTAATCTTATGGAGGATAAGGAAAAATTAATATTTCACTTATTAACCAATACTTTTGGATAAAACTTTATATTTAGCTTCATGTGGTTGAGGTTCATCCATTTATGCTTAAAAATCATGGTTTATGTGTTTACCATGGCAGCAAACCTGCATACTCTTTTCCCATGTTAATCATATGGAGAATAGGCAAACCCCTTTATTTATGAACGGATGTTGATGAAAGTTTGTATAAATGTTAAAAATAAAAATTTTTGATGGTATAAATGCCTGCTCTCAGTGTTCCTCACAGCAGCAAACCTGCACACTCTTTCTCATGTTAATCTTATGGAGAATAGGCAAATAATTCTCATGTTTATGGACAGATTTTTATAAAACTTGTCAAATATTTTTATTATTATATTGTTGATTTGGAAATTCGCTGAGTACGCAGGTCTGCTGCGACGGGGGTATTTTTTCTTTTCAGAAAAGATCATTAATTATCATAATTTCTAGCGATTTTAATTTAATTTACTCTGTGAAGTAAATGAAAAAAGTAAAAGTGTATTATTTGTGTGTAAGTAAGTGTAAGTAATTCCATTTGCATTAAACGTACTAAAATATCCATGTAGCCCTTAAAATGGCATTGGCGAGCTTTCCAACCACACTCAGTGCCCGGTGAGTCTGAAAGTCTCCTAGAATAGAGTAAGTGGGAGCATTTGAAAACTTATAACAGGACCAAGTCTCATCTGAACTTAAACAAGCAATGACACTCACCTTCCTCAGGTATGTTTTCATCACGAGGAATAAAATTTTCAATGATTTTGTTAAACTCCTCTTTTGTCTCTTCCTTGGCCTTTTTGGTGATGTCCGGAATGACTATTAGATCGCTGTAGTCGATGCGGAACTTGGACAAAAGAGCTGCCAGACTGTAACCAAAAATGTTCTCCTGTATGTTCAAGTACCGGTATTGGTAGGCAAGTGTCAGTTTCTACAGATTGAATAAAGTTTGGAAACTAATTTCTTAACAGTTCATCAATTATCAATTCTTAAAACATGCACCTATAATCATTCAGGGTATTGAATATGACTGCATGAAATGAGACGATTTTTGTAATATTTTTGAGTGAGACGGACGAAGACTAGAGTTTAATTTGTCAGAAACGTTAATTGATAGGCAATGATCAATTTACTATCATGCAATTTATCAATTGCAGATAATCTTCAGGTGCTGTTGGACCATGTGAATACAACCAGCAATAAGTATGGACTAAGTATGAATATACGTAAAACAAAGTTCATGGTTGTTAGCAGAGAACATGTTGCAGCAACAGTGACAATTGCTGGGAAGTTGGTGGAGCGTGTACAAAGTTTCAAATATCTTGGATGTTGTCTCAATGAGAAGTGGAATTGTGACCAGGAAGTAAGATGTAGAATAGAGCAGGCTAGGGCAGCATTCTTCAGAATGAGAGGTGTATTGTGTAATCGGAACCTTGTTCTCAAGACTAGAATCCGTTTGTTAAAGTGCTACATCATTCCAGTGCTGTTATATGGGCATGAGGGATGGACACTAACAAAGGCACTGGAGAAGAAGCTGCAGGCATTTGAAATGTGGTTGTATCGTTGCATTCTTCGTATTTCTTGGACAGAAAGGGTGAGGAGTTCTGAAGTATTAGAACAAATTGGGACAACAGTAGAGGTTGTTCAATGTATTAAGATACAGAAACTTCAGTATTTTGGACATGTGATGCGAAACGAAAAGTACAAATTTCTGCAGTTGATCATGGAGGGCAAGATTGAAGGAAGACGCCGACCTGGAAGAAGAAGACCGTCCTGGTTGAAGAATCTGAGGAAGTGGTTCAACACTGATTCAACATCCCTGTTCCGAGTTGCAGTCAGTATAGAATCAGATTTCAGTGATGCATTTCGTCATTATATAAGAAGAATGATAGAATTTGCATTATGCTGTGAGTGAGCATTAGACTAGTGTATACGTATGAAGTGTCAACAAAACAGATAGGCAATGATAAATATTTTAAAATCTGAATGGATAATTTTGTGCGTGTTGACGTATTGGATGAAAGTTTTCAAATATTTATGTTGTCAATAATGGTGGTGTGGGACCAGGAAGTAAATTTCAAAGATAAAGCAGGGCATTGAGTTCATTTCAGAATCCAGAAGGTGTATTGTGTTTTCTGTGTAATATCGTTTGTTTCAAGACTAATAATTTGCTGTTATATGGGCATGTTGTTTTAGGCTTAGAAGCTGCTTTGAAATGTGGTTGTATCGTTGCATTCTTATCTTCTGTGACTGAGTATTAGATTTGCAACCAACAGTATTGTTCAATGATTAAGATACCAGTATTTTGGACATGTGATGCGGAAAAGTACAAATTTCTGCAGTTTTGGGGCAAGATTGCCGGTTGAATGTGGTTCTCACTGTTCTGATTCGTCAGTTTGTTCCAGTTTAGATTTTTTAGATTTATTAGATTTAATTCTTTAAATTGTTTTAGTGATCCAATTATATATTGACCAAATACTTTTGTTAATATTTTTTTGGCTAGTGAATCTTTTTTTTGTTTTATTTTAATTTTTTTTTTGGTATTTTTTTCTTTTGTTGTGTTTATTGTTTCAATAATTTTGTTGATCTGGTTGTTCCAATTTAATTCATTATTCAAAGATAAACAGGGTGTTTATAAAAGAATCTTCAGGTTTTAATTGCATGTACCTGTCCTGATTCCTGTCCTACATTAATATTTGAAACATGAGCTTTAAAAGCATGTTTCCAAGTTTTATAATCAGCTGTTCAATAATCAGTCTTGGTGAATTCTTGGACACGTTCTCATCACGTTCAAAACGCTTAAAATTCAAGAAAAAACATTCTCTGTTTTTCATTATGACTCAAGTTCATCCTTAACTCTAGAAGTGGCAAGCTTTTTACTCTTAACTGTAACGTAAAAATAATTACTAATATCTTCTTGAAATATAAAAGTTCAAACAAAAATGCATAAAACATGCCCCCCTCCCTCATAACCACTAATCACAAAAGCAAAACAGGTGTCCACTGCAATCCCAATTAAGCCTACTAATGCCGTCAACTTCCACCCAAGCCGGCCACCGTTTATTTAATGTGGGCCCCTCACCGCTTTACCACACACTTGCAAGCCAAATTGGGATCATGGTCGGGATTCGAACTATAGCACTTCCGAATGGCTAGAGCTCGTCAGCGTAGCACGTTAGCCGGTTCAGCCACTCAGTGCATAGGAGTAGAAAGCGCTTACTTGGTTATAGACCTGCCTGGTGGCAGTCTAGTGCACTACGAAGGCATGTTCGGTTGCTTGCCCCCAGAGGTCAACACGGTCACGTAGGCGCTAGTGTCTAACAAGTTCACTAAACTGACGACAAATGCCTCCACCTGCCACTTCTTATTGAATATGTAAATGCGTCGTGAATTACGACTTTGCCAGTTCTAGGGTTAATAACCATACAGCGTGAGTTTCGGAGGCATTTTAGACAAACTCCTCCTACACACCAGAGCATTTTAATGTGGTATCGTCAGTTTAAGAAGTAAAAGCAGTGGTGGCACAAGAGTTCCCGTGGAAATATTGGCTAGGGTTAGACAGTGCTTCGATCAAAGGCCCCAACAATCCATAAATGGTACAGGGTGTGAACTTGGCCTTCCTAAATCCTCAATTTGGAAAATTTTACAAAAATCCTTGTCATTAAAACCATATTGACTGCAACTACTTCAAAACTGAAAACAATGTGACTTTGATAAACGTAAAGAGCTTTGTGACAATCTAATTGACTATAGGCCTATGCAAGATAATAACAGTCCAGTCATCTTGTACTTAGTGATGAGGCTACATTTCATTAGAATTGAAAGGTAAGCAAACATAATGTGGGTTTTTGGGCATCTGAGCTTCCACATGCTTTCGTAAAACATGAGAGGATACTCCGAAGTGTAATGTTTTCTGTGCCGTAACAAAAACCAAAGTTAACGGACCATTTTTATTTGCGGAAAAAACTGTTACTGGAGTCACCTATCTTGACATCTTGGAACACTAGCTTTTTTCCTCGATTGGGAGAAGACTCAGAAGGGTTTGTGTTCTAGCAGGATGGGGCCCCACCTCACTGGCATTGTGAAGTTCGTAACTTTTTAAATGAGAAGCTATCTCACAGGTGGATTGGCAGATGTAACGATAATGACTTGGCCCATCTCGAATGACCCCCTCGATCTCCTGATCTGACAATGTGTAATTTTTTCCAAGGGGCTATGTAAAAGACAAAGTTTGTATACCGCCAAAGCCTTAAACACTCCTAGAGCTCTGTGGACGAATTTGCCATGCTGTAGAATCAATCAATCTTGCGATGCTAGCTAGTGTATGAGACAATTTACAGCATAGATTGGAAACTTGCTTCACGGCTAATGAACACCACATTGAGCATTTGTAGGGGTATTTATAAAAAAATTAAGAGTTATCCTTTATGTTGATATATTACATATTAGTATTTGTTTAACATTAAGATTAATAAAATGTTTTAAAACATGATTCTTTTATAAACGCCCTGAATAATATTATGGTTAAAACAGATCAAGACATATTAAACCTTGCCAACATTGGTGCGAATAAAGGCAAGACTCACTTGCGTTGGTCATGATCCAATTGATTCTTGCGATTAGCTAAGGAGAAGATCCTCAGCTTACAGTCGGCAAACTGTGATCTGGTTAGCAGGATGTGAGGGATGAGCAGGGTTAGACCTGGCAACAAATGTTGTCGCTAAAAACATTTCAGAGAATATGGTACTCACTGTATTTTTATAAAGCTTAAAATATTCAATCACTTTAAGTTCTAAACGTGAGTGAATGAAACGCTTAGAACATACAGTGCACATCTTTAGTCATTTGTCTAGCGAAAAGTGAGGACATGCAATGAACATAATTTGACAGGAATGGGTTAAACTCAACCAACTGGAACTGTCATCTCAGTAATAAGGTGTTTTATTTGTGCCTATATTTTTATATTTACCTCCATCATCATACAGCCACCAAACATCAACAAAGCCCTTCTCCTGTTTTCGACGGAAGTGAGTGAGTTGTCTCATAATGTGGTTAGGAAGAGGATCTCCTTCAGCACTCACATACATTTCAGACCCATCCTTCCCCTTGGCAGAGTCCTGCTTGGTGGGGGGCTCCAGAGCCTCTGCAGGTTCTGGCGGGACTTCCACCAGGACTTGTTCAACTATTTCTGTTTCTGTGACCCCTTCTCCTTCACCCATGTCCTCTGTAACAGTTCAGTTCGGAATTAACAATTCTAATTTTGATGGTTTAGTTTAATTTCTATACAGATTTATTGTACTACTTTACGTTATGAAAAATGAACGTGCATAGGAAAACACAAATATCGGTATTATAATGTTGAAATGAACTTCATAATTCGTTGTTGACTTTTAAATTATCCAAATCCAAAACATTTTACTATGTTATCAAAAATTCCTAATTGAGTGTATATTTATCTTATTAAAGGCTACAGTTAAATGTCAAAAGTCTCGATTTGTAATCAGGAATGAAATGTTAACATTTTTGGCTCACCAACTCCCTGCTTTTACCGGTCACAAAGTTGACTTGGATTTTTTCACTAATCAAATCAGATATTGGTCTCATTAGTGTGAGGATAATACTCATAAAATACCATTCACCAAAACTACTGTCCCTTCACTACCAATTCCAATTGTTCCCTAACAACAACATGGAAAACTCCAAAGTTTACCTAACTCCCCACCAGATTGGTTCCGCCTCAACTTCTCCTCAGCATCCTTTTTGTCCAGAGAGGATATGATGACCACATCCCTGTCCTGCAGGAGAGCAGAATAGTCGAGGCCGTGGGGCATGCGTAGGATGGCCACGGCCAGGTAGGTATCCAAGGCAGAGCTAGAATCATTGGTGCTATATAGTAAATATGGAATAACCATTAAGTCTAATCTAACGGTTAGCATCTTTGGACTATGGTTACAACGGATAAGAGGGTCAGTCCCCGGGATAAATTTGAGGGATTACCAATTCTTTCCCTTAGAAATGTTTGTAAAAACATTTTTCATATGAAAAAATGCCATTAGTACATAAAAAAATTTATACAATTCTTTTGCGTTTAACAAAAAAGTGAATGGTGCATCTAAATTCACAACATTTATGAATGTTTAAAATATGGATTTTAAAATACAGATGTTTATATTTCATGTAAGCCACAACATACTGTATTATCCCAAAGTATTGGTCTAGCTGTTCACGGGGGCAAGTCTGCCAGTCCTTCTTGTAGCCAACCAGCACGGTGTTGGGTCGCAGTTTGCCAAGGCCAGCAATCTGCATCAGTGACTGCGCCGCAGTTTCAAAGCTTCCGCTGCCCTCCTCAGCGATGCTGATGAACGCCTTTATACGGTGTTGGTCCAACCATCGGTATGCCTTCTGGCTTAGGGCCTCATACACTCGCTGGGAATGGTTGCCCTGTAACATATGGTTACACAAGGTTATGTGTATCCTTCAGTTTTAGTTTACATTCAAATTTAAAAATGTAAACTTCAAAAGAGGACATATACTGGGTAAGTTTGACCTCCTTTGAAATGATGAAGTAAAGACATAATGAGTTCGGAAGGTATAAAATTGACAGTGAACCTCACTGCTGGGAAATAAATTGTGCACTATTTAAATGAATTTATTTATCTTGCAACCAGATAGAAAAGAAGGAAGCATTTGAAAATAAAAATACACTTAGCGGAAAATATTTTGAATTTTTAAAATCTACAATGATCTCTGGAAAAACATATACTAATACAGATATTAGTTTTTGGCACTAGTCTACACTCTGACTTACCTTGACAATGTGTCCGCACATGAGGAGAGAGTTCCCTTTGGTGACAAGATGGGCAAAGTCAATGAGCGGAGGTCGTGCACCTGGAAGCCCGGATAGCACCAGCAGCTGTGGTCGGTAGTTCTTGACATGCTCCTGGACCTTGTTTAGGTCCAAGGTGGACTTGAGTGCAAAGTTGTACGCTTGAGCTTGTGTTGATGATCCCCAGTTCACTTCTGCAAAAACCCAATAAAGGTATTAAAAAAGTGGAAGCGGATATGATAAAATTAATATACAATTAAAAACTCTTTATTCATATAGCAATATTATTGTTTAGAAAAACTTATACAATCTATCAATATTCATAAAAACCAACTTAAAGAAGTTAATTCAACCTTTATTTAAAAAATCAGGGGTTTACATCATTAACCCAATAGGAAGCTCATTTTAAAATTCAGAGCCAAAATAGGAAAAACTCTTTCACCCTCGATAAAAATTTTGCTATCAACATTGAAAACATTTCAGGGTTATTTATAAATTTCAAAATTATTTAACATATTCGCTATGGATGACGCCATAGGCGCCAGGTTGTAAATTCTTGAATGGCTTACGGCACATAGGTACGGGTGATGCCGATCACATTAACCATAATAATAATGCATACGCGATATTAATTATATTATATTTTTCATACAATAATATTTTAAAACATACAATATATTATAAAATATAAAAACTTATTTGAGTTAAAATTACAACAACGAAATTCCGCATTGGCCGTGATACTATACATTTTGTCCTGCAGTGAACGTGTTAATACAGCTGCTAGCAGCTTTCAGATTTTTCATTCATCATTGACTGCTTACATGTAAATACTTAGACTACTAAGAATTATGTTTTAAATACCAAGCAGCTTCAATAAAATTTCATATATAGATAATTTATTGTAATCTAATAGTAAAACTGGCCATGTGCAGTCAAAAGTTTACTTAACCCTTTATGGATGAGCAAATTCGTGACATAGGATGAGAAATATTAGGAATAAGGAAAAAAATAAAAATTAATTTTCATTATTTGTGTTTTGTTATACTAGTATACATTAAATAAACAAAATGGAACACTTTAGACTGTCAAAATAATTTTTAATTGGTACCTACTACATACCTTACTACGTATGCGGATATATCTGCTTCCCGTCCAGAATATCAAAAACCCTAAGCGGATATATCTGCCACCCGTCCTTTATTACCAAAGACTTTGGCGGATATAACCGTCACCCGTCCGGGAAGGGTTAAGTTTGAATAATTTACCAAGGTATAAGAGAATAATAATTAATGACAATGTTATTAATAACATCCATGAACAAATGACTTATGTAACAGTTAATTAAGCAAAAAACATTCACAGCTGGGATTCAAACAATTTGTTTGTTATACTTAAAGGAACTTAAAAGAGTAAATTACTGTAGATTACCTATATTTGTAATTTTGTGAGATAATTTATCCTCAATTACTGTAATGAAATTTTGCTAAATTTACTTGCCAGGTTTTCTATAAGAAACGTAAAGGT
Source organism: Nephotettix cincticeps (assembly GCA_023375725.1). Taxonomy (NCBI): domain Eukaryota; kingdom Metazoa; phylum Arthropoda; class Insecta; order Hemiptera; family Cicadellidae; genus Nephotettix; species Nephotettix cincticeps. Next base: position 51,003,570 of record CM041785.1, read on the forward strand.
AGAGAGTGATGACCACAAAGAAAGTAACAAGAGCTGTCCACCAGGAGATGAGGAACATGACGGCAATGCACAGCAGTGTTCCCACCAAACTGACCCACGCGTTGTAGTACTGCCAAAATTACAGAGGAAAAATGTTATAGCTATCACTCTTACAGATCTTGAAACACCCCAGTCATGAACCTGTTTTCATATACCCTATTAAATATCTTATCTCAATCATTTCTACAATCAATCACTGGTATCACTCAATTACTATTATTACTATTGCAAAAATTGGAAGAAAAACTTGTTTCAGTAAAAAGTAAAATTTTGAATTTTGAATGAGCTTGTTCATAATAACAATTTAGAATTTTCAAATAAATTACATACCAAACCTAAATATTGTAATAGTTTTAGTAATTAAAAACTTTATTTCTTAAAATAACATGACTCTAGATAAGATATAATAATATGAAAATGAGTAACAATAAAATAACAATCTCACACATTCTGCAGCCTTAGTAAATTCATATTTTTTGTTAAGAATTTAAAGCTATGTGAATATAACATATAAGATATAATATGGTATATACACTCATAATGTTAACTTTAATTATTTTATGATTATATGACTTCATGATGATTATATAAATTAAAGGATCATTTGTTATGGTGGATTGGCCCTGCTTGGTTACACTCATCCTCAAGTGATTGGCCTAAACTGAAATTCAATCCTCTTTCTCTCAACTCCTCTATGGAAATAAAATAAACTCCGTTGCCTGTATTCACAATTAATACAGTGGAGGAATGGCCAGTGTTAAGCAAATTCTCCTCTTAGAGTAATAGCGTAAGTCACAACTGCCGCTTCATTCGCAATTGCAGATCAGAAGATCACCTCACAGGTTTCATCACCACAAAAGAGCTCCGAGACGCACGATTGAAAATATTTTCCTGCATTCAGAGGGAAGCATTCTCACAAGAAATTGCATCAATCATGCACAAGAAGTGTTGCAGTGTACGCTTTTCAAAGCTAAATCTGTTTATTGATGATCAAGGTGTAATCCGTGTAGAAGGAAGATTAAAACTCACTAACCTCTCGTTTGATGCTAAATACCCAATTCTACTTCCCAAAAATCACAATCGGACACATATTCTCATTGACTACTTTCATATTCAACATCTCCACGCCGGACCTCAACTTGTACAATCTCTTTTTCATCAACAAGTCTGGATTTTAAGCGCTCGATGCATCATACGCTCAAGACTTTACAAGTGCATAACATGTTTCAGGCACTAACCCACAAATGATAGGAGAACTTTCATCATCTCGAGTTGTCCCTGCCAAACCTTTCTTGTCAACGGATTTAGATTGCGGTAGACATTTCACAGTTAAGATAGCCAATCTGCAATTTATGAAACAAATTAAAGTTTATATATGCATATTTATATGTATGGGTACTCAAGCAGTTCACATCGAAGTATCTACTGTCCTCGCAACAGTATTTCTTGCGTGTTTGACACAATTTATTTCTTGTCATGGAATCTGCAAAGATCTCTATTCCGACTGCGGAACAAACTTTGTTGGAGCAAGTTCTGAACTGTAAAGAATCATAAAGTCTATTTCAGCCTCTGCTCAATCATCAGAACGAATCCACAACTTTGCCTCATGTCATAACATCAAGTTTAATTTCAAACCTCCAGCTGCACCTCATCAAGGTGGGATTTGGGAAAGTGATATTAAAAGTGCAAAACATCATCTAGTCTGCGTGCTATGAAATAACATTCCAACACTTCCAGAATTTATCACCCTCACGACTCGATTCTAAGCTATATTGAACTCTCGGCCTTTTGACCCCACTTTCCAAAGATCCATCAGATTTAGCAGCTTTAACTCCTGGGCACTTCCTGGTTGGTGGACCAATTGTTCTATTACCCGAAATAAATTTGACATCCACTTTATCAAATCGCGTCAAGCATTGGAAACTCCAACAATACCATCAACATATCTGGCGTCGGTGGAGTAAAGAATATCTTCACACTTTACACCAACGAGAAAAAGGAATGTACATCAAGATAACCTCAATGATGGAGATTTGGTTCTAATCCATGCTCACTCTCCCCCTCTGTAATGGCCTCTTGGACGTATTTTTGCTGTCAAGCTTGGCATAGATGAAATCGTGAGTTGTCCAGATCAAGACTGCCTCAGGAACAATCACCGGACCAGTTGTCAAATTATTTCCATTACCCATTGATTGAAGCTTTGCCGTTTTAAGGGGTGGCGGTCTGTTTGGTATTTTTTCATTGTTTGTTGTTAAATATAGTAACACATGATTTATTAAAATCTGTTTGTCAAATTAAATACATTGTGTTTGTTTAGATTCTATTTTCGTTAAAATAAATACACTTATTCTGTTTATGTTACCTCAATTTGTTTAGTTTATTTTTCGGTCCTTTGAGTTTAATTAATTAACGTAATAATCATAGTCAATGATTTTGTATTCCGAATATTTTATACTCTAGTGACATTTTTTAACACTTTGATAGATTGGTCCAAATTCTGGTCTTGTAAATACCAAACATCTGCCTGTTGTTAGATTGGTTAGCTGTTAGATTGTAATTATTAGACTAATTTCAACATAATTAAAATAGCTGCATAGTTTAGAAGTAACTACAAACCAAAGCTTGACAGCACTTTGATAAACCTGCACCTTAAAAGGATAATACTTCACTGACTGATTTGACACTACGAGCAGCATTTTAAACAACAAATATGTTTATTCTTATTGACTTTCACAAGACATCAGTATGTTTAGTGCTATGGTAAAAAATCATCACCACCTAGTGCGGAGGAAGAGAGTATCAAATATCAGCATACTAATCATAGACATAAAATCAATTAAATTGTATAATAAATTACCTGGAACAATCATAAAAGAAATCAACATTGAAATTTTTTAGAAAAAAAAATTATGAACCTACTGCTGAAAGAAGCCCTCAACAAAAAAAGACTTTAACCAAATAAAATTTAGCACGATAAATAAAAAAAATATGCTTTGCAATTGTTGTAAATTGTATATGTAATAAATTATTATTAATATTATTATAGAATTCCAATTAAATTGAGTTGAGCTTGAAAGAATATTACCTTAAAGGCAGGTCGCCATCCAGGGCATTTTGAAATTGAGGCATGGAAAACAGAAAAGTTGATGAGAGCATATGCTGCCAAGAAGAAATTTGAGAGAAGAGGAGCTATTGCATTCAGCTGGGCTAGAAAAATAGCAACTTTTTAATACAAATGCAGAACATTTTCTGTTTTTATAGCACACACACAACAGTGCGGTAAGGGGAACGAGAAATAATAACTGTTTTTCCCACTCCCGCCCCTGTTCCCCCACCACTGTGTGTGCACACTTTAAAACAGAACCTGATTGATCATTTTTTCTTTTCCTAAACAATGGTTATAAGGTAGAACAAATTAAGGTGGTTAAATTTACAATTCAGGTTACAATTTACAGGTTTCAATACTAGTATTTTGCCAGTTTCATAAGATTAGAAAATTCTTATTTTTCTTAAAGGCTGAAAATAAGCAAATGGAAACATAAAAATATAGGCTCTGATAAACCTGCATTTTTATAATATGAAAATAACAGCAAAAGGGTTAACCATCAATTAACTACAGTGGACGAAGCCTCCCCATGCTTTTGTAAGGTATGAAGACTGGTTTGTGTACTTCCTTCATGCTAGTGTGGGCATAATATCATGAGCTATAAAAAGTTACGATAGTTTATCTACATGCAATCTAAATCACCAGTCTACCAAGCTTGAGATTGTATGTTCAGTTAGTATCAAAAATGCATTATCAAGTCCTCCATGGTTCATCCAGCCATTGTGAGGCAATTGGGAAGCTACGACTTCAGTAGTGGGCTCTGGTCTGGAAAGCTAGCATGGCAAAGAATGTGCTATACTGACCAAATGCCATTCATTGTACTAAAAGGTGTAACTACAGCCATGGTTATCAGGCAAAATTCCTTTAAAAAGGAACGTGAATACCTTAGAATTAATTAACCATGGTAACATGTCCAACTTTGTGTTTGTGTATTAATGGTACAACATAACACACAGTCCAAAGTACATTTTACATCGATACCAGTCAAATGGACAGCCATAAACCTGTCTTTATCTTATAATAAAATGGAAAGTCTACATCAACTACAGTTTGTCTATGGTTTTAATTATCACTACAATGAAATCTGTATTTTGAAACAAGCTAAACTACCAACCAATCAGAATGCAGCCGAAGGCGATCAAGGAAACCAGGATGTATCCTCTGGCAGGGTCATTGTTAGCACCGTAACCTTTGGCGAAGAACTCTATATTCGGGTAGAGTTTATCTTTAGCCAATGCCTGAAAAAATATACCTCTTTAATCAACTAGCAAATTCACATATTTCAAACAATTTACTTTAGAGTTTTGTATTAAGTACTATGTGTATTATATGTGTCTGTAATTTTAGTCACATTGAGGGTGATTTCAGCATGAATAAAATCTTGAGAGTAAGCCATTTAGATCGTGTTTGATGTCACAAATAAATGTAAAAAGTTTCTTAGCAAAAGGATTTTATTACTTCATGAAACTTAGGGAAAATATGTAAAAAAATTAGACTTTACATAACACCATAACACCAGGTGTACCATTCGTTCTTTTCATTTTTTTGTGTCATATTCCTTAGATATGACTGTTTTAATAAACAACACAGCTTAAAAAATTTTGTCATGAAAATTCATAAACTATTTTGATTCAAGAAGAAGATTGTCATGCTACTCCAAAACTAATTAACTAAACTACAACTTAGTGAACTTTTAATTTCATGTGTCAAGGGAATAAATTTTTTTACCTGTAAAACTCTAGGAGCTCCAACAAGACTTGCGATGGCTGATGATAGGGTGGCGGCAAAGCAGCCCCCGTAAATGAGAGGACCCCACACCGAGGTTAGCTCCATGGCCTGTGGATGTAAGATAATTTATTGTGTATTTAATTTACATTGACAAAGTTAGAATCTACTCAAAGAAATGAGCTAAGCCTTAACCTAGTCTTTTTTCAATTTTTGGAAGAAGAGACTTAAGGTGACCTATATCCCTTCTAACTGGACAGTCTGTGGCTGTGTCTAACAACTGTCATACAGTTTGTATATTTTTAAAACATATGTCTTTTATCTTTGTTGACTTTGTTTACATTTTGAACTATTCATTCTTTTTTGTCATTAATAAACCTTCTGATGTTCCGCATTTAGTTATTATTATTAGTTATCATTACACGCACCACAAATTGGTGACCCCGACATGATCCGAAGTCAATTTGTGAAAATGTCAAACACAGAAGAAAACGTCAGTGATCCAGATCTTCATCTCTCGAAAATAACAATCATGATCCCACCTTTTTGGCGTAAGAACGTTCGAGTTTGGCTGCGTCAGGATGACGCCCAATTCATCACGAAAGATATCAAACAGGAACAAACTAAGTATTATTACGTACTAGGTAACCTTGATACTGATGTGGCCGAATTAATTTCTGATTTTATTGAGAAACCTCTAAGCAAAACACCTTACCAAGATCTTTGTAACCGGCTAATCTTGGAGTTTGAAGAATCGGAGAGTAGAAAATTTGCAAAACTAATTGACGAACTGGAACTGAGCTCAAATAAACCTTCTCAACTTCTTAGGGAAATGCGTACTCTGGCGGGTACACAAGTTCAAGACGAATTCTTAAAAACACTATTTTTGAAATGTCTTCTACTTCACGTTAGCTCGATATTAATACCGATTCTGACTCTCTAGACAAATTATCTATTATGGCTGACAAAATAATGGAGTATTCCCCCATCCATTCTCAGCAGGTTCACGTGTTAGGAGACAACGAATCAACTAACGCACAACCCGATAGGTTATCTCGTTTGGAGACGCAAATATCCGAGTTAGCCAATCAAAAGTCAAATCAGATAACACAGACCATTCCTAACCGTCTAACTGTTTTTCTCTACTTTTTTCATAATTTATACAGGGTGGTTTTAAAGTTCCTTCCCCCTATTATCTTTTTTATTCTTTAGAAGAAATAAATTACCTTTGGGAAACCATACAAACTTAACCGAAAGTATCTTTTGAAGCTATCAAAAATTTTGAGTGCCCCCCAAAAATTGGGGGCACAATTTTCAAATGTAAAACCCCATCAAAATGTACCCCATTTTGAAGGTCTTGAAATTTAAAGATGTTGGGTGTATATTGGGGGTCTCTACCTCAACCCAGTACAAAATGGCGGCATTTTGAAAATTATGACCCTGGGTTTTTTAAGTCCCTTCCCCCATTGGTTTTTGCTACAATTTACATTTAAAGTGATTTTTAATGATGGGATTCATTTTAATAGGTGCATATTCTAACTTTTGTAGTAATTAAAAATGTTGGGAGGTCTAAGATGTAGGAGTCAACTTCCCAATTCCTTATGAGTGTTATTTGACATGTCACATGACTTTCTCATAATGAATCTGAAAGTTTACTCCTATATCTTAGATCTTAGGAACCTCCCAACATATAGTGGATACTTACTTGTATTGCTTCTTTTAGCATTGGTGGCAAGTAGAGCTGTATTATAAATATATCATTCAGTTAAGAGCAAAATACATAGTGGTTCTTGGGTTAAAGAAAGCTTAGTAAAACTCTAAATAGTTAGCATTACCTGATTGTCGTTCTGCAACCCATATCTGCAGCTTCCGTTGCACTCACTGATCTGTTGGAACAGCTCCGTTCCCTCTATGCCCTCCAACTCCTTGACCAAGGTCATGTTCCCGGTCGCGTCACGCAGCATGCATCCCCCCATCATGAAGGCATAACTGATATATGATAAGAATGTTGTGGCTATAGCCAGTAAAGTTCCTTTGGGAATTGCTGAACTAGGGTCCTGAAAAAAATAGCTATTTGAGTCATTTAAATTAATAATTAAAATATTGAAACAAAACTTACTGCAAACTTCATTGGTTTGTTCTTCCTAAGCTCAAACAATAAAAATACCCCCATGAAATCGTTTATGTATTGTGGAAATAGGGAACAGAAAAAATAGAATACTATATCCAAGTAAAAGTCACGATAACTTCAAATATTTAAACCTTTTGTTTTGTGTCAACTGCTTTATAAATTTAATAGGTCCCCCGAAAAATGTTCCAAGCAACAAAAAACTAGTTTCAAATTATCAAGCGTAGAAAGTTAAATAGACCGCAAAATATATTCGTTTTTGAAATGTCGTCATTTGGATCGGGGTACCCTTTCAATAATGAATCTGATCTTTCTTCTTTGGCATACTATAATTGATATTGTAAGAAATGTTAGAAACTGTTCCCAATACCAAATTTGTTTCCGTGTTCAGCCTTCAGTTAGAATCAATTACCTTCAGATCCCCTGACAGATTGGCACCGGCCACAATGCCTGTTACAGCGGGAAAGAAAACAGCAAAAACGGAGAAGAAGTCATGTTCCACTCCTTCAAAAGTTCGGTAGTCAGGACTCAGGTTTTGCTTGAACAACTCTACTGAAACGAAAATTACATATTTAGCGGAATAACCAACACACTTAAGCCAGTGTGAGCAGTGTTAGGGACAACTGAAATTCGCTAGGTCGGTGCTAGTGTCTCAAATTCATACAAGCTTCCTGAGTGACCTGTTTTCTGTTTCCGTTTTTTCAACATTAAGGATTTTTAGACCTTTCTTTTTCAAAAAAGGTCAAAAAATGTTTCTTATTTCAAAATCTCACATAAGTTACGTGAAAAAGGTCAGTCATTCATCCACCTTGACCACGTTCCCGAATTTCAGCTCAAAATCATAAGTATTTTTCCCTCACTTCTTGCATGAAAAACAAAATTTCCTAATTAATCACTATTTAACTCAAAATTCTTTCACTAAAAACTTAAAAAAATATGCCAAAGCATATTTTATGATAAAATCTAAAATAAATGTTAAAATTATGCTTTTTTGAGGCATAGGTAATCGATTTTTTCACCTACACCACTTAAAAAGACATTTCAACTTATTCAAGTCAAAGTGTTCACCAGCATGGGTTGGTGTCATATAAATATATATTCAATACATTTAACAGTTTAAAGATAATTTTCAGCTATGGGTTATTTTATCAGTAAATACTCCCACGCTTATTCTTTTAAGTTTATGTTAAAATGAAAACTTAGAGCCAAAGGATATCTTGAGGTCACGGCGATCCAACCACAGTAATACTGGAATCCTCTGTGGATAAAAAAGAGAGCAACCAAATCACTATCATAAGAATTCGGCAAAGAAGTCTCTATGGTTAACAGATTGTTCTTAACCCTTTAAGGAGTAACAATGTTTTAAAACATCATTATTTGAGAGCTATTAAGGAGTAAGGGTGAAAACTCAAAACGCACCTAAAAATAGTATTTTTTTCACTAAATTACATTGCAACATGGAGTAAATATAGTTAGAAATGTGCTTTAGGTTCAAAATTCTCTAAAATAAACATTTTAGAACTTTTTTCAATTTTTCATTTTTCAAATCTTCAATCTAAGTAACTAAAGAAAGCAAGCACCGAGTTATGTCTAGTAAACGAATAACTCTCAGCTACTGAGATACAGACATCAATAATAGGGTGTGTAGAACGCTTTCACTTTTATTACCCGCTGAACCTTCAGTGCTAATAAATAACAGGACTAATAAACTTCATCTGTGTCAGGTTAGATGTATATATATAAAGTATTTGAACAAATTTTGTCAAATGACGTTTTAAAACGTCGCTCGCTACTCCTTTTTGCGGAACCATTAAAAAGACGTTTTAAAATGTCAATACTATTTTGATGCAAATAGGGTACTCTTTAAATGGTCAATCATATATTTTCAAAGTTTTCATATAAAAATTAAATTTTTATGTTATTTCTTTTTTTAATACTTATTATACTTTGGTAACAGTTGGTCAAACATTTCAACTCATTTATGGAGGTAGATATCAAATGTGGAAATAAATATGGTTGTGACATCTAAATAACAAACTACTTTAACAAAAATTAATACACCCAGAGAGACAGACTGCATGCATTCAAATGTCATTCTAGTTCAATAGAAGTTGATAAGAGTAAGTGTATGATAAGAGGAGATAAAGTATTACATTTTTATATCCAATTTTTACGATCTCTGAAAATAAAGAACTTTATATATTAATTGTTTTACATTTCCATGAACAATGCTTAATAGTGATGCTTTCACAACTGTCCTAGTAAAAATGAGGAATTGTTTAGTATACCAAGTAGAAGATATGTGATACTTTTGATAAATTGACAAAAAAATATCAATACATTTTAAGATAAATTGTTACTGCAGATGAAGGTAGAAGGAGTAAATGAGATGAGGATTGAACATGAGCCTTTGGAACTCAAGAATGAGATAATCAACTTTTTTACTGTAAATACAATATAATTGGTTGCTAAGATCATGTGATACTCTATCCCTAAATGCAAGTCGCGTAGAACATATTCACTTAATTTAAAAAAAATTCGCTGTTAAATAATTTCCTGAACTTCAGATTTATAATACTGGGTGTACCAAAAAGAATTAAACAACTTAATTTAAAAAATACTTCGAAGTTTTACTGACTTAGGACAAGAAACATACCATATTAGAAAGATAAAAACCTCAAGTTTTTTCAATGCACTACATGTGTTCAAAATGTGAACCACGGCTTGCTTTGCAGACATCTATCCTGACCAAATGTTTTGAAGAGTGGTCACATCTACACTTTGTACTACAGCAATAATGTGATGCCTGAGCTCCAAACGCTTCAATGGCAAAGGAGATACAAAAACGAAAAAAATCACCTGGGTTAAGTCGTTGATATCCTAGGGGTGTTTACAACCATTGCACGGATTAACTCAACCTGATCATTAGTCGTTGCTAGTCTCTCGGAGCTCTTTCCTTTTCCTAAGTAACCCAAGTCTTAAACTTCTAATGCCAGTCGTAAATTGACTTCCTACTTGGAGGGTCTCTATGGCAATACATAATACGTCCAAAAACAACGTTGAACAGTGGTGGCCGATCAAGTGCTTTCAACTCCAGCAATCAAGCAGACTTTTCTATAAGGGTATTTCTTAAACCATTTAAACCATTTTCTTAAACATTTCTTAAACCAAATCAATAAATGACAATTTTTACCACATTATCAGCATTGTTGACAAAAGTCAGGTGTGTAGGAAAAAACATGAGGCGTTTTCCACCCAGTGATACCAACCGCATCAATATCGGACAAGCAGATTGTATTAGATTGACTTACCAAGTTGTTTATTTCTTTTTGGTACGCCCGTTATAGAACATGCAGTAAAAGACCATTAGTTGGATGGTTTAGTGGTTGTAGAACCTGTTTCATAATCTGAAGATCACTGGTAAAATCTTAAAAAATTATAACGGTTTGTTATTATACCCAGCTGCTTTGTCCATCGGGCTATACTTGTAAATCCTGGCAAATGAAACAGCTGATTGGCAAATGAACCAGCTGATCTTTGTCAGTATCAAAGCTATGTGTCTTCAAATTCATTGAACTCATCACATTTACCTTTAACATACTCACCTTAAAGTATTCACCAGAGTGTCTAATCAATAAATATGAATAAAAAAACTCTTGGCGATATTTCTGATGAAAATTAATTAATTATAGCAGCGTACTTACAGTTGTATCCAACAAATCCTTTGGCAACTTCAAGGTCATTTTTGGGACCCAGAATAGTTCCAATGACAAAATCTATTTGGGATAGAATAAGAACTCCCAGAAGACACATTTGAGTCTGGAAAAACATTAAGAATAGCTAGAATTTTTCTGTGATTTCTTAATTCAATTAAGTGAATTATTCAATCAACACAAATTAAAGCACTATACAATTCTTGTTTGCATTTTAGAAAGTAAAAAATAATATTCTCGCTGATCAGATTTTTTCACTGTAAATTTTTGCTTTTAAATCAATATGATATTTCTATTAAATAAAGATACTGACATGGGAGAAGGTAAGGAATTCTGTCACCTTACAAGTAATGTTAAGTTGTAGATTAACAATCTTTACTTGAGACTCCATTTATTTTAGGAAGGGTTTTAGGGCCTCATTCACCTATACTTAGCCCGCCACGTAAACTGCAAATTTTTGACTGGGATATATAATGCAAAGATTGGAGTGAATTGAATTGGTGAACTGTACTGTACTGATAAAAACTGAAAGGCAACTCCTGGTTCTGAATCAGTGCTGTCACTGACCAAGATTCTGACAAGCCCTTCAAACTACAGTAAACCCTCACTAACACAACATTTTGAGGACACAGAGTTTGTTGAGTTACAGGTTTGTCGAGTTATCCAGAAAATTGAAATTTTTCATGTGTTTTAGATAACACATAACAGACTTGATTTTCAAATATAAATTTATTACTGTACAGTACTTACATAAGTATTTTTATTTTTTACATACTGAGTTAACAGCCTTTGAAGAAAGGTCAAATATTCAACAATTAAAATTACATGTTCTGATAAAATGTTTTATTGATAATAACTGTTTTTTTTATAATGATTCAACAATGGTCTTCCTCGAATAAGTAAACAATAGAGTGAGCTACCCGTCCGACAATTATCCGGAATATTTAACCTTGAAACAGTTTGAGGGCGCTCAATAAGTCAACTGTCCATCTCGGCTCGTTTATGATGATACATGACCCATGCCTGATGATAGCTCCTCTAAAGAGTTCAAACTAGTTGCAACTCTTAAGTGACATTAAGTATTATTACTGTTGTAATGTTAAAAAATTAAACTTAACCAATAAGATAAAAATCTTCATTCCTTCTTACCCTTGTGACCCAATCCATCCCAACAAATGCAAGGATCAGAATGCCAACCAGAGTAACTGAGCCGACCAATCGCACATCGTTGGTCCCGTTGTCGAGAATGAACGTGCCGAACATCCTCATGACGTCTTGGACAGACTCACAGAACCCGACAATGTACATAGACACAGCTACGGAGTTGGCCAACGTGAACATTAGACCAATCGCTCCTCCAAACTCTGGCCCAAGCGAGCGAGAAATCATGTAGTAAATACCTCCTGTTTGGAGAAAGATGTTGACGATTAGTGGAGGGAGTATCAGAGTTTGCCTGTTTCAGAAGAACCTCACCAGAACTGAATTTAAAACTTATGCAGCTTATGTTCATTCATTATGAGAAAACAAAACCTATTTAAAAGGAGGCTGTAAGAACAAGTTTTCAAGAAAGTTAAGCCCCATTAGGTAATAAAATAGGCAAGAAGAGAATTGTAAGAGTTCTTGATTTTACATAAAAAATCATATGCCTCCAGAGTCAAACTCACCAATATACAGTAACTTGAACCCCTGACTTTTACAAACATGTATCTTGTACAAACAAAAAATTAGTTTAAATATTTTTAAGCAATAAGAAGTTTTTGGTTACTAACTAAACTCTACTGACTCTATACTCTAAACTCTATACTGATTTAAGTTGCTCTAAAACTTTCATTTTTTCACATATTTTTGATTTTTGCACACCATATTATTTAAGAAAACTCTGCATATGATTGTTGCTAGTAACAATTTCAATCATAAGCCCTATTATCATAAAAATGCTTGTAGTTTATTTGCTCTATAGGTACCTAGTTTAAATTTTACTTATATTTACAAAATAGGACCTGCTACAGAATCATTTAGTATGATTCAAAATATATTACAAATATATATCAACAATATCAAACATAAAAATAATATACATGCATCACATTCAACTTGAAAAAAAACATTCTAGTAAAATTAAGCAAAGTATTTTTTAACCAAAGTCTTAAGTTTGGAGTTGAATTCTTTCTTAAAAGTATGAAAATCATTCTTTTCTACCTATTCAGTTAAAACCTTATTTGCTTGCTGCTGTACTGGAGTGCATAGCAAAATTGTGAAGGAAATATATGTTGAATCACTATGTTATCTTACCTTTTAATATGTAATTTCCGGTTGGTTAACATTTTACAAGATTGCTAGCTAAAAAATAAAATACTTTTTGATAAATAACAGGAAACTGATTTAAAAATGATATGGTAATTGGGACGATTATAAAATCAGCGATTATGAGAAAATAACATGTTAAAATACCTTAACTCCTTTAATCCTGAAATAAGATTACTATTCCAGTTGAAGCCTTGTTGTCTTTTTAAAATAATTTACCTGATAAAAATACCTTAAAAGGCAGCAAAGCTAGAAAATAGGGCAAAACTAGTCGTTGGTGGAATCTTTTTAATGGACCAAACAAGCTTAATTTAAGGAGAGTCAGTGTAAAAAATTTTTGATATTTTGTGTTAACATTATAAAGATATAAATACAGTTTAATACTCATACATTCAAAATTTTTTGATTTGAAAAACTACCTTACGGTCAAAGCAAAAATTTCACGGACCAACTCATCGAATATCAGTTGTGTTAGCAACAATGTTAGTTGTCATCTGGCTGCTTAGTAACACAATTGTATTTATTGTCATACTTTGTTTATGTTTACAGTGAACTATGGAAACCAATTTTGCAAGATACACCGAGCTGAAATTTTATTCGCGATTCTCCAAGAATCGGGGTTTCACATAGATATGTCTTAGCTCTCTCAAACTTTAAAGATATTATCATTCTGTTATTTATTTTTTTATTTTACTCAACGTAGTTTTAATATGAGTTCAGGAAATTTGCATAGTTTTTCTAGTGTGATTTACAGCATAGTTTGAAAAAAATTCCTATAAAAATTATGATATTTTGAATAAATTTGCATACTTTTGCAACTTTTTTGAAAGTTTTCATAAATGAAGGTTTATTAGATATGAAGAATCTGTCTGGTCAAATGAAAGATAAATATGTAATGAAAAAATTTCGACCAAAATCAGTTTTATATATCTTGCGGTTTTCGAGACAATGTACCTTGAAGGTAAGATAGTGGCGTGGAAGGGGTGATCGCCCTGGGAGCCCGCGGCCAGGGGGCACGGAGGATGCAGTGGTATGACAAAGAATCTTAAAAAAGAATGTTTTAAAATATTCTTTTGTACCAATCCCAATTTGCCTGACAACATCTCGCGCTGGGCGCCAAAAAACTACTTGGCGACTGACGGTCTGCTTGAAGGTAAACCAAATTAACATTACCGAGCTAGGGACACCCGACTCTCCTTGCTATAAAGAACCTTTAAATCCTATGAGATGCAAACTTAATGTTCAGGTCAATAGTTCAAATCTAGTCCGCAGAGACCATTTTTAAGATTGTCGTTTGTAACGTATGTAACCTTTTTATCATATATACAACAATTATCCTTGAAACAATTATGAATTAAGGGACAGTGAACCTGAATCCCCAAAATAATGTTTTTGAAATACTCTTATTGAATTTAATTCATGATAAAATGCCCTTACGTATATATTATTGCCACCGACCTGCCGAAATCTCTCCATTTGTGCTTACAGCTGACATTGAAATGGCCGTGACGAGAGTAACAAGATTAGCAATCAAGATCAGCGACGCGCCCTGCACTGAAACAGTCCATGCACATGCATCGTCATTCTGCGGCATGGAGCAGCTAGCAGCTCAGGGCCCTGCAATGAAGTGCAACAGTTGACTGCGGCTGACAAGCTTCGAAAAGCTGCAACGTGAAGGTGAATGATGAGATTGTAAGGTAAGCTAGAATGCGTCCCTTATCCATAGGTACTAGCATGTGAGTAGTTGTTGAAGCTGGCTAGTTTTAGTTCACTATGATGGATCCATGAATAAAATATGAAGATGAAAGATGAAGGGGGTGAATTCATTTATTGCCATTTAAAAATGAAGATTGGACTTACCACATCTTGAAAACCCTAACATTCCTTACCTTGAACATTTTAGGTTTTTTCCCAACACTCCATTAATGTCCCATTATTTTGTATTACTTTCAAAAAGTCATGTCAGTTTTACACAACAAAAAGGTGTTAAGATTTTTTCAGCGGATTGAATGTAATGGAATAAGCAGGTAAAGCAGGTACGGTAAAGCGCACAGCGAGAAGCGTGAACAAATTCTAAGAATGTGCTCGACTGATTAAGAAAATCAAAACTAAAATTTGAAAAGCTCAAAAACTGCAATAAGTCATAAAAGCATAACCCTAAAAAAAATCTGTACTGCCAAACAGGTTATCCATACTGTAAAATATATAGTGAAAGCCAAAAAGCAATGCATCAGACTGATGTGGTACCTCCTTCTATCAGCCCATTGGTACTGACTGCTGACATGGAGAGAGTGGTGAAAAGAGTAACCACATTGGCCAAGCATATGACGGCCACTCCCCACCCTAGAAACATCCTCATTACTCTCAAAAAACTGAAAAATAACTGTTACCCGCTGTCACAGCTTCCTCCAAATAATAGTTTCAGTATGAATATAATATAATTATTAGACAGGCACATAAGACCAACTTGAGGAAATATCTGACTATCTCATACAAAACCGAGCTATACTTTAGATATTGTTCAATAATTGTCTTCACTAGAAAATAGTGTCCATCAGAGTCACACAAGTTAGTGGAATATCTGTACTTGAATGTCTATACTTTAGCTGCTATTCATTCCGATAAAGAAATAACTGTCATTTCACTCTAGAACAAATTCTTTTCCCAATTGAAAGGAACAGAAATATACCTTTGTACAGTAGAACCTCCCATATGCGACCATAACGGGACCGGGCCATGGTCGGAACAGCTAAAAGATGGATATCAGGAGGAGCTAATTAAACACGTTCCCTAGGAAGAAAAATATGTAGCTACGCATTATTGTACCTTAACGTACCTATATTACATCAATTTAAACGTGAAGACATGTATAATAACTGGAAAATAATAATATTTATTCGTAATTGAAGAATAAGTCTTTTATGTTTTATCATAGGTTTTATCACAAGAGTGTGGGTAACATAGATATACGCACGAACGGAATGGTCAGTTATTGGGAGTATTCGGATATCGGGAGGTCGCATTTGTGAGGTTCTACTGTAATATTATTTTCAGTGAGAATATTTTGTTTGTCAAACTCATGACCATTAACCTTAAAAACAGCTGTAAACCCGTATTACTAAAATACATCAAAGAAAAAGGTGTCAAAGAAAAAATATAGTGTGATATGTTCAAATATTGAACGTTTGACTTACAAAAATAAAAAATTTTTTAAAGTCGCTCAATTTATAGTGTATGATTTATTATAAATTGTCAGTTTAATATCAGCTACTCTTCTCACCAGATCGTGCTAAGGGACAGATGTCATGTCAGTTATTCGTGCTTCGGTCAAGTTTTCTCACAACGTGACACCAGTGGTGACCACTATACAATGTGGTCAACCTCACTCCCTTACGTAAACAGATTCATTACAGCAGAACACCTAACTGAGATGTATAAAACATCTGGAACTCAGATGAAGCATAATATTATGTTTGACAATCATTGTAATGTTTTTGGTTCTCACCCTCTCGATTAAATTAGTCTTAAAAACAAGTCAAATTACGAGGAGTGTAAATGTGATTTCATCTGTAGTTGAATATAGATCATCCTAATAGAATTAACTAATTTTTAACTATGCCTATAAGTTTATAATTGTTTACTCACCGATTCCTGCCTGACCAATCACCCAGGACAGTCGCAGGAACAACATTACCCCCCAGATGTTCAGGAGACATCTCATCTGGAAATATTTAAAACAATTTACAAATGTAATACAATGAAAAGAAATGTAACTAGAGCTCTCAAGACTTTCTGTATAAAATATAAGCAATCAGTTGTCACTTTCAGTTAATTATTTATAATTTTCAGGGAGTAATAAATTTTTATGTGCTTAGTACTGGATAAACCTCAGATTTGTTTCAAAATTTATCATAAAGTATATAATCAAGTTTGATTCTGAAGTTTACACGAGCATTGTAGAAAATTTTGTTGACTCTCTGAGATTGGATCTGAATAATAATCTTCATTTTCCCTAAAATTAAACTTTAAGGAATGTTTTTTTAATAAATAATTGGAGCATCAATGAATCAATTGGCAAATGACTATCAACTTCATGACTGATGACTTCAGTCATGACTATGACTATGACTAATGACTATGAACTTCATTTTGCCAAACTAGCATCAACATCAACTGTTTTGTTGTAAAAATATAGACAATGACTTACATCTAAAAGTAATATTGAAACTGTCGCCACTTACATAAACTCCTTCAATCCACCCGAATTTAATAATCTTTCCTTTTTTCTGGTCAGCTTTTCCTATAATACTGTAATTACTCTGTCTTCTTTTGGCCTATAACAAAACATAAACATTCAAATAAATGCACAATACATTAAAAGTAAAATGTATAAATAAATAGCTGAAACCATAAAACTAAACAGAAGTAGATAACTTTGACTTAGCCTATAAAAATACAATTTAGATAAAAGTATTATATAAACTCAAATAGAGCCCTTGAATAAAAAATCTTTTTTTACTTATTTCTTGTGGAGTTTCCACTGGAAACGCAGCTGCACCAAAGTTGTAAAAATAGGTGAATGGCCCTTTTATTTTTCCTTAAGATATTCTTCAACAGAATAGTATGGCCTCATCAATAGATGGACTTTAATGTTTCTAGATGTTCTATGTTTTTTATTTCATTAGGCAATTTGTTAAATAATTTTGAACCTAGGGTCGTTTTGATTAAGGTTTAAAACTTGAGGAATGTAAACATTGTTTTTTCCTATTATAACTATTATAAATCATAAATAACCCTTTCTTATAAATAGGACAAGAAATGTTTTTACCATCAGAACTGATTCTAATACAAGGGTTCTTACAAGGGTAAGCACCTATTGCTTCTATAAAAAGTATTTTGGTATGAGCGAGTAGGTCCTTTAAATATGGATCTACTTATTATCTTTTAAAGAAGAAATATAAGATGAGCAGCTGGGCTATTTCTCAAGAACAAGATACTATAATAACTAATAATATTAAAGCATCCGAAATACACCTTAATCGCCCAGGACATCATTATCTACCAGAAAACAGTTACAATTAGACATTTACAATACACAGCTAATACGTATTTATCAACTAAAGAGGAAATGAAATCTAATAAATGCATTTAACCTATGACCATTCCATAACAAGTACAGTTTTAAAAGCAAATTGTGAAAAGAATCATTCAGGAATACAGAATGTGCAGTTTTGTAGTCTGTCATTAAAGATGTTCAAATGTTGTTTTGGTTATGGCTGGTTGTGGATGCTATTGATAAGAAGGATGTGTACCTACTGTAGGCCTACTCGTAGGTAGCGTGTTTGAGGCCGTTTCAGTGCAGGACACGGCGTGAGTGGGACAGTCCTATTGCGACAATAACCACAGCCTCCCACGACCGTCGCGTCTTTTATAGCCGCACATCTCGGACATCTCGACCTCTACTCCAGAAGGAAACGAAGAATCTATCGACCACAGATCTTGGTGTCACTCAGGAGTAGTTCTCAGCCAGGAACATAGATTCTACGGAGAGAGAAAGCTGTCTTGCTCGTTGGCCTATTAATTAATGTTTCTGGCAAATTAATCAGCTGATATTTTTGTCAGTAACCAAGCACGTCATCAAATCCATGACACTCAACGTACTCATGTTCACCTTATAATATCCACCGGATTAGGTAGGTGACTAGTTTATATGAATATAAAAATGAGACTGATCCGAGTACGGTCAAAACGCGGCAAAATACCACACAAACGACAAAAAGCAAAGGAAAAACATCTGACAGAACGATCTAAATTAAAAGAAGAGATATTGTCCTTGCCGATATAGCCATGGTTTATCAAAATGTGTTGAAAGACAAGAGATGGATTTCGAAGTCATTTTCTAACGAAAAGGGTACAAATAAATGACGAGATGAAACATAGAGGAACTTATCTTGTGAGACAATACAAAAAATAGAGGTCTTTGGTAGTGTAATCCAAAGAACGGTAGGTGATTTACTTGTTCGTGCAAACAAAAAATGACATGAGGATCTTGAATGGGTAGTAGTCATTCTGATATTAAGTGTCAGAAACCAAAGGAAGAGTCTTGGCGATATACATGAATGAACAGGATGTGATGTCTTTGTTGATACAAGCAAGTCAAGGGAAGATAATGCCCTTGATGATAAAAGTAAAAATGGGAGGTGATGTGCGTCCTTGGTCATGCAAGTCAAAGGACTGAAGAGGTATTGTCCTTGACTGGTCAATCGATAGTCATCTGACAGAAAGTGTCGAAAGTCGAAGGAAGAGAGGTATTGTCCTTGACCGGTCAATCGATAGTCATCTGACAGAAAGTGTCGAAAGTCGAAGGAAGAGAGGTACCGTATTGTCCTCGACCAGTCAATCGATAGTCATCTGACAGAAAGTGTCGAAAGTCGAAGGATTAGAGGTATTGTCCTTGACCGGTCAATCGATAGTCATCTGACAGAAAGTGTCGAAAGTCGAAGGAAGAGAGGTACCGTACTGTCCTTGACCGGTCAATCGATAGTCACCTGACAGAAAGTGTCGAAAGTCGAAGGAAGAGAGGTACTGTATTGTCCTTGACCGGTCAATCGTCACCCACCGTCATTCATCCGACTTAGCGTACGCTCGCAGAGTGGATAATGTGAGGATGAAGGCAATCTAAGGTGCTTCCTCTGCCAATCACAGTATCGTTAGAGCGGTCAAAGATAATATACTGCGATGACGGCGAGTCCCTGTATAAAAATAGCCATCTGAAACTTTACTATGAAATTCTTCTTATAGCTTGTGAGTGATCCGAAATCTATTTACCGGAACTGTGGGGACACATATTGAAACTTTATTTTTGTTCGACAGAAAAATATTCTCACAGTTGAGGAAAAGTAATGTCTTCATCCACTTACTTTTTTAGTGTGGATTTTTTATCAAACACATAAAGGTTCTTCGACAGATTGAACAGATTTCCTAGAGGAATCCATTGGAGGATTTTCAGTCTGAGGTTTTGCAAAGGCCAGACTTAATGTCGTAACTGTAGGCAGTGTGTATAGTAAATACAGACTTTCATTTGTATTTTGTAGATTATTAACGCCAGTGACTTTGTTTAACATTTTGGTAGGGAACGGTGCAAACCCTAGTATTGTTATTTTCTAACCTGTCGACCTTTTATCGATAGAATATTCATTGGTTTTGTATTTCGCGGTCAACTCTGAGCAATAAAATAGTCAAGTACATAATTCGAAGACAAAAAATAATATTCTAAGTAATTCCTCGCTACATCTGATGTAGTTTTGTAAATTATGTTGTAGGACTTCTAGGTTTACTGAATGTCATATGTATTGTCGTGTTGTTTGTTGATAAAAATATACAGGAATTTGTAATTGAATGTACTGTACATGCAATTTTACGATAGAAAAGAACAATTCGCAAACATTGAATGTGTTGTTTGAGATATATATGGATTTTATTTGTATACAATTTTTAACAATTGATTAGACGTAGTTTGAGAGCGAAGAGAACATATTTATTACTTCCGGTGATGACGTCACCCAAATAAATAACAAGCTTATGAACTTGCTATGATTCTTAGCATTATTCCCAGTCATGCCTAAAACAATCGAGGAACATGTAACATTGAAATCCTTCACTGCCAATTGAACAAGGGCTGACTCCCAATTATTAGTAAATAAAATGTAGGTAGGGTATTTATTTCCCTTCGTGGATGTTTAAAGGGGGTTTAGGTCCTCTAAACAGCTGCCCTTTTAACCATAAGACCTCACTAATCATATGACGTCACTGATTTAAGTTTTGGCCTGACGGATTTCCAGTCCCCAATAAAATAATACTGCACCCTAAAAATTATCATCTAGTCACACTGACTTTATTTTGACAAATTCATTGCAAATTTGTTGGTTACCATATTGAATAACAACAATTGTTTACATTTACCATTTTTCTCACGGGATATGTGTGAAAAGGCGAAGGTACTCCAGAATTTCTTTCCATTTCGGTTTGTTATATTTCTGAAAAACAGGGAGTAAATTTTAATAGGTTGTTTACCTTAGGTCTGCCTAGGACGGTGAAGTCGTCCTGTAATCCAGCTACTTGGATGTCACGAATTGTGGATAGTTCTGAGCGATGGTCGGTGGGTGTAGTGTTCTCATGTGTGGATTAACGTCCGCACTATTGAATACTACGTTAATCCGAAAAGGCCATCGTCATAATTATACCAGTTCGTAATCCAGAGGGAGTGGTTCGGATTCCACGTTAAACTGTACGTCCCTCAGTTGTTGCCATGGGCTGTTGGGCTATTAAAGTAACAGTCATGTTTAAGGAACATAACAGTATCAAGACTACAAGATCGCGCCACAGTCATCCAACACTCGTTTCTCTTTCATATTTGGCTTAAAATGCTTGTGGCACTGCTTCAATTTCAATAAACTAATCTAATCTCGTAATTCCTGTACACTACACTATAACATTTATTACAGTACACTTATGTGCGTTTCTTTAAGTATTTAAATCTTTGATTGGTCGAAACGCATAGAGTTTAGACTACTACTGTGCAAGAATCACAAGGCAGACCTAAGGTAAATAACCCATTAATATTTACTTTATACTTAAATAATGCACAGTGTGGTCGGTGTATGTAATTTGAAAAGGAAAGGAATTATTTGGCAGGAAAACCGAAAAGCTGTGTGTTGTGATTATCGAGTTGACAGTGGCGGAGGCGTGCCCAGATGACAGGGAAGGTGATTCTTCCGCTTCAGTTAAAACGTTTAGTCTTATTGACCGTTTAGTTGCGTAACGATAAGCCGTCAGAGTGGAGGTACAAATCCTCTCCCTCTCTCTCTATCTCTCTCGCTCCCCGCGATGTCATGTGTTGGGTATGTCACTGAGTAAATACGCCTACATAGAGATTATATCATAAGTTGCGTGAATTGTATGTCGAGCGATGTCCCATAAGAAGCGTATAAGATATTAGCGTTATAAGCACAAATTTCTTCTACCGAGAGTATTAGTGTTGAAAATATTTTGTTTCACTAAAATTCTGTGTGATATAATAAGATGTATTTGAATTTGGTATGATAACGTAATGCAGCGATAATTGCAATGACATTGGTCGACGGTATATATACTGTATAACGTGTATAGCCGCTTTGTCTTGATCGTTATGCGATCCACGCAGACCAGCGTAGCAGTCAATAGGCGCTGTATTAGACTCGTTCTTTCATCTAGTTCCCATCATCCAATCATTCTATCAGTTTTACTGCCTGCGTGCAACCTTTACTTCATTCATCCTTCCTACAATCTTTCACAGGAAATATCATTACGCAGTGTCGAATACTTTGACCTAAGTTTCGTTCATCCCTTTTTGCCTCTGAATCAGCGGAAACTATTTTACATTACTGAAAAGCCTTAAGGAATTTCAATTTATATAACCTCACAATTTCATAATAGAAAAAACCTTAACAGATCCTACGCTTGGGAGGATCAAGCATGTGTTGGAGAGTCAATTAAACACACAGGCTTGATCGTCAGCGACGGACGATCCGAGACGGCAACAACATGCGAATCAGATGACGCCAACTAATGTTCTCATGAATTTGCATTTTGACTTCTTTGACAGTATTATTAACTAAGGGATTCTGTTCTGGGGAAACAGCCTGGCTACCCATCGCATACGTCTGCAAAAAATAACCCTAAGGACTATATAAAGAACCTATTCTCTCTTATTGTAAACTTATTTTCATTAAATCAAAGGCACTTACCCTGCCAGAAATTTTTATATAGAATCATCTCCGATGTTATACAACAGACTAAATGTAGCATTCCGTTACAAGGTTCAAAAGTGGCATTTCGCCAGCTTGAGATCGTATTTGAAGTTCTCGACTTCGTCTCGAACTTCAAACGGTAGAGAGTAGGCAATACGTTTATGACCGAGTTACGAACGATATTTACAAAATAATATTAATGCTATGAATTGAAAAAAACAGGGTTTATCCGCCAAAAAAACATAACCTCAATTACGTTTTAAAGATTCTTGAATAGAATTTCGTTTGGTACCACAACGCCAAACGAAACTAATCAAACGGACAATAACGGGCATAGTGTAAACGGATTTATTGTCTTCTTCTTACTCTTCCCGGAACTCAATAACGGGCACAGTGTAAACGGATTCATTGTCTTCTTCTTACTCTTCCCGGAACTCAATAACGGGCATAGTGTAAACGGATTCATTGTCTTCTTCTTACTCTTCCCGGAACTCAAAAACATTATTATTCTTCCCGGCTTATCTAACAAAAACGGATTCGTTGTCTCATTCTTAATCTACTCGGCACCCAACAACATTATTGACATGGATATGTCTTAGCTCTGGGGGCTTGTTGGCGATTTGTAAGATGGAAAACACGTAATAGGTTTCCATAAAAACCACCACAGCTATTTTATTTGATTGTTGAAAAAGAAGAAGAACAGCTGTTTAGATAAAGTGAAAACAAACTACCTTTAGACATATCTATGATCTAACCTATTTCCTACAGGGAAGTAAATGCCAACAATACTAACATTTTATTCTTACCGCCTTCCGCTACAACAAAATGCAAATGTACGAGCAAAATTTGATTTTCAATTCTAATAATGGTGGCCGAAATCAGCTGATTACGTCGTAGTGTGATGTAAAAGTAATGTCTCAAATATATACTTCTCTTGGTCAAAAGTGGTCCAAAATACCGTATAGTTAAAAATTAGTCAACAAATTACGAGAAGAAATAAAAAAGAAAGATTCAGAAACATTCCAGTTTCAGATTAAAGAATAGTTATTGAAGAGGTGATGTTCTACCGAAGAATATTTGAAGGGAAATAATGACCAGTTAATCAATTATTGATAAACTGGCCATTTATTTCCCAATTATTCATTCAATTATTGATTACCATAATACGCAGTAGCGCTTCCATTGGGGTAGTTAAAGCCCAAATGTAGGATAAAACATATTTCCTTAACTCACATAGGACTTTTGTGTTTCTGTTGCAGTAGTTTTATGTCGTGTATGCGCTACTATTACAAAATCAAGTACAAACTATTAAACTTATATTTAAAATTTTAATACTTATCAATTGATTGGTATTCATAAAATTAGCTTTATTATTAATCATTAAAAATATTTTTAGAATAGAGAAAATTAATTCTTCACGGTATAATTTTTTTTATTAATTGTTATTGGGATTTTTAACTTTCTTATGTTGGCAATGAAGATTTTTTTGTTTTTTACGTTCACTCCGGTCTCCGGCCCAGCCCCACAACGCAGACGGTTGAGCGTGGGCAATTGTCTCATTGGCTGCAAACTGGGACCCATCCGGAATGTAAAGTACGCTGCAATCTGGCTTGCTCCGGTATTCGGACCCCGCACGAGGCTACGAGTGACGTGCCAGGAATGTACGGCATCAGTTTTATTACATAAATTAACTAAATTATCCTATCAACAGGGAAAATATTTAAAACTAGTCTAAGTTGATGGTTTCGTAAATATATGTTCATTTAATAAAATTAACTAATTGGAAGTTTATAACATGCCTTTTGTTTTTTAAGCCACAATGTTTCATAAGAAGATTGAAATATGTAATTAATATTTACATATATACTAAAAAGCTAATTACGCCTATTAAAAGGAAAGGTCAAAGTTTAAATAACCATATTTCACCAAATATACACTAAATAATAAATCGGAAATCTTTATCAAACATCTATAAGTTGTGAAGAACAAGTGTTGCCATAGTCAATGTTTTAATTGAGTAATTAATGAACATAAATATGATGTAACAAGTTAAATATTAAAAGATCTATCAGGAGGATTAGCAAAATTCTAACAATATATTGTATTGTATTCAAAATATATAGTCTACATATTGTATTGTATTCTAAATATATGATGTATTGTGATATACTGAAGCCTTCCGTGAAAACGGACGGAGTTTCTTTTCTTCCAGAAACGTTACGTAGTTAAAAAAACACAAGACGTGATAAAAATGTGAATTAATGAAAATGAAATTATTAACCAACGCCACAATGAATTTTGGGTAATCCTGCCCTACTTGTTAACTTAATCTTTGACAACTCCAGATGGACAAGTTGCGCTCAATGAGTTCACAAAAACACACGAGAACAAAACAAAAACATTCATATGGGCGAATGAAACGGTTTGGTGAAATATTAATGTTCGGTATTTATTTGATTAGACGCTGTAAATAACTTACGTAAATAAAATTACAGTTCTTTCGGTTTATTACTTGAAATTATGATGTTTTTGGTTACTTTTAAATTTTATATCTACCCTAAGAAACCCGAAAATGGTTTTAACCTTGGTTTGGTTGCGTCTGGGTATGTAATGAGGTGACACTTAAGCCGCATGTTAATCCAAAACAGACACAAGATAAAGTTATCTCACCTTCTGTTTGTCTTTCTGGTGTTTGCATAACTCTAAAGAAGGATTTGTGTTTGTCTTCTTCGTGAAAACGAGATCACAAACTGTTATGAGCTATTAAAACAACTGTTATACCTAATGGAGAAGATTTCGTGTACTGTACATTAAATGGGCGTATATGTAGCCTCGGACAGTCCTCCTCTTACCTTATCCAGGAACCTAGCCTCGGACAGTCCTCCTCTTACCTTATCCAGGAACCTAGCCTCGGACAGTCCTCCTCTTACCTTATCTAGGAACCTAGCCTCGCACAGTCCTCCTCTTACCTTATTCAGGAACCTAGCCTCGGACAGTCCTCCTCTTACCTTATCTAGGAACCTAGCCTCGGACAGTCCTCCTCTTACCTTATCTAGGAACCTAGCCTCGGACAGTCCTCCTCTTACCTTATCTAGGAACCTAGCCTCGGACAGTCCTCCTCTTACCTTATTCAGGAACCTAGCCTCGGACAGTCCTCCTCTTACCTTATCTAGGAACCTAGCCTCGGACAGTCCTCCTCTTACCTTATCTAGGAACCTAGCCTCGGACAGTCCTCCTCTTACCTTATCTAGGAACCTAGCCTCGGACAGTCCTCCTCTTACCTTATCTAGGAACCTAGCCTCGGACAGTCCTCCTCTTACCTTATCTAGGAACCTAGCCTCGGACAGTCCTCCTCTTACCTTATCTAGGAACCTAGCCTCGGACAGTCCTCCTCTTACCTTATCTAGGAACCTAGCCTCGGACAGTCCTCCTCTTACCTTATCTAGGAACCTAGCCTCGGACAGTCCTCCTCTTACCTTATCTAGGAACCTAGCCTCGGACAGTCCTCCTCTTACCTTATCTAGGAACCTAGCCTCGGACAGTCCTCCTCTTACCTTATCCAGGAACCTAGCCTCGGACAGTCCTCCTCTTACCTTATCCAGGAACCTAGCCTCGGACAGTCCTCCTCTTACCTTATCCAGGAACCTAGCCTCGGACAGTCCTCCTCTTACCTTATCCAGGAACCTAGCCTCGGACAGTCCTCCTCTTACCTTATCTAGGAACCTAGCCTCGGACAGTCCTCCTCTTACCTTATTCAGGAACCTAGCCTCGGACAGTCCTCCTCTTACCTTATCTAGGAACCTAGCCTCGGACAGTCCTCCTCTTACCTTATCCAGGAACCTAGCCTCGGACAGTCCTCCTCTTACCTTATCTAGGAACCTAGCCTCGGACAGTCCTCCTCTTACCTTATCTAGGAACCTAGCCTCGGACAGTCCTCCTCTTACCTTATCTAGGAACCTAGTCTCGCACAGTCCTCTCCCTTACCTTCTCCAAGAACCTAGCTTCGTGCAGCTCTTCCAGGGTCGGACGACACGCGTGCTTCCCCTGGATGATGTCCCGGTAGTGCTCCGCCCTTGGCAGTGCCTCCCTCGTCATCTGGGCAAAGCTTCGGGAGTTTCTGGTGTCGTACACGTAGCTGTTGTGCTCCATGGTGGGCGTCAGCCTGGTGACTTCGCCCCTCTCGCGGTCCCTGGACGGCGCCAGCTCGCTGATGGAGACCCGAGCCACCTGCAGCATGACGGGGGTCAAAACAAGCCAATGGTTGTGGAGTGGGCTTTGACTATTTTAAACAAGAGCTCTCATATTTAGGCATTAATGGATGTCGATTAATTGTGTAATATTTATTTTTTAACAGTTGCTTTTGGCGTCCTCCCTATAATTTACAGAACTATATGGAGCTAGGGAGTCGTTTTTACATTTTTGTTATTATTTATATTTCAGGTTTTATGTTATAGTTTAAAGTATTTTTTAATGTAAGCAAGATGTTTACAAGTTTTAAATTTACGTTGAGAAAGGTTTAGGTTTGGGTTTGATTTTAAATTAGGATCGTGGCTCTTACATTCGAGCCAAAATGCTAGTATTTTAGTTATTGATTTATGTTAGCTAGTTTTACATAATAATTCACATACTTTTGCCCAGAAATCATCGTAAACTGATCAGTAATAAAACAGTATATTCATTTAAAATCTCAGGAATTAATTACCACTAGACCATACTACACTAACAACGAGAATACATTAGACCAGGGAAACTTAATAGGATTTCTAAGAGAGTTAATTAATTGGTGTGCATAGCATTTTTCCCAGGACCGCGGTAGTGGAGGCTCGTGATCGCTTTTGGCGGAGTATAAGTCCGAGGGTAGAGAAACCCCTAGGTAGTCGGGGGGCTACGCCGGAAATCTATTTTTTCTAATTTTTGGAAATTAAAGCCTAGAAGAGTGTTTTAAGTCCGAAAGTACGAATGTCTCATACTTAGATTAGAAAATATAAATTATTTGTAACTAGGAAAGTGTTTTGTAATTTTTTCCTTAAATATTTTTCATCCGAGGGCCCACAAAAATTTCCCCAAGGGCCGTTTGCGGCTCGCGAGCCGCGCAGTGAGTATGTCTGCATTAGACGATTATACGGCGTCAGCTCACTTTCACTAAAACGGTATATTTCATTTTCTGCGATTCAGGACAGTTCACCTATACTGACTATAGTTCTATACAGGTTATGAGTTATTTTACAAAGGGTTATTTTTATACCCACCTTAAAAATTAAATAATATTTAATTTTGAGTTATTTCCAGACATTAAGCATTTTTTATAATAAAAAAATCACTGGAAAAGGGTATTTTCCTATTCTGACCTTCACAACCACGTGAGGGGCAGAGGAAGGCTCCCAGACTGTAAAATCCTTAAACGTAATCATTTTTATAGCTAATGTTACTTTTAAACAATATTTAGATACATCCCAATAATGCATACGTCTAGATTCAAATAAGTCATAGTTTTAATTAACGGATGACGGTTGTTAGTACTGTATAAAGATTTCAAAACGCAGTGTGTGTAGCTTATCATAGAAAGAACTCAAGGAAGATCATTCAGTATTTGTTTACCCGGTGACGGTTGGTAGTACTGTATAAAGTTTTCAATACACAGCATGTGTAACGTATCCTCCTCTATAATAGAGAGAACTCAAGGAAGAGGTTGCGGTTGGTAGTGCTGTATAAAATTTTCAAAACGCAGTGTGTGTAGCTTATCATAGAAAGAACTCAAGGAAGAACATTCAGTATTTGTTTACCCGGTGACGGTTGGTAGTACTGTATAAAGGTTTCAATACACAGTGTGTTTAGCTTATCATAGAGAGAACTCAAGGAAGAACATTCAGTATTTGTTTAACGGTGACGGTTGGTAGAACTGTATAAAGTTTTCAATACACATCAGGTGTAACGTATCCTCCTATATAATAGAGAGAACTCAAGGAAGTTGTGGCGGTTGGTAGTACTTTGAGTATTTGTTTACCAGCTGAGGATTTTCAAACTTTTACATTGTCTTAAGAATGACTATATACAGTATATATATATTCTATAAATAAAGTTCATAAGTTTATGAAGGTACTTCTACAGAAAGCGACGTCCCTTAAACATTGCTGACTAATAAAATAAGGTTACTTATCTTTAAATAAAATTTCTTATCTGCAATTTTACGAACTATGCCTCTGAAAGGTATTTAGCCTTATTTTATTTTATCACAGCTTAAAGGATTAAATATGTTTTCTCCTTCCCAATAGCAGAAACGGGCAGAACGCTGAATTTTTACAATGAGAATAACTTTATCTCGCCTTTGCTTAGTCAACTGCTGATAATACTGTTACACAGTTCAATGTCCGTTTTTTTAACCCTCATACAACTTGGCACAATTTTTGTGACTGAATTATTTTAGCTTTCAAGGGAGTCCAGAAAGCTTCCCCACCTGGAGAACGTCATATAAAATTAAATGTTATATTTTTGGCAAGTTTTAGTGCCTATTTATTTAGGGGTTTGTATATATGTTTATGTCGTTGAAAAAAAAGATTTTGTTGCGAAAGCGTTTAAAAATAAAATTTAATCCGTGATTAATTTTCCAGAAAAGATTAATTGCTTGTAAGAAAACATATTATAGAACCAACTTTCTACGACGTTCTGTAATTGGCTACTGTTTTGTTTAACACTCTTTCATACAATGACAAGGTAAATGTACTGAATTATAATTAAAATTTAAATAATTTTTCTGTAATAATATGAATTTAATTGGATAAAAATTGTAGAAATCCTTAGGTGTTATAGTATTAAGGAATAATAATATTAAATGAACTGTATTAATAGGTAAAAATTTGTTGAAGTGTTCCCAAATTTTAGAAATTCCTTAAAAAGTATCAATTGTGTCTAAAACACAATAATTGATCTGAATCTAGTTTCATGAAGGTTAGGCATTGTTTGTCTAATCTAAGACGTATCTAAAAAGCGGTAGTTAATATTTTTAATTACGTAATATCTATTAATTCCTCTTTCAAGTTACATAGCTGGTAAAAAATCGAATAATTAAAATAATTATTCGATTATTAGTTTTTTTTAAATTCAAATACGTATTAACCCCTTAAAACTTTACATTTTACTCAAGTTTCGTCATCTTCTGATTCCTCCCACAAAAAGGCACCTTTTCGTTTTATTAGTACAGTATTCAGTTAATTTCAAAATGTCCGGGTCACCTTAAACCTGCTGGAGAGTTTGTCAGAATGGCAGAGCAGATCTTGCAGCTCAGTGTCCGTCTCTTCGTGTCCCTCCATCGCTACCGTCGTCTCCTTGGCATCTCTAGCTCCGGCGCTCATGGTCGCGGCAACAATGTCAAACTTACCCGCCACCGCGGGAACATAGATAGCTCCGTCATCAGTGGTGCCAACAACGAAACAAAGTATTTCCCTTTATTACACAATTTAAAAATTAATTTCCCTAAATCAATAGTATATATAATAACGTAATACTTGATAAGTAGCATCATAGATGAACGGATCCTCTCTGGTAGAATCTTCTGATTAAAAAATAATATTTTTATTTTAGTTGTTATTGATATCATACAAAATTAAGATGAAACATCTCTTAAATGTATTAAAAATCTTTAAGAATTTATAGAGACTTATATAAATCTAAAAATAATCTAATCAAGTTGTTTACTCAACTAATGTGGGGTATACAGTTAAAAATTTAGAAATTTAGTTGCAAAACAATTTATTAAATTTTAAATGGGTCCTTAATATGTCCATGGTCATCTAAATATATTTTTAAACTTGATTTACAATTGAATCATCAAAATATTTTTATAAAAAGGCCTGATAAAAATATCAAACTATTCTGTGTAAACTAGTTTTAAATATAAGTTTTAACAGAATAGACAACCTTCTAGTATTTATAAAAATCTTCTTTCATAATTATGTACCAAAAGTCTTACATTGTCTCTGATTAGATAACTTCTCAGACATCACAATCCTGAATAAACACCTTAATGTTTCCAAGTACTTATGAAGTCATGTTACATTGTTATCCTTGAACATTTTCATGAAATAACCAAATTAATTTAACTTTTAGGAAAATATTGAAATGTATCAGAATTTATTGTGGAATACATTAAAATACCCCTGTCGCAGCAGACCTGCGTAATCAGCGAATTTCCAAATCATTAATATAATGACATATGACAAGTTTTATCAGTAACTTAAATAAGATTAACATGGGAAAGAGTATATAGGTTTGCAGCTGTGAGGAACATTGAAAGTAGGCATTTCTAGTAAAAAAATTGTTTTGACCGTTTATACCAAGTTTCTTAACATCTATCTATTAATAAAGGAGTTTACCTATTCTCTGTACGATTAACATGGGAAAAGAGTATGCAGGTTAACTGCCATACCATTAACACATGAACTATGATTTTTAAGCATAAGATCTCAACTTCATGAAGGTAAATACAAAGTTTCATCAAAAAATATTGATGGATAAGTGAAATATTAATTTTTCTTTATCCATAAGATTAACATTGAAACCCCAAAATACAACGTACTGTGTTTGGATTTTTTCGTGTCTCGGTAATTGTTGGAGGTAGAGAAAAACTTTAAGGGACTAAATTGTGTGTGACTTAAATTGTTTTTTAAGCTGATTCTAATGGTGAAAGATAAAAGAAAAACAAATTTAAATTACATATGAAAAACACAAAAAACTCATTTTATGAGTACAAGACCCCCCAAACTAACCGTTCCAATTGACCGATATGTCCAGTTTATGAACTTATCCGAGCAAATGTAGAAATACACGTCTCTACCAAATTTGGTTCCGATCGGACGATTTTTACGAGAGTTATCGTGTTCACAGGCAAACACACGCACACACACACACACACACACACACACACACGCACACACACACACACACATATATATTTTTTTGTGTGTTTTTATACTTATAACCATCATATGACTGCACTTCCGTTACAAATTTTGGTCTGACGGGTTGCCAATAGCTTCCCACAGCTAAGATATATTCATGTCAAAATGAAACAATGTTATAGCATGTATTATGTAACTGAATTGTTAAACATTTGACATTGAGGCAAAACACTAAACATAGAATGCGTTTGGAGAACAAGGTTTTGAAAAAATATTCATTTTGTGTGAGTACTAATTTATTTATCAATCTCAAAATTTGAGTTATTTCAGACACATTTTTACGTGAAATAGCTTGTTATCAACATTTTCATTAAATCAGTACAGTTTGTCAAGTTATTTGTCTGAAGAATGGCACTTGGAAACAAATAAATTATGAGAACTCTGCAACAACAAGGTGATAACTGGTGCAGAATGATAACCTTCAAGAGTTGTTACTGATAGTCTAGTGTACTCAGTACACACTCAAAACACATGTGTTATCAGTGTTACTCTGTGTGTTATTGACATGAACACTTCATCGTAAGTGTGTTTAACTTCCGATATAATACTTGTATTTAATTATTTATGTGTTAAGTCAAGCGTATTTCATATTGTTAATATTTAATATTGTGTATTTAATATTGTTGGGTGAGTTCTGGTGAGACATATTTTAGAAATGCCTATTTGGAAATTATAAGAACCTGTGGATATTAGTTTAGGCCTGCAGTTACCTTATTAATTAAGATGAGATGTTTTAGTGAATGGGAATTATTTTTTAGTTCATGATATCTTCCAGATTATTAATTTTCAAAACAATATTTTCCTACAATCTTAAAATAACCCTACCTGTGGTGTTTTATTATTATCTCATATACTTATGTAAATGTAAAGTTTCAGCAGATACATACAATTGGTATATTAACTAGGTAAAACTGGGTAAAAATGTCCTAATTAACTTTGTAAACTTACCTTTTTGAAGCCCTTGATCTTTCATTTGGTATTTCGATTTTAAATTTGAAGTTGCATTTGTATTTTGATTTTGATTATAGACATTTTTCATCACAATTTTAAGTAAAACAAAGTGTCACAACGTTTCGGGAACTGGATTTGATCCCATCCTCTGGCGAGCTAGTACCTTAAACATAACACGGTAAGACAACTACAAGGTTGTCTTTGTGATGAGTGTACAGGTTTTTTTCTTGTATGTGTAATTGTAAGTGAACGGTATTGTTTTTTGACTGCTTTAAACTTTTTTGGTTTTCAGCTTTATACCAGCATAGTCCAGAAAATGTAGTCTACTGATTGTGTTATGTGTGTCATGTGTTGTGTTATGTGATTGTGTTGTATATATGTTTTCTCTTATGATTTTATTTTACATACATGTACATGTGTGATTTGTTGTCCATGCTATTATGTAATAGTCTAATGACAATAAAGAGATTTGAATTTGAATATGTTTCAAGTACTAGCATGCCTGAGGATTTGATCAGAATCTAGATCCTGAAACATCGTAAAACCTTGTTTTACTTAAAATGTGATGGAAAATGTCCATAGTAAAAATCTTAATAATATAAATTCACCATCACCATTCACCAATAATAAATGTTGAAGCTACAAAACAAATTTGAGGGGGATAATAACTGTCATGGAAAAGTAGTTTAATATGACTTAGGTTTTGTGTGCCCTTAGAAACTTGGGGAAGGGGGGAGGTACTTACTCTTGATAACAAATAGTGAAATTTGTTATTACTTTCAACATAATGTCAGTGATGTGAATAATTTCCTATACTGTAATGTATTATTATAAAATACTGTTTATAATTTGCATTATTTGATATACCTGTAAGTCTCTGTAAGTTTAGAAAGGCATAAATAAAATATCAGCATCCTCAAAAATATATATTTATAAAAAATATATTTTTCAAAATGTGTTTTATATTCACGAAAGCTTCTTAGATTTTTTACAGTGGAATCAAACTGTTCATTTGTACTACTATTATATAAACGATTCAATAATGAAAGAGTAAATACTTTATAGGTGCTGTAATGCCGAAGTTCAGGTCAGGAGTTCACCACCATCATTTATGTCTAAAGTCGAGGCACAAGTCTGCTCATCGTGCCTACTAAGTTAGGTTTGTTTATGCTTAGAGTAAAGTAGACATAATTTATAATAATTTTCTGATGAAATTATCAGTTTTTGGTATATTTATATGATTTAACAGGGCCACGTCCAGGTTATCATCTAGAGACTCTCAGACAATACGCTTGTTTCATTCACTAAACAATTTGCAAAACATTCCATGTGTAAAGTTAAATTATCATTAGTGTTTTAGAAATATCTGTGAATTGTTATAGTTAGCTGATATTTCTTAGAGTTTTCTGAAGAATTTTATTTTCATAGTTTTGAAAATAATCTACGAGGATGCATACCATGATGTTGAAGAGTTCTTATCAGATGATAATATTCCTTTGGGATGCCACTGTCTCCAGGTTAGTAGTTAAGCAGAAAATACCTTTATGTCAAAATAAGCCATAAATTAGATTTTGTATAAGGCTTCTGGTACCTGATTTGTGTCTGGTACTCTTCATATTTAATTAGTCTGATAAATGCATCCCCCTTTACCGGCTGAGTTGGATATATTAAACTTAGCTATCTTTTTTTACAAATGTAAAACCCAAAAGTATTCAGTCTTAAGAGTCTTCTGTACTCAGTCATCTTGGATATTTAGACCAGTAACAGCAAGAGCAATATTACAAACTCTGAACCATACCTTTCTTCAAAACAAATTTTTTAATTAATTACGGCTCATAGGAATTTTTACAAGTAAAAGGTCAGGCCATTATTGATTAAATATTAATAAATTTTATTTAGCAATAGGTATTGGATAAAATTTGAGTAAATTTCAAAAACTAAACTCATATAATGAGAATGCTAGGCATTATGTCTCTTTCCAAAACCCCATAACAAGGATTTTGGAACATAACAATGTCACAGCCGTTGTTTGAATTTAAAAATTTTCTACTGAAAAGTAAAAAAGGTTCAGGTATTGAAGTAACTTATTATAAACTAGTTGATTATTGATTACTATATGCAGGGTATTGGATAAAATTTAAGTATTTATATATTTTAAAATACTATTCAACCAATAAATAATTACATCTGTCACATTATCACAAGTAAACAACTTGTCTTCTTTGTATTATTAGAAAAACAAAATATGTCTATTACGTCTTGTATATTATTGTGACATTGATGTCTTAGCTTGGGGGGAGGGGTGGTTGGCAATTTGCGGGACCAAAATTTGAAACAGTGACGACACCATTTTGTTAGTTATGTCACATGGTTTGTGGCCTCATAGTTTGTTTCACATAGTTCTTGCCATACTATATTTTCCACGTTTATACCACAATACTTGTGTATTGGTCATACTATTATTTTAGTTTATTTTATTTGTGCCATATTGAAATATCGTTTTGTTTTTTTATATGTCAAATCAGTTGTTAGTTCTTTGGTTTGAACTACAACAAGTACGGTATCTAATATTAAAAAATCAATAAATAGTCTTTATACAAGTGAAGCCCTGCTATTATTTTAATGGATTATGTATTTACCTAATTATATAAATTTATAATTTTCCTAGGCCCAAGAAGCCAATTAAGTTATCTCGATGGTTCTGATCTACCTACGCTAGACACTGCATTAATACTCCCATCCTACAGGAGACGAGGACTTGGTTTATCTATGTTACAAGACTTTGTTGATAGCTATCCAAACATTGACCTGGGAGTCAGCTACCCCATATCACAAGCCATGTGGAAAGGTAGTCAATTTTAGATCAGGCTAATTCAAATCACTTCTTGTAACAGATTTTGGTTTGGAAATTTAAAGAAGGCATTAATAGTATAGAATATAGTAAATAAACAACGTCATTTCACATAATTTCTCCCTCTAAAATTTACTTAATTAAAATAATTTCTTCATATTTTATATTTCTATTTAAATATCTCTCAATAATGTTTTGTATCTAAAGTATACTATTTTCTATACACATAAAACTTTCGTTGCCCAACTAGCACCTCCCAAAATGTAAAAGCTACATATTTTTTTGGGTTTTATTGAGTATACTCAATTGCTATCATATTGAGTTCATAGAAGACAGTTAAGAAAATAGGGAAAGCTACTGTTTGTATTTCCCATGATAATAATAACACTATGTGGGCAGTCTTAGAAACATACTATGTTTCACTGTGTGTTGTAAGTTTCTCAATTCCCCTTAATCATTTTTCATTGACTCATAATACAAAATGTTAAAACACACTGAATGATCGTTCCATATTTAACTTCAAATCTAAAAAAAATAACTGTAGAAATCTTTTGCACTTTTGTTCATACAAAAATAAAAATAAACATATAGTTTTTTCCCAAAAATATTAATTGAATTAGATATTCTGTAATTCAAACTAGGCATTGTTGCAGTACTCAAGAAGTTTCTGGGGCTCAATGAGAGCATGAAGAGGAAGTTCTGGCTTGTAAAAGACGACTGCGGGGAAGGAAACAAAACTTTGATCTGGCTTTGTCTTGGAAGATTCAATTTTTGAGATGAGTGATAAAAGAATACTGGTACAAATGTATACATATTTTTTTATGAATTTATTCATTATTTTTTATGAGTATTCTATGAATTTATCAATAATAAATCATATGTATACCGTCTTATAATTTTTAAACCAAGGTCTTCGTGTGAGAAAAAATGTCACCAGAGGACTCAACAAGTACCGTAGTTACTTGATTAAATCACGTTATTGATAAACTATCAATAACGTGATTTCTTGTGAGTTAAATATCAGAAGATGGTTAGTTTAATTCAAGAAAACATATCAATGCAACAAATGTGACAGAAAAGCTTCTGTTATAGATTACAGTATAAATGAAGTAAACTGAAAAGGTATAATACTGAACGGTAACTGTTAAAAGTTGTATCCTATTCAAATATAATTAATACTACTTCATAGCTGTAATTCCAGTATTAGGTGACATTGAGCTAGCTTTATAGAATTTTGTCAGTGTGAACTATATTATATAATAAAGTTGTTTCTACACATTTGAAAAACCAAACCAAAATAAATATTTATTATTCTTCTTGGAATATTATACGACCACAAATTAAAATTTATTAAAATTAGTAAGTTTTTTTTTAAATAAGATAAACTTTATTGTAAAATTATTTTACCGGGATACAAGTTGAAACATTTGTTTTTGGTTAATGTCATTTATTTTTAGGGTCTTTGTGTGGAAGATATAGTGTGTTGATTTTCTTTGGTTGACAGTGAAGCCTGTTCTCTCCGTTTTTTAGATGAATGATGGTCTTTGGATGATTTGCTGTTTGTAGAATTTTCTCCTCCTTTGGATTTTTGTTCCTATAAATTAGAATTTAAAATTATGAAGTGTTTGACAAACATAATTTTATATTGAATAACATTTTTGATTTTGTTGTTAAATTGAATATAATCATATTAGTTTGATATTGAAGCTGTGATTAATCAATAACGTGTAACGAGTAATTCATCCTTCTTCCGCGAATAAGTAAAAATAGCGAGCTACCCCAACCAATGTTGTGGAACACTGAAAGTAGGTGTTTCTAGGATAAACAATTTTGATTTTGACCATCTATTCCAAGTTTCATCAACATCTGACCATAAATAAAAGAGATTGCCTCTTCTGTAGTATTATTAACCCTAGAACACAAAGGCCGCCCCATGAACCAAGCGTTGTTACAAAGGCGAAGGCGTAGTGGAGGGCAGAAGGCACACATATGCCTTCCTTCCTTGTTGTGGAGCTTCATTTGGCACACTTACATTTAAAATTTAAGCAATAGATTGCCGGACGAGAGTTCATGGCAACATTGTGGCCTATAGCCACGACTTCAAGAGCTCTCTGTGCATTGCTCTGAGAAATCTTTGCCGACTTAGGGGCTTACAATTGGCTCAGAGACAATTTTCTACATATAATACATATGTATTGTTTAAAGTGATGTTTATCATGTTATAAAACATGAATAGGACACATGCATAATAAATATTAACACTATATACAACATATATTTACAATATAATATTTAACTAACACCATAAAACACGAAAAAAGTGAAGGTATACTATACTCTGCAATAAGACACCACGATTCGCACTTGTTGCGAGTCTGCCGCGAACTGTGCGTTGTTACAAAGGCGTAGTCGACCTGACGAAGCGAACTTAAAATACCTTAAAAACTCGTTAAACAAAGGACACAATGCGAACACCAACCAGACCCTTTCAATAGCATAGACCTTTCGAACAGACCATTTTTACGAGAGTTATCATGTTCACAGACACCTATATAAAATAAAATTTTATTGTTTTACAATTGTTCTAGCGAATTTCCCATAGGGAAGAAGCTATTACCATAGGTCTCACGGCAAGACTTAAGCCCAGGACCATGTTATTTTTTTGTTTTGTGGTGACCATAGGCCAAAAACAATAGTCGTTTATCAAATCTTATTCAGTTATTTTTGTTTTGTGGTCTAAATTTATATTTCAACGCCTTTGATAGCATCTCATTTTCTAATTTATTGAACTCTATATTAGTTAAGTTTTTTAACTTTATGAAATAATTTGAACCCTTCTTCTAATTTGTCAATATTATTGAGTTTGTTGTCTTCATATCTCATTTGTTTTTCATATAGGTTTTCAAGTTTATTCCCCGGCTTCTTATGTGTTATTTTATTCTTTTTCAAAATAGGTTCCATCCATTATTTCACATACTTTGAGAATTTTTCAACTGATTCTTGGTGATATTCTTTGCCTATTTGGGGAGTGTGTTAGCATGTATTATTTCTTTCTTGTATGATTTTTTCATATATATAATTGTTATTTTGAATTTGTGAAGTGTAGAATATATTGTTTTCGTCAATTTGATAGTGAGCAATATATTATAATAATTATTATCATATTATAATAATTAAATATACTCATATTATGTGTCATACTAGCGTAGTTGTGGTTTGTGGAAAGAATGTGTTCGGCTAACGCTGATTTTAGTGCTTATATATATATACTTTGAATCTTGTTTGAAAATTTCTCCCGGTTTGCCCAATATAATATTTGTTACAGTCATCACATTTAATTTTAAGGAAAAATTAATATTTCTGTTATCAATGTATATTTTTGGATGAAACTTAGCTTGATGATGATATTTAGCTCCATGAGGTTGAGATCCATCCATTTATGCTTAAAAATCATAGTTTATGTGTTTATCATGGCAGCTTACCTGCACACTCTTTTCCCATGTTAATCATATAGAGTATAGAAAAACTCCTTTATTTATGGACAGATGTTGATGAAATTTGGTATAAATGGTCAAAATAAAAATTGTTTATGCTAGAAATGCCTACTTTTAGTGTTCCTCACATCAGCAAATCTGCATATTCTTTCCCATGTTAATCTAATGGAGAAAAGCAAATAACTCACTCTAATATTTTTATCGACAGTTATTGATTAAACTTGACATATAATATTATTGATTTGAAAATTCGCGGAGTACGCAGGTCTGCTGCGATGGGGGTATTTGGCTTCTGGGCACCTAAAAACGAAAAATTAACATGGTCATGGGCTTAAGTCTTGCCATGAGACCTACGGCACCGTAATAGCTTCTTCCCCATGGGAAATTAGCATGCCTAAGCCACTAAAAATGAAAAGAAACTAACACCATTTATGATTCTCCTTCCATAATTTAAATTTAATACGGTTGAGTCTTGATCAATTAAATCTGTGCTAATCGAACTCTCCAGTGATTTGGCAATCAAAGACAGACATTCATCAGTAAAATAATTTGTACCTAATTGTTATATTACCAGACTTCCTCAATAATTAACATTTTCTTTATATTTAGTTTATGTTTATGGTTCCCATTATTAAAATAAGATAACTTTTGTTAATTACTGAGACTGTGATGAGTCTACTACCCATGCAGACACTGAATTGTAAGAGTATTTATAGTTTATTGAATAAATAAATAAAAAATATATAAATCACTTACAAGGTTCGCTTTATTTTTGGAATCTGGTCCATGAATGATTTCCTTCAACCTGTCCAATGCGTCTTTACCTGTCAGATTCTGGAACAAAAATTATAATTAAATTTACATTTTTTTAGCAAGGGAACCTATACTGTAATAAATGTAATAAATTTGGTATCAGAGCTATTTAGCAAAGAAAAAATACATTTTCAAAGCTCAGTTCCTCAGGTGCTAATAAAAAATTATTCAGATTGAGTTGACTTTGATAAATGTTTTAACATTATTACGGTATATAAAATTATTGGATTAATATATGAACAATTATATGAATATAGAAATTAAAATTACATGAATATATTATTAACCCTTTGAAAGCAAATTTTTCATTGCAAAACTCTCCTTAGCATCAAATTCTATAAAAATGTTTATATTTACTTCCCTGTGGGAAATAGCTTAGATCATGGATATGTCTAAAGATAATGTTTTCACTTCTTCTAAACAGCTGTTCTTATTCTTTTATATTAAAAACTCAACACAATAGCTCTGATAGTTTCTATGGAAAAATATTTTCCATCTTACAAATCGCCAACACCCCCTCAAGAGCTAAGATATATCCATGTCAAAAAAATTAAAATATTTTTTTAAATTTTTTATTACCCTAAAAGTTCTTTAGTATGAACACCAAAGACAATACTAGGTTATAAACAATATAACTGCAACTCGTGCAACTCGGTTATTGCGGCCTCGGCCATAACGTCAACTCGGATATAACGTCATTTATTTTTAGGTCCCGCCAAACTATATGTATTTACATAGGAAAAAACCTCGGATATATCGTCAGTAAATTCTCAAACCTCGTATATAACGTCAAGAAAATCGGGCCGAGATGAAGGCAACATATAGCTAAATAGAAAAAGTTCGGTCGGTGGTGCAACGTGAGGGCTGCGGCTATTGTTTAGCTACATTCTATTTTTAGAAACGGCATTTTATTGCTGTCTTACCGCTTTTTAAATGTGTTTGGTATTAATTAATTATTTATATTTGTATGATAATTATAGTACAAAAACTTTGTTTACTTCCCTTTGGGAAATAGCTTAAATCATGGTTATGTATAAAGGGAATGTTTTCAGTTCCTCTAAACAGCTGTCTTTATAAAAACCGTATAATGCCACTTCTGTTTCAAATTTCAAAAAACGGATTGCCAATACTGCCCCCACCAGAACTAAGACATATCCATGCCAGTATATTCAATGCTATTAAATTAATTTTAATATAAACATATTTATATTTAATATTAGAGCATATAATAAAATAAACCATGAACAATCTATGCGCAAGAGAGGGATATATATATCACATGATTTTGGTTGCTACAGAAACATCGGCTGATGCAGGACACGTTTCATTAGTCAGAAATTATGGCATGATTTGATATATCTGATTGTATGGAGTATTGAAGAAGCGTCTCTTCCCCTCCAAATTTTATTCCCAGTTTACATGAGACTCTCTGCGGATGTCTTGCGCCATATATTAAAATCCTTTCTATTTCCCTAAATCTCACTGCAATTAACTCTTTCGGTCTGTGTACCGAACTCTCTCTGTTGAAAGTCTTTATTTTAAAGTATTGTGACAACAGTAGAGTACAACAGTATAGAGACGACTACTGACTTTCACCTTCCACCATCGCTCAAGTCCATAACAGTCCCCTGTACCCTCTGATCACTGACCTCCCTTTTAGTCATGGATTATGGTGAGTTATATTCACACAATTACCCATCAACATGTTCAAGATAGCAAATATTGATTATAGCCTGTGAACATAATCGGTCAGATCGAGTTACCTGAACTTCACAGGAGATGACGTGTTGAGGCACTTCTTCTCCGATCTCTTCAAACTCCTTCTCCGTCAGGTTGATATGATTCTCTTCTATTAACGCTTCCATGAGGTGAATGTTGCTTGGTTTGATAGTATCTTTGACAGATCTTGGTGTCGAACAGGGCACATCACTAAAGGACTTTCCACCTTCCTCACTTTCTCTCTGGAAAATTACAACGTGATTTCTTTACTAGGATTGTCCTCAAGAAAATTTGCCACTAACCATTGGCGGATCCAGGGGAGAGGCTATGGGTTCTGCAGCCCCTCGTTTGACCTAACCTGTAGGTCAAAACAACTCCTAGGTGAAAATTGTTTGTATGGAAACCTGAATTTAAATATTCATCTAAGTATCATTTAGATCTATAAACTTAATAACAATCACTCTTCTCATTAAAATAACCTAAAAATTGCTTGGGGGAGGCTCTCCTCTCAACTGAAAGTATTCAACCAGACCCCCAGGAGCAGCCCCCTCCTTTTCAACTGTCTGGATCCGCCCATGCCACTAAATAACAATGCAAGAATAGACTTGTTATATCCTTGATTGAATTCAGTGGACAAAATATTTTTAACCCTTTGCGCTCCGTTGGCCAGTAGCACTAGCCATGCCAATTCCTTGACAGCTCGGAATTAATTATTTCCCGTGATGTTGTCCTCGCCACTCGGATGACCAGCAGTACTGGCCGCGCTACATTCCTTTGTCAGCTCAGCAGCCATGATCAACAACCTTTCCCACCAGCTCGGAATTATTTATGTGTCAAACCTTGTTGACACAATGTTTGTAAGGACAATAAAAAGCAAACGACGTGTGAAAATAAAGAATAATGTAAATACAACATTATCTTTTTCACAATAAAATAATATGACGAAACATTTTCGTCATACTCCAATAATTGCCTCAAGTCATCCAAATTTAAATGATCATTTATTGTTATGTTTCTGTTTACTATCTACTGTGGTTACTAATAAAAGAAATAATGAATTATTAATAAAATTTACAGTTATTTACAAAATTAACATTAAATATCACCACTTCTCAGAAAACACAACAGTAGAACAGCAGAACAACATACTAAGCATAACCTTAATTTCCAACACATATATGGTTTTAGAAATGGGAATTCATCTGATTCGCCAGTTCATTTGTAAAATTCGTGTGAGTGAGTTATAGTTTACTTTTTGTGTGTGAGTTAGTTTACTTTACATTTACACACTCTTATTTATAATTGAACTCGCTTGGCTTTGGAGATACCCAGGATCGAATCAAATGAACACTAATAGTCAGAACACTTTATTATAATACAAAATAAAGATAGTTAACACAAATTCAATTGGAAGTACAAATTTTGAGTAAAATTCCTTTCTAATTAAATGAACCAAAGAAGACAATTAAACTGTGTAACTGCAGGGGTCTATATTAATCACTACTCGTCATACTGAACAATTACCAACACATCATATACTATCAATCAACTAATTTACAAGACAAGCTTTAAAGAATCTATACACATCTAAGGCGTTATTAAAGTGAATCAATTATATATATTTATAGATTTGAACCTTTTCTATAGATTATTATTTAATTGAGATTATAACTTGACCATGTTTTACTATCATATCATTTTATTTATATTGTTTTAACTTGTAATAATTTAAAAGGGAATATACTTCAATCGGAAGGCTTCTCCTAATTTTTATATGTATATTTTTGTATTTATATTGATATCAAAGTTCTCTTTTGGGAAATCTTTAAATTTTTCAACGCTAAATGGCGAGTGCAGGTCAAGGAAGAAGAACATATTTGTAGATGAGTTTACCCACCACATAATACGGAGGAAAATCCTCAAATTTTATTTTGTAACTTCATCGAAATTAAAGACTGTTCTGTAGGAAGAGGGTGTGTTGAAATAAATATCCTAGACGGAGATTAAAATGAATTTAAATGGTTGAAATCTGAAAATAATCTCAACAGTTCTTAATCAGCCTTTTTGTTGTTAAAAATAAATATATTTTTGAATTAAAAAACTAGATGCTATAAAAATATATATGGTCTTTAAATAAGCCCTAGTGTCTGATTCTGGTGTTACGATGTTGTTGGGGTTAGGTTAGGGTAACGCCTAAAATTACCTCGATATTGCGTGTTGATGCGACGAGCGACTCCTACTCACTCTCTATAAAAAGGCAGGTCTGAGATTCGGCTGCCGAGCTATGCCGAGCTCCGGCTCTAAAAGCTGTGCCGTCTCTCCGCGGAGTCGTCTCTCCTCGTTGTCGGCAGGGCAGATGGTGAGGTCCTCCGGATGTGGTAGGCTGGGTCGTCTTCTTGATGTTGTAGGGCTCCAACAGGCGCTTACTACGTCTCTGCTGAATTTTGCCCCTACTCGA
Source organism: Nephotettix cincticeps (assembly GCA_023375725.1). NCBI lineage: Eukaryota > Metazoa > Arthropoda > Insecta > Hemiptera > Cicadellidae > Nephotettix > Nephotettix cincticeps. Next base: position 51,047,613 of record CM041785.1, read on the forward strand.
TCCAGGGCTTCCCAACCGTCACTCTTCCTAAGACTCTCTCCACACACTCCTCTCTAGCTTACAAATCCCTTCTCCCCGTCAGCTACCACGGCCACGCCTCTCTACCAATCCCAATCTTTGGTCTTGGTGATCGAAGCCTCATTGGTACTACCCCTTCCGCTTGGATCTTCAATTCACGTGAAAGGGCGTGGTGCTGACCACGAGTAAACCCGTGGTTAACTCCAGGTTATTCCCGTGGGAGAGGGTGATTTTTACAATTCTTTGTTATTAAATTTCGCCTGCGGCTGTGCCGCCGTAATTCTGTACGCCTGGAATGTTACCCGAGACGTCAAGACTTGTGGCGACGGACGTGCTTTCTTCGCACACCTTTTGCTTGTTTATTTCACTTTAAGTAATTTATAAATATTCTAATTTATGGTATTAATAAATATATTTTTGTATTTATATTGATATCAAAGTTCTCTTTTGGGAAATCTTTAAATCACGAGAGGAGCTGACCTACCGGTCACCGCCGACGTAGCCCAGCCGCCTACTCCCTCGGCCCAGGTCCTTTGAACCGCTTCCGGACGTCCTCTGCGTAGGATGTGGGTCCTCGGGCCGTCAGGGTCGTCTTCTTCGGTGTCGGCGGAGTCGTCTCTCCTCGCTGTCGGCAGGGCAGATGGTGAGGTCCTCCGGATGTGGTAGGCTGGGTCGTCTTCTTGATGTTGTAGGGCTCCAACAGGCGCTTACTACGTCTCTGCTGAATTTTGCCCCTACTCGATCCAGGGCTTCCCAACCGTCACTCTTCCTAAGACTCTCTCCACACACTCCTCTCTAGCTTACAAATCCCTTCTCCCCGTCAGCTACCACGGCCACGCCTCTCTACCAATCCCAATCTTTGGTCTTGGTGATCGAAGCCTCATTGGTACTACCCCTTCCGCTTGGATCTTCAATTCACGTGAAAGGGCGTGGTGCTGACCACGAGTAAACCCGTGGTTAACTCCAGGTTATTCCCGTGGGAGAGGGTGATTTTTACAATTCTTTGTTATTAAATTTCGCCTGCGGCTGTGCCGCCGTAATTCTGTACGCCTGGAATGTTACCCGAGACGTCAAGACTTGTGGCGACGGACGTGCTTTCTTCGCACACCTTTTGCTTGTTTATTTCACTTTAAGTAATTTATAAATATTCTAATTTATGGTATTAATAAATATTCCCTGTTTTTGAAAATTTAGAAATATATATATATGTTCTTATACAATGTATTTATACATTAGTTTTCCGAAAGACTGCAGCACATCCCAAACCTACCAAATAATATTCAAAAAAGAAACATATGATTTGAAACACATGAGTGGCCACAGTACCACCACTGGCCGTCCGAGCGGTGAGGACAGCTCATATAAAAATTAATTCGACTTCGGCAAGAAAATGGTAACGGCCAGTACAGCTGGACATCCGAGTGCACAGGACAAGTTATAAATACTCATCGGAGTGCAAAGGGTTAATAAAACAGAAGACATAGAGCCACGAGTCAGAGAGCAAAACTCAATATTGGCATATGAGTCAGTAGTCATCTTGAAGTTATACTCAAAAAGAATGAATTATCTTTGAAATTAAAGATAATTAATTCATGAATATCAAAGTAATAAGTCAATGAAGAAATTATTCACAATTGTAACTAATAGACCTATTCATTAAAAATCAAGTCATTTAATACTAAAGAATAATTTTAGTATATGAATAATGAGTGAGAATGTCTCCTTTGCTATAAAATCTATATTAGGCCTACTCTAATGTTCAATTGTAATATATAATATGTTGATTTGATGTTTTAAAATGACTTACCTTTTTAATCCACTTTTCCATAGGCACAACTTGCAGCTCTCTTTTCTTTACGATCTACAACAAAATGTATGTACTTACATCAAGCGAAAAATATACCTTACTCATTATACACTATTACAAAAATATTAGTGGTATGAAAAAATATGTAAAGTTAATAAATAAATACCATTAGACAAAATAGTAAAAAGCCTCCCTTCTTTGTTTGAAATTCATTATTGGTGATGGTGGATTGATATTATTTAGATTTTTATTGCATTTCCATCACGATATTATGTAAAACAAAGTTTCACTTAGGTTTATTAGGTGAAACTTTGTTTTACATAATATCGTGATGGAAAATGTCCACAATAAAAATCTAAATAATAAGCCTCACTTACTAATTATGTCTCATACTTTTAAAAATAACATTAACATTTTTAGACAAATGATAAGCTGAAATTATGGACCCCAGATGGATATGGATATCCTAATCATGGCCCTTTGAGGATAAAGCAGATCCAGCCGTCTGATTGTGACAAAATACCTGAAATAAGAGTCTATGGACCATTGTCACACATAAGGGTTACCTTTAAACAGAGAGTTGGGAAAGTTGAATAACCTTATTTGTTTAGCTCTAGGGGAGGAGGACACAAAGGGGGTGGAAAGGGTTGATTCAGATTGAAAAGCTTCTCTGGTGAGCAACCAGTATTGAAGTAGCCTGAATAGCCTTTAAGTAGCCTGAAACGGTAGCTGTGATGAGGGTGCTACTCTCGTTATAGTGAAGGCAAACCCAAGGCAAGGTGGTATACATCGAGGACTTGCGTGTTCAAGGGGATACTTGATCCTAGTATGCAGACTCTGGATACCAGGCGTCCTCCGGTTTTAAGTATTTTTCCACAGGAGTAAAGTGGTTTGCTTGGGGTGACCTACTTCCCTTTAACAGTTAAGAGGAGCCTACCCAATCTACTCATTGTGTAAGACGATTGTTGCCAGTGCCCAGTGAAATCAAACGACACAGTGTGCCTGTGAAAAGTCCCTTCACGTGCTCGAAAGGCATCTTTTTCCTGAGGTACTACCTATACCGGGGTACTCAAATGAATCCAGGTGCCTATGGAGGGCCATTCCAGGGGGTCTGAAAGCGTCTGGTGCCAACGAAAAGCCTATGCCGGCACTCAGAGGCACATTATGCCTGCAAGGAGCTCGCTAGAGAGGGGGGAAACACACATATACTTGTAGTGCTATTTAACTAATGCCATTACCAATAAAGTCACAGCCTTCAAAGGAAGAAAGAATACTCTGAGACAATTTTCACAATTGACGAATTGACAGTCACAGTTTTAAAGTGGGTCAAATAAACTTAAGATCCTAGAAGTAACAGTGAGGCCCAAAAAGTAGCAGTATGTCTGGCTGATTAAGTAAGTCTACTTTTATGCAATTGCATTCAACATGTGCACATAATAGATAATTAAGGAAGACTCAAGAGGCATGGGCCTCTACTCAAGGGAGGGGACTCTTGCTCCCAGAGTGACCTACTAACAATTATCAGAAGGAATAAGGATTGGCATCCTTCGTTCTGACTTTCCTGATGATATTCCTAAAAGTAAGGATGGCATCCATGCATAAGACCATAGTAGATTTCATCTAAAGAAAAATGAGACTACGCTTCTTCAATTTCCAAGACAGGACGAATAGAATTGGTCAAAATGCAAGCCTTGACTAGAAACCCAGGATAAGCACATTAAGACCCTGATCATTAAGGAAGAAAAGGCTCACTCCTCATTCAAGGAAGGTCCTCACTTAAGATTCCTTAGAAATATGTTGACAGGACATGGATAGCACACCCTTGTCCGAGATAGATCTCGGAATCATAGTTAAAATATAACACTTGTCCTCATTTAGATTTCCGTACACTTCCTCCGACCCGCCAAGACGTTACAAAACCATGATATAACAGAACCCTTAGGGCTTATGTCAGACATACCTATGCAGATATTGTATGAAAGACTGAACCACCTTATAACAAGAGGCTTTAAAATATTCTACACAGGAATAAGTATTCAACCTTCCTTGCTCTTCAAACTCTATTTAAGAGGTAAACCGTGCCTTAATCAACCGCACATGAAGTCCCTGAGTATTGTCCTATATTTTATACTCTCATCTGATGAAAAATGTTCTTCACAATTTCTTTAATTCCTTATCAATACACTACTTACATTACTTGTCATGTTCTTGGGGCAAGGCTTTGGTGAGTTGCAGAGTTCTGATTTCTTTGGCATATCCCCGCAACACTCGCTCGGCTCTGTGATTATCTCCTCATCTCCAGAGAGTGTTGGACTTTCCTTGACACACTCCACTAGTCGCGTCCGTGTCCCCGACTTGAACAGGCACCCCGAACACGGCCCCCACTTCCATACTTTCCACCTGCGGACAAACATCGGTCACTGTAGTTCTGAGACTCATGCCTCCAACAGTGTTTCACAAACGACCAATTACCACTGCTAATCACTCGTCTTTAAAGTTTTTTTTTTAAAACCTCAAATATGTCCATCACCTAGGCCTACTGTCTGAGTGGTTCCAATAAAAAACAGTGAGTTACCATGGGCTAGCCAGAGGTGACCGCTCTGTTGACCACACAAGAGATTGCCTGGCACTTTGACACAGTCATGTTTGACTGTTTACTGGGCGGTTTACTGGTTTTTATGATGGTATTATGTGATTGATTTTTATTTGCTTATTAAATAGTAGGTATTTCTTCAACTACCATACTATAACTGTATCTGTATGTACTGGTGTTAACATATAAATTTATAAACATCAATTAAACCAAGGTGATTAATAAAAAACTTGTAACAACATATTAAGATGAACCAACTACGGTATTGTTTAGTTGATAGTCATTATAAATAGGTTAATAAGAAAAAAGTAAGCTATGTAAATTTTGACCTTGCACGGCAGGGTTGGTCATTGCAAGTTCTTGCTTTGGGCTCTTCTTTTGGTTGATCCTTACAATAAGTATCCTTAACTCTGCCATCCCGTTCCTCAATACAAAATTCTTTCATTATCTGAAAAATGGTTTTGTTTATAGAGTGGAAATCAAGTGTTTTATAGATCAAAATCCTTAAACAATATTCTGCTGATTAATGCTATTTGAAAAATACTCTAATCTGATTGGTTGCTAGCCAAAAATTGATTTGGATAATCAGTGTTTGTATAACTGGATGAATTCTACTGTACTTTAAAAATTTATCTATAAAATAGAAGTTTATCAAAACATTACTTACCATGATGTTTTAGACAACTTGAAAGACATGAGACCAAATCAGATTTTTTACTCTTAATTCTAATTGTTTAAAAGTTTTTTTAAATGTCCAATTTTTAAAATGGTTATATGGCTATAACCACACCACTGACCTGAGTTCCACCTCCACATCTTGCAGAGCAAGGACCCCACTCCGTGAATTCCCAGTGGTACTTTGGGGTGTACTGTGGCGCTTCAGTCGGGATTGCATACTTATACCTCATTCCAGGGTTTGTATTTTCAAAATAGACTGCCTGTAAGAATAAATTTTTCTATTACGAAATTTATTTTAAGTGAAATAATCATTCAAATTGAAATGAGGATTCCACACCTTTACAAAGTTAGTTTAACCCTTTAAAAAGTAATGACAATTTAACCCATCACTATCTGAGAGCTGGAGTGAGGGGAAAAAATCAAATCACACCTCCAAGTAGTAAAATATATTTTTCACTAAATTTTATTGCAGCATACTGTAATTATAGCAGAAAATGTGTATTACGTACAAAAAATACCGTAAAATGAACATTTTAGAACCTTTTTTTTTGTATGAAAGTCTTCAAAACATGGACGCATGCATATTACGCCATATTACACTCTTTGCACTGAAATGTTATGTCTTTTCCCTTTTTTCTCTTTGTGAAGTAGGCTCTCACACTTCAAACAGAGAAAAAGTTATTCACACACTTTTTTTCCCGCCGAAAATTCACGCTGCAGCCACCATCATATGATACACCCTCCCCCACAGATTACTTACCGAATACACCAATACACACGTGCAGCATAACTACATGACTTTAATTATTGATTTACGTCTTAAGATTTAATCTGTATCAATTTATAAATATACACAGTATACATGAATTAGCACAAATTTCACCAAATGACGTTTTAAAACGTCACTACTTTTAACCAAACTTAAAAATCTCAATTGGAACTAGAACAATTTTGTGTTTCTGAAAAAAATATATTATTTGTATGGCCGAGCATTGGTTACGGGCTGGGGAGGTTGATTTGTATGTTCCTCAAGGCTTCTTAACGGGCATTTTTTTTGTAGAAAAGGCAAAAGGCTGAAGCTGGAATATTTATTAAACAGGGTCTTGACTATAAGGAAATTGTATCGGATGACTTTTGTGATGAATTGCATTCAGAATTTTCCTGTACAAAATTAGCAAAAGAGAATGTGGTAATAATGAGATTATATCGATCACCTCAGGACTATCAAACAGAAAACAGACTATAAACAGAAAATCTGTGATAACCCTGTGACTATCTATAAAACAGATTTGGTTAATAATGGATACCCTCAATCTATCATCAGAAAGTGCAAAAATCGTAGGGTTAAACATATAGTGTCTGATAATAATGCAAAAAATGTGTTCCCATGTCAATCTCTTATGTGCATAGATTGTCAGAATAAATCAGAAGAGTAGCTAGGAAATTCAAGATCACTTAGGTAAAGTCTCGTTAAAACCAAACCAAAAAATGGCACTCAGGAATCAAAAAAATGTATTCATAGAAAAACTGCAATAATTTTTCTGGGTCTTACTATGGTGAGACAAAAAGACCATTAAATATTAAAATCAAGGAACACAGAGAAAATTCAAAGAAGAGCTTAGTTGAAAAGTCAAAAATTGCCCACCATTGCTGGTCTGAAAATCACCAAATGAATTTCGAAAAAGCTAAGATAATACACCGAGAATCTCAATTTTTCAAAAGAAAACTAATTGAAGCTTCCTACATGAAACTAGCAGACCAGCCAATTAGTCAGTCTTCAGTTGAGATCCGGCCATTGTGGCTGCCAATTCTCAGCAAAGAACTTAAGGATAGGGTAAATAAAGTATTTGTAAATGATATTCATATAAATCGTAGTAACTCGTAGTAAAGCTTGTAAGGGGCATTAGGTTATTTTTTAAGTATAAAAAATATAAAAATAATGTGTTTTAACTCTGTTGAGTTGTTTTTTGTACTGTAATATTCCATGTACGGTATGTAAGGAAGAATTTGTATTTGAATTTAAAAAATCTGTTATATATACTTTGCCTGGATTTCAAGTTTTTTGCCATGGCCATTTTGTTTCCCGTTCCAGGGGACACACATAGTCCTATTCATTCAGTAGTCTTTGAGTCTTCGTGAGGAGTGGACGTGTTATGTTTTTTATGTGCGTAATTCTTATCGAATGGTTTTTTGTAAGTTTTTTTACTGCTCTTGTTTGACTTTTTTGTTTTCAGCTTTATACCGGCTTAGTCCGGATAATGAATTAATTGTGTTATGCTTTAGATATTAGTTCGCCTGAGGACAGGATCAGATTCCAGATCCCGAAACATCATGAAACTTTGTTTTACTTAAAATCATGATGGAAAATGTACGCAATAAAATCTAAATAACATAAATCCACCATTACCAATAATGAATTTCAAACAAAGAAACTAGATGGGTCTGCTCGAATCGTATATTTTAAGGGAGAAAATTTTGCAGTGGTTATCAGTCTATCCTTTTTATTAGACTGACGGGTTCTTAAATCATGAAGTTTTTTCATTTAGTTTTCTTTTTGTATAAAATAAAAGAGTTGAAGATCTCTTAAGTTAATTCATCTCACCCAAAGCACGATAGGCTGTACTGTCGGTCCTTTGATGTGAACTTCTCCTTTTTCCTTCTCTGGCTTTTCATGAATCCCTTTAACTCCTCCAAAGTCATATTCTCCCTCTAAATATTCAGTGCTGTGAAAAAAATAGTTATAAATAATTATACTTCTTTAATGGGGTATATGAATGAAGAACTGTTTGTAAAATTTATACTGGAAAAATTTTAAGAAAAAAATGTTAAAATTAAGAATTTTTGTAAATCTTATACAGTTACGGATAGTTGATAATACTAGTAAAATAATTACACACATTAAATTATAAAAAAAACGGTAGAATTTATTTTTATTCACTAAAGCCTCTCCAAGTCCATCACCTTGGCTCTCAACCCAGGATGTGCTGCTTTCTAGCGGCAATTTTAGGAACTACTACGACTTGTGCTGCATTATAGCGGATTCTTTGGGAACTATATCAACCCAATAGAAATCACAGTATATCATATTGCTTATTTTATTACATATGTTGACAAGTAGTTGCAGCTGACATTACGGGTTGCAATTGTCTGAGATTGATCTGTGAAATCAGTTACAAGTGACATTGATTTATCTGTCTTGTTGTTGTCCGGCTGTTGTTGTTAGGTTAATTGAATAGTAAACAGTTAAATAAAAACAGCACTGTGCACGAGCGGCAGACGATACGTGTGCGCGACTGCCGATTTAATAGATACGGTACTGCCATGACGGGGCCACGCTAATTTGACCGGGAGAGGGTTACAAAATCCTGATAGAAGTAATAACAGATTATTTCTTTAGCTTAAAAATCTAGAAACCAGAAAGTACTGTATTTTTAGTTATTAAATATAAACTCATAACCTATTGTTAAATTGAAATTAAATTTAATCATTAGAGGTTGACAGAATATCTGTTATCCACACAAATACCTACAAGCTCAAACGACTTACTACTGCCCGTTCAAGAAGTACGTTTCATTGTCAATGGCTGAAACTGCGACCATGTTGCCAGTTGGTGCTGTCTCCTCAAAGTGAACATTTCTGGCTCCAGCTGGGACTACCGCCAACGGAACATAACCTGTGCAGTAGGAAATTTACGTTACTGAATGATACTATCATATTCCTTTTGGTATCCGTGGCAGAGGCATTTTTACATAGTCAAGTTGTAGAACTTGTACTGAATTTAAACTAACGTTTCCTGGGAAAGCAGTCTAAACAAAAATGTTTTTGCTGGGATTTGAACCCGTTACCTCTTGCACCAAAATCCAAGATGCTGACCACTCGATTAGCATTACACTCTGAACTTCAAAATCAATCTTCAAAATTACTTTATTTCATGGTTTATTCTTTTAATACGCAATATGGTAGATGTTTGTTTTGTTATAAAAATGTAAATTTTCATTTTTGTTTTGCAAATCGAAAGAAAGATATAGTTCTTTCATCTAGAGTGAATGAAAACTAAAGTTAAATCCAAAAACATGTGGTTAGAAAGAAGTCAGTTGTTTTCATGATTTGATTCCTGAAATTGAAATTTAAGAGCTGGTTTTTCATTCAACGGTTGATTCTTTCCAATAATATATAATTTAAATTTAGGGATGCAGCATCACTTTACACACTGAATGAACTATAGAAGTTTAATGTGTAATACAAACAATATCACGTACCTGCCTTGGGGACAGTTTTGACCGTTTCATCGACAATGATACAGTGGGTTCCATCACCATCACAGAATCCGCAAATATCTTCTACAGAATCCGAGTTGATCTTCCAATCACATCCCACTGGCTGAATTTAATACAAAACACATGTTTATTTAATACAAATAAATATAAAAGTCATAGAAAAAACATAATTAATTCTTAATTTTTATTTTTACAGATCTTTGAAGGTTCGAAGATCTTTATTTTTATCAATTTCGGAACTGATAAAATAGGGGAAAATATCAGATACAATGTAAAAAAATACTGACTGTATGAATGTAAGACAACTACTGATCTATACACAACAAACAGTGCCATATTTTAGTGGAAAACAGTGACAGCCGTGGGATCTATTTGGTGGGAGTGTGTGTGCACGAAACATCTGTCAGCTAACAACAGCGGGAAAGCAACAAAAAGCAACATTGTATGAACAAGTTAAAATATAAGTAGACCTATAACATGATGTTAGGCTAATTAATTACATAAAGTTCTTTGAGTAAAACCATTTGTAAATAAGGTGTACTACTGAATAATAGTAATCAAGACATTGTTTTAATAGAAACTTGAAGACCTCATATGGCGCCCTTATTATTTTCACACAAATTTACCTAAGACGTCATATGACTAAAATGTTGTACTTTTTGCACACTCGTGATAGGGTTAACGTATAATAAAACTGACCACACAAGAGCCTTGGATGCAGGTGTCCTTTGTGCCTCGTTTGCAGCGTGTTCCGTCTTTCACCCTTGGAGCCAGTTTGGTGAAAGAGTTTTGTTCATTAATACAGTAGAGAGCACATGGATTGGCTGAAATTCAAAAGTTTAAAATTAAATTAAACTTGGACCAGTTATAATTTTGGATAGACTATTTTTAATAATACATCCTCTCACTCGATTGTTACTATAAGTAACTTTGATTTACCTAATCTCCATCCTCTCCAAAGTTTGTCAAATAAAGTTTTTTCTCTTTGCCCTCTGAGTGATAAAATTTAATTTCTTCAAATATTACAATAATGGTTATATATAAAAACCATTATGCCATTAAACCATTGTGGTCTTCTAATTTATTTGAAACAGTTTAAGAGCTACCCCACAGGCATGTGCGGAGTTAAAGGTCATTTGTTGGAGGGTCATAACATCCTGGGGGTTATTAAATACCCGTTTATTGCTAAATTTTCTCCTTTACCTCTTGAAGAAAATGTGCTTCCAATGACATAAAAATACAAGCAAAAAAGTATTTTTATGTCATTATAAGCACATTTTCTTCAAGAGGTATAGAAGAAAATTTAGCAAATTTACGATTTAGGATCGGGTAATTGTGGTGTTAATATTGAAGCGGCAGAGGTCTTAATCTTTATTATTGTATTTTTTTTAATTGTATTTTAACTCTTAATATGACTTGTATTTAGTTAGTTTATAAGGCAGTTAAGGCAAGGTTTTAATACCTTACGTACGAATGTAAAGCTCAAAATTTTTAACAACTACTATCAACGATAAAAATATACGTACCAAAAAGGCTTGGGGGACAATGCCCCCGAATGTCCCCCTTAACTCTGCCCATACCCACAAGCCGGGTGAACTCCAAGGGACTTGAAAAACATTTTTATTTCCAGATGCCAAATGTGGGATTCTGTATTTTTATTCTTAATTGATAAATTGTATATGTTACCTACAGGTTAGTATAAAGTAAAATAAAATTTAATTGTTCCATAGAAAAATTTTGAATATGTGAATTATATTTAAAGTAAAAACCCAGACACCAATCTCATTCCCTAAATATAAATAAATAATCAATTTTATTTGCAATTTAAAATTTATTTCTTAATTTCCTGATGGGGATGGGTTAACCTCAGAGAACTTGAGGTGCATTATTATTACTAATTTCCACATTTTGGGTGGTAATAATAACATAATAAATGTTAAATAGAGATGGTTGGATTTTTACAGGTGAGTTTTTGAAACTTTGCAATTACGGTCAGAGTCAGGAGGATCCGTCGGTCTCCAGGTGTGGGTGGCTCCCTGGTACAGTTTACTGTCAAACTCGGAGCACTGAGTTTCACGGTATGTGGGCCCTTGAGTACAGTCCTGAACAAAATGTATCAAAATCAAAGTAGGATCAGTTTTCAATAGCTAAATACAGATAAAAAATACAATTTTTAGATAAAACTAAAAAAACTATTATTTTTACTTTTAAAAGTAAATGTATGTTTCCAGAATGAATAGGGACTAAAAGACAGTCAATTTCATGTTTAAAGACTTTTTATGGCCTTCAATGTTTTATTTGTCCATGGACTACAGAGTTCAATCAAACTGGGAAATTGGAACTCATTTTTTGGAAGATATTCATAAAAAACTCAATGTGTAAATAAATAGTTGTAGTATTTTTTTTGTAATGTGAAGACATATAATCATAAGCAAAACGCATTGAAATTTTTGAAATAGATAATATATGACCCAGAGGATAGAATTATTAATCAAATTAACAGTATTAATTGATTACTCAGTATATAAATTATTGACCCTTACAACAAGTCTGGAATATCGTCAAATTCATTATACTATCCTGGTAGTCTATCTCATATTTGCCTTAAAATACATAATGAGTTATGTCTGAGTTTTGAAATTGAGTGTTTACATCTCTAAATCAAGGAGTACCAAGGATTATTTTTGCTACATACTAAAGTTAACATCTATGAATTCAATATTAGACAATACTATCAATCTATCATTCTTATAGCCCAAGAACTAAACTGCAATTAGATCTACCTTTGTACAAATTTAAAAAGAGCAGTATTAGCCACAATCTAAACTACATACACATTTTTAATAAATTACCAGATTCAGTCTGAATTTTTTCCTTCAAGATATTTAAATTTAAGAGATGTAAACGGTCAATTAACATTCCTCTCTATGTCATCCATTAATTTACGTATGAAAACCAATATGATCTAGTATTTCAACATCAACAATATAACAAATAGTTCTGTCTTTACAATAAAATACAAAAAGCCAAGCTTTTAAAATAAACTAGTATATTTTATAAATCGCCCACCTGGTTGTTGCACATGTTGTACTCGTGCCGTTTCCCGAGGCAGTACCGCCCCCTGTTCTGCGGCTGGGGATTGTCGCACTGTCGCTCCCTCATGGTGACGCCCCCACCACAGCTACGGGAACACTCGGACCACTCGCCCCACGCCCCCCACTCCCCGTTGATGGCTGCAGGTCGACCTCCCTGCTCCACACACTCCTTGTTGAAGCACCACTATAAAACCAATCCTATATGAATAAATAAGAAGACCATGGTCGAATCGGCTAAGCTTGTATGTCTCAAGATTATGGGATATGATTATGGATCATGGGATGTTATAAGGAGGAAGAAGTAGTTTTATCAGTCAATGAACATATAGCAAGTCAAACTCTATCTTTTCGTTATCCTCCTACGACACCTGATTTTTATAGGATCCAGTGAAGACACCACTCAGCTCTTAAACCTCAACTACACGTGCGCCTACTTGTTATGTTACTACACGCGCGTGGACTGTCAGTCCGCATTTGCTTGGAATTTCATGTATAGGATGTAAAGGAGTAGTGAAACAATAAAAATTATGTATTTTAATTTTAAGTAACTTATTTACAAGTTAATGGTGAAAAAATATACTGTATTCATTTCGCTTAGAATTCTCACAATAAAATATCATTTTTTGTATTAAAAAATTTAAATTATCATTTTCATCCTCGTTTCTATACTCTGGAAGGTCACGGTCACTTTCTTGGTCAGTTTTTGAACGATATCTTTTTTTCTATCATTAATAGCACCAAACCTATCCTCAAGCATCGCACAAATGCCATCATCACTTTGCCTGACGTAAGCTATAATGAACAAAAATATAATTAACAAGTTATGTATTAAAATCGTACAAAAAGCAATACAGTGTACAAAGTATATTCAGCTGTTCAAAATTCAAGTGTCATTAACACACATGTGCAGGCTGTCAGTCCACAACCCGCTTCCAGAACCGATTTGAATGCACTGGGGGTTAAAACAAAACTGGTCTTGTATAGAGGGAGTGGGGAGAGGAATGTAGACTAAAAGGTAGATAACTGTAAAAAAGAAATTATGTTGAAGTACAGACTGTGAGTCCGCAATACATGTAGTACAGGGTTAGGAGTCTGCAGAACCACCGCCATCACAGATTTTAGTCCCTTGGGAGCAATGAGAGAGCAATGTAATACTCCTATAGCAGCTGACCTGCGTACTCCATTTGTAATTTCCATTAGTTAATAAACTATTAGAGATGACACGAACTAAGCTAGATTTTAGGTTAAGCCACTTACAAAGTGTTATCACAATATAATTAAAAATAAGAAAAAGGAAGTTATATCAATTCACGTATATTGTACCCCATAAGAGTGAAATGGGAAATGAGCAAGTTGGTTTGCTATGATGAGCAATATTAAAACAAGGATTTTTTTATATACGTTAGTAGACGTTAATTAGGCAAAGCTGAATAAGAAGTTTCTTCATAATATTACGATTAGTAAAAAAGTTTGAAAAGCTCCAAGTGTTAAACTCCTCCTTCCTAACACTGAGTCAGAAAACAAAGGACGGGATTACTGCTAGTCCCATATACTGCCTTGAGTAACTTTAAAGCAAAACAATATGCTAAGTTATTGCATATTATAAATGTCCAAAAACAATTTCAAGTTCATAATATTTTACTGTATCTTCCTTGTAATATAATTTAGTCAGTACACTTCTTTCATAACTGTGTTCAGTTTTCAAAACAATTATTTTGAGTTGGGTGTGTGTTATTTTCAAATAAAAATAAATTAAAATCCTTATGATGCAGTACAACCAACATTGTAAAATGAAAGTTTGAGAAAGTCGTGAGTGTTTACTCACTGTACCTTGTTTGGGGCACAGGGAGTTCCATCAGCTGGTGGTTCACCGAGGGACACAGTTGATGTTCCATCCTTCGTCTTGCACCATATCTGCTCACAAAGCTTATCCTGGGGAAAATAATACAGTCCTTTATAGTGCTTGCATCTAATAAAAACTGTATATTTGCGACTTGTCAACATGGTTGCCAACAACAGTTTATGACAACTAAGAAAATAAGTTTACAACATTGAATCGAATTAAGTAGCTGACTATAATAAATATTAAGTTTGTTAGATGTTAATTTAAAAGTCTGGATCTTTATTGGTGTATAAATAAATATATATAGACTCCCTATAGTTTGGCCACCTCAGGAATAAATCACTGGCCGAACTTACTGGATTTAGAATCAAAGTTTAAAACAACCTTATATTAAATACATTTACTGTAGATTTAAAAATCAATAAATATAATTTAAAATTTATTATGCACTTACTAAAGAGAAGATTTTTCTCTTGGATAAATTTTAATGCTGTGACACATGTATATAAGATTTTGTAGCATATATTAAAAGTCAATACTAATACTAAGGACAAAATATACCAGAACAGTTATTACTCAGAATTTTCGCTTCTGAAAACAATCTTATACTATTTTGTCAAAACATATATATACACACATACGTGAAATAAAAATCAAATTTCACTGTAAAACATAGTATAACATAACCTTGTAGATGTAGTTCAACTGACTAATACAAAGTTGCCCCTCAACTAAACTGTCATACATACATTCACTTCAATGGCCTAAAACTAAAGATTGTGACTAATTCTCAAGTCTGATTGAGCCAATTGGCAGTCGATCCAATTACAGGTTTTCTGTGGAGATATCTTCTATAGAATAACATCTTGACATGCACTGATGTTTTACGCCAGCAAAAATAACTTCTAAAAGTAGTATATATCACTTTAAAATAGTCTAAGCAGTGTTACCCCTCCTTGATCGTAATGCATGTGGTCCGGGCCAAAGAGGAAGGTGCATTGGTCATCTGCGTTGTAGACTGCCCCTGGAGGCATCTCTTCCAGAGGGAAGGCATGGTCTTTGGGCTCATCAAGCATACATTCCCCCATTTGTGAACTGAAAACATTACCTTGCTATGTAGAACGTGTTCATAATAAACGCTGACATTTGGATCTGTCAAATATCCAATACTATAATACGAGCAAGGTTTGTATATATATTTGTACACGTATTTCGAAAACGTCTCTAACGAATTTTTTTAAATTTTGGAAGTTCTAGATAGGTCTAATGTCCAGGAAAATTCTGATTTTCACAACCTTATATTAAATACATTTACTGTAGATTTAAAAATCAAGTAAATCTCGTTGAATAAAACATTTATTATAAAAATTAATTAGAAAAATAAAACACATTTATTCTCAATGAAAATTTATGTGGATGGAACATATAGTTTTTGAGCAATCGCTACAAATCGGCTACGACGTTAGTCATACTGCCGTTTAATGTTTTTAGCCAAACGATCATTTACTGTCTAATTATCCATACCGTTATAATATGTGATCAACATTTTGTTATAACAATGAGGATTGAAAAGCAAAAGAGAAATTTAATTACATAAATATTGGTTTGTTACAGTGGCTTCAAGCAATACAACGAATACGTTTTCTATCAAAACACGGAAGATTTTGGAAATATTTTTTTCTCTTTTATTTGCACAGCTATCCTTAAGTTCCTTAATTTAAGTTTTTACAAATTGTTTAGTAACCTGATAATTTTGCATTTATTTAATTCATAAAATAAATATTAATGCATAACCTCTATATTGTTCACTTCATAAAGAACTGTCAACGTTAAACATGTTTTGGTTTGTATTGTTTACATTTTATTCTCCATAAGCGTAATGTTAAATTTTTAGATTTTAAACTTAATATTACAGTAAAACACGAATTTTCCTGGACATTAGTCCTATCTAGAACTTATTTTCTACTCGGAAATTAGTTATTTCCAAAATTTAAAGAAATTCCTCGGTGCCGTTTTCGAGATCCGTGTGCAAATATATATTATATATATATATAAACCTTGCTCGTATTATAGTATTGGATAAATATAATTTAAAATTTATTATGCACTTACTAAAGAGAAGATTTTTCTCTTGGATAAATTTTAATGCTGTGACACATGTATATAAGATTTTGTAGCATATATTAAAAGTCAATACTAATACTAAGGACAAAATATACCAGAACAGTTATTACTCAGAATTTTCGCTTCTGAAAATAATCTTATACTATTTTGTCAAAACATATATACACACACATACGTGAAATCAAAATCAAATTTCACTGTAAAACATAGTATAACATAACCTTGTAGATGAAGTTCAACTGACTTATACAAAGTTGCCCCTCAACTAAACTGTCATACATACATTCACTTCAACGGCCTGAAACTAAAGATTGTGACAAATTCTCAAGTCTGATTGTGCCTATTGGCAGTCGATCCAATTACAGGTTTTCTGTGGAGATATCTTCTATAGAATAACATCTTGACATGCACTGATGTTTTACGCCAGCAAAAATAACTTCTAAAAGTAGTATATATCACTTTAAAATAGTCTAAGCAGTGTTACCCCTCCTTGATCGTAATGCATGTGGTCCGGGCCAAAGAGGAAGGTGCATTGGTCATCTGCGTTGTAGACTGCCCCTGGAGGCATCTCTTCCAGAGGGAAGGCATGGTCTTTGGGCTCATCAAGCATACATTCCCCCATTTGTGAACTGAAAACATTACCTTGCTATGTACAACGTGTTCATAATAAACGCTGACATTTGGATCTGTCAAATATCCAATACTATAATAATACGTTAAATGACGTTTTAAAACGTCACTAATCTTTTTCACGTGGACATAAAAACACGTTTTTAAACTGTTAATACTACTTGATGCAAAATACGGTACTCATTAAAGGGTTAAATGAGACATTTATTAGTTACTAAACATATTCACAAAATATGCAATAGACATTTTTTAAAGTGCTTTCTCTTCCCATGTGTGGGTTCCAGATTACATAAGTGGAAAGTGGCATGTATTTTCTTTCATAGGATGTGCTATGTTCCAAAACAAAATACAGTAGAACCTCCCATATCCAACCTCCCAATATCCGACTCCTCCCGATGACTAAACTGTAATGTCCACCTGTTTATTTATGTTTCCCACGCTCCCGTTGTTGCCGAGCGTGACAAAAAAAAGACTTATTCTTCAATTATGCATAAATATTGTTATTTTTCAGTTTGTTGGTGCGGCCAAATGTCAACTTAGATATAGATGGCCCTGGGAGTAAGTAAGTAAGTAAGTTTCAGTTACTATACATGACTTCATGTTTTAGTTGAATTAATATAGATTAAGATTCACTAGCGTAACTGGCGCACGAAATCGTGCGCTGGCAAGGAGATGATCTGTTCACCAATAATTATGTTTAGAAACTAAGTTTAGATTTTCCCAACAGATTTTCATTTTGGTTATGTTTTATGTTGTTTTATGTTTTATGTATTATGTTTTGGTTTTGTGCAAATAAAAACTGGTGTTTTATTACCAGCTGTACGATGATGTCTTCATTAAACGAAAAAATAAAGATCCATGTTTAACTGTCAGATTTGATTTGTTTATTTAACCACTTCCTTAAATAAACAGCTGATTTCTCGATCGTCGGTGTTTACGTCCATATTACGTTTATGGGGAAAATCGCGACTATTATTACTATTATTTTCTATGACTATGGTGAATTTTCAAATTTTTTTAAATAATTGATGGCAAAACTACATGCTAAGACCTTTATAACGACATCTTGGACATGGTGATTGGTAGCACCACTGCTCCAAAACAATTATCACAAAAATAGCATGTATGTATTAAATATATGATTACAATGATGCATAGCAATTTTTCTTCCAACACAATGTGTTTAATTTGCTCTTCCCGACATCCGACTATGGCCCGGTCCCGTCATGGTCAAATACGGAAGGTTCTACTGTATACATAAGTCTTGTTTACAAACAGATGAAGAAGGTTCTACATATATGAAAATAAGTAAAATCTGTAGCGCAGGAATTGGTATTTGGTCCACACAGCCTTTAAACTAGCTCTAAGGTACAGCTAACTAAGGGGGATCCACATTAATGTGGATATCTGAGAACCTACTGTACCATGTTAACTACAATATATTGTTAAACTGAACATACTCAAAGAGCCCTGTGATGAATCCACGGGAGCAGGTGGACCAGGCGCTGGTGGCGGAGGTGACCGTCGGGTTCATGACAGTGGAATCTCCAGCAGGTGCGACCGCATCACAACCACTCTCGTCTGGGGAGTCGTGCGAGCAACCCAGCCTGAGACCAACAAGGAGACCATGTTTCACTAAAAACTCAGATGTATTATTTCAAATGGTGTTTTTTTTTGCTTGTTCCTATGTCACAGGTCAAATTACACATAAAATTATTTTTGAAAAAGTGGTGCAAACCCAGATGTGTATCCTGGGATTTGAAATGTATCCTCTTACACTGAAGTCCAACATAATAGCCACTAGGCTAGCACAACCTCCAAACAATTTTAAAAAAATAGATGGATGATGAGTAGATTTTTCTTCATCTGAGGAAATTCAATAATAAAAGCAAATAAAAAGACCTAATAAGTTAATTTTCTCTCATTCAAAGTCATTGGATGAACTAGCTTGTATTATTTTGTTACTTTTTGTATTCTACAAATACTCCTGTAGTACTGTAGTATGCAGTCTAACAAACACCTTTGTATGCCTAACCCTTTCCGAGAAGCTGTTCCAGAGACTTGAATTATTTTACACATTTCAAAAAAAATATTAAAAATAATTTTAAAAGCCTTTTACACCTACTTTGAAAAACCCATTTAATTAAAATTACTAAACAATTATATTTTTTTATTATGTACTTTTTATTATATTTTTTTTGAACAAAAATTGCAATGGAAAAATAATATTTAAAAAAGGTTTAATGTATTGTAAAATCAAGTAGAGCAATGAAAAGCTGAAACTGAACTTTACAAGTACGAACTAACACTTAATTAATGAATTGTGACAGTCTAAATATGAACATAATCATCAAGCAAAAGATGTCAATTGTTGACTGAAGGCAACAATTGACCTCTATTAGGGCGTTTAATGGAGTTATTGATTTCTTGGTAATATCTTGTGTCCAGATCTCCATGAGTGTTTAATATAAAAAATCTTTTTCCAATGACTGCTAAGCATAATTGCTTTTTACCAAAACTTTCTAAGAATTATTTCGTAAAACAACAACAACAACTTAACAACAAAACAAAATTTTTTAATTAATAAAATAATTTTAGCCATAGTTACGTGTGACCAAGCTCGTGAGTTGTAACAACGCCAAGAAGCAGTCCTGCATCCTCATTAATGCAGCAGTTGTTTGTCTCCGAACATGCGACCGCCATGTTGGCCAATCCGAGAAGCGAACAAGAGTTGTCATCCTCCGAGCAGATGTCATACCTGCACTGTCAAACTGTTTCAATACAAATGGCATAACCAGTGGTCATGTTTTAGTTACAACACACTGTAAATGGCAAAAGTCATGTCAACAATGTTTATTTACCTTATATACCAAGGAAAAATAATTAAACATATTTTTTTGAAGAGTAGCAATCTCATTTACCACAACATTTTACACAAAAGTTATGTAAATGGTAATGCAAGGGGACAAATGACAAGGTGAACAGTATAGATAAAATGACAGGTACATGATTCTGGGATAAAAAAATTATTTAATTTGGTTTTGAGCCTTATTACTTGGCATGACTATCTGTCAACATAGACCAAGTGGAGGTTCAAGATAACGAACCTACTCAGTCCTTGTAATTGGAATGGACTGTCAATGTGTACTATGCCTTATTCTATGTTTGTACGAACAAGGTCTAATTTTAATATTGGTAAAAGGGGAATTTTTTACAAAGCCAACAACAGAAAAAACAACTTCCAAGAGTCGGCACTTATATTTTACAAAAATGGAATCGGATAGAAATCCGATTGATGATTGATTGATTGATTCGGTTGATGTTATAGAAATAACATCAACAATTTGGACCTCTACCTATACTCATTATTTTGTCGGTGTTATACATGATTTCAGTTTTTTCGTAGTTGAGTAGGTGTGTTATATTATTCACTATACATCTATGTTTAGTTACGGTCAAGGGGTATTTTTACAATGGAATACACAACTACTATTGGACAGCAAAGAAAACAAGGGGAGATTTTGTACGATATTCAACGGTATACCTTCAGGCAGCACGGCTTCTACGGAAAAAGTCATTCGGGTCAGGGGGCTTATTTTACAAAACCAAAGATGAAATACACGACTACTAGTATGGTTAGACATCTATGACCTTAGGAGTCTGGAAACAAAGAGAATGTAGTTTGTATGAACAAGATTGTTTATCGTTCAAATAAGAAAAATATTAAACTATTACATCTTATGCGCTTAAGATTTATTTTGACTTTATAACAAATACATTTGCCACCACTTACCTGGTAAGCAGCACAGCAATGTCGTGGTGGTTGGGATGATTGTGGTCCTTCGGGTTCAGTTTCGCCTGCCACTCGCAAAAGCTGGCTAGAGTGGTTTCACCCTTTGTACTGATTTCCAAATCTAGCTGAAGCAACAAATTAATTAATTCACTCTAATGGTTTATGATTTAACTTGATTTTCTTGTCTTAAATTTAGTAAATATCATTAGTCTCAACACTGTAAGGACATCTGTGATCTACCTGTACATAGGGAATTACTAAAAATCTACCTGAAGTATGAAAACTTTAATAAGGTAACTGAAGTATTGATTTTATAGAGGTAATATTCCGAATATTTTTATATTATATCTACAACAGTTCCAAAATACATCCAATTTAAAGTTAAATTAATATTTTGAGCAGATATCGAAAATAAATTCTTTGTTTGAAATTAATTATTGGTAATGGTGGATTTATGTTATCTAGATTTTTTTGCAGACATTTTCCATCACGACTTTATAGTAAATAAAAAAAACTGAAAATTTTATTTATTTTATATCATGATGGAAATAAAAATCCAGAAAATCGAAAATAAACTTATTATGATAAGAAATCAGTATTAAAAAAGAAAGAGAGAGACAATGTATTTCCATTCAAGCAATAATTACGTTGACAATAACTTCAATAATAACATTAACAGTTTAACAAAAAAATCAGATACAACAAAATAAAATGCTAAAATTATAATGCTAAATAAACATCTAATTAAAAAAAATACATACATACTAAAATCCATGCTAACACAACTATCCTTACCCCTTCTTTGATCAAAATTGCAAAAATTACAAAATATACATAAAAAAACAAAATATATAAAACATATATATATATATATACACATAAAAAATATAAATAATTTTTAAAAATACTGTAGCAATTTACAAAAACCACTATTTAAATATACTAAAATTAACCAAGGAAAAGTAAAGCAAAAAATCAATACTAAAAACAAGAAAAAAATATGATAAAGAATTAACAGTAGCTTGAGCGGAAATTAGGCCCCCCAAAGGCAGAGCATGTGTCAGGGTGACCATCATTTTATAAAGAAAGCTATGTAGGCTGGTGCATTATTATAAATAATAAATCAATTGGTAGTACAGAAGAACTCCAATTATCCGAACTCCGACTATCCGAATCGCCGATTATCCGAATCGCTTTCAGAAAAAAATTTGTCCAAAAAAAGTCTAAGTGCGCTATTATTCTTCGAACTATTATTCTTATTATTATTAATCCGTATTATTCTTAAACGGATGAAGACCGCAAAACAGCTTACATTGACGGAGATGTTTAAAAAACAATGATTTTTATTTCTAAACTTGTAAGTACATTTTATTTATATTTAAAACATGTGAAAATATCATGTTTCTTACATTTAATTCAATAAAAAAATAGTGCAATATCAAAACGTAGCTTTTTTCCTCTCTAATGGCAATTTTAAAAAAAACTCCGATTATCCGAATATTTGATTATCCGAATGGGTCCCGGTCCCCATTAATTTGGATAATTGGAGTTCTACTGTAGTATAAAATAAATCTTGAATTTAGAGCTTATAAGTTAAAGTGACTAAAAATTTACATTATTTTCTTCAAAAAATATTAAAATGCAACAGGGTATTTAAATTAGGTGTTTCAAATAACAACACAACCAATTCTTTTGAAAACATTTTCATACTGAAACAAAATTTAACACTAATACTGAAACAGGTTTTGTAAATATTTAATGATTTCCAGTTTTTAGACTTTTATAAATATAGTACAATCTTTTTTCTTTATTTACCTGTAGATCTAAAAATATCTTTTATTCCCCTAATGTACATTTTGCTACTTAGTGTAGGTAGCATCATCACAGGGTAAAATCTTGAGTGTAAATAAATAATATTAAAATTATTTCTTGTTCAAAATTTAATATGTTTAATATTTTCACAAATGTGGCGTATGTATTTTCAATTTTGTTAATAATTTTGAATAGTATTGAATTTAAATAGTCGTCTTTCTTGTTTAATAAATTGATGTTACTAAAATTCTAAATGAATTTGTATATTTTGTAGCTTTCTTGAATTTTTGCAATTGATTTTGATCTGGTATTGTGTAAGATTGTTAAAGATTCTGGAAATTTTATTTGGTGCGTGTCATTGTCTTTAAGGTGGTTCGCTACTATTGAGGTGGGATTTTTGTGGTGGCTGGTTTTGTGATCTTTGAAACTTTGAAAGAAGGATCGATTAGTGTACCCTATATATTGTTTGTTGCATGAAGATTCGCATGTGATTTTGTAGACACCTTTCTTATTTTCAGGGTTTCGGTTGTTGTGATTTATGATTTTGTAGTTGGGTATTGTGTTGGTTTTTACTCTGTATGCCGGGGTATATCCTGCTTTTTAAAATATTTTCATAATTTTTTCTGAAGTTTTGTCTGTATAGTTTATGGTGATATATTTAGGTTTGGTATTAGTGGAAGAGTTGTCGAGGGTGGAGGGTTGTCGAACCCAACTACAAAATCATTAATCACAACAACCAAAACCCTGAAAATAAGAAAGGTGTCTACAAAATCACATGCGAATCTCCATGCAACAAACAATATATAGGGTATACTAATCTTCTTTCAAAGATTCAAAGAAAACAACACCAGCCACCATAAAAATACCACTTCAATAGTAGCGAAACACCTTAGCCACTGTGGAGTTGATAGCTGTAACTGTATTGAATTTGTAAAAAAAAATTAAAATAGGTAACCTATCAGTCTCACAGACCGACGTTTCGGTATAAGTGTTGTGATTTGACAGCTTACTGAGGATTGTGGGAGCAATATAATGAAAAGAATTTTAAAGGTACAGTATAAACAAACAAACTCACCTCGTCTTCCTGTTTTTCAAGATATATAACTCTTACTACTGTGATGTCTATTAGATTTCCAACACTAGCATCATGGTAAAAATCTGAAACCTGAAAGATTTTATTGAAAATTTTATAAATATTGTGTTTAAAAAAATGTTTGACCTGCTCAGCTTTTGACTTTCTCCCCTTATACATAGAATATGGAGAAAGTATTGATTCTGTCAAAATTTTTGAATTTGAGTTGACAGTGGATATATCCGTTTAGGGGTTCCCTGAATCTAAACAAAGAGGGTTTCGACGTGATGTCTGTCCGTCCGTGTGTCTGGATGTGTAAGGAGCCACAGCCTACCCCGTTGGTCAGTTTTAGCGGAAATTTGGTATCTATGCATATATTCACCGTATCTTCAGGCTTTTTTCATTTTTTGAATTTTTTATTTCACCTTAAAAATGTGAAAAACCAAATTTATCAAAAACTGCTCTAATGATTTTGATTAAAATTCGATAAATTATAGTACATAGAGCAATATGTACTAAATAATATAACACCACCCACATATCTGTAAAATTATGGTTCAAAAGTTATGGGCTTTTAAATGTCAAAAAATCTATTTTTTAAATTTTCTTGGAAAACAATAAAGGTAAAGTATAATTTGACTACCACTGTTTAGTTTAAACCATCTTAAAAACAAAACAAATTAGTATTTTGAATTATTTGTCTTCGACTACAATATTGTCTTCCTATAGGCACAAATGGCAATTTGAGGAACTACCTCCTCCCTATCACCAGACCGGCCTGCCAGTCAAACAACTTTTAAAGTTAAGAGAAGAATTATTTAGAACGAAAAGTTCATCAACATTACAATTCAAACCCTTTACCGATCGACTACCGTCATACCATGTTCATGATGCAGATTATGTACTGTTCGACGTCGTGATCCTTGTGGAAGAGTAGGAACTTCTTATCGGCAACAACCGTAGCCTCGTACCACCGCTGCACACTGTGGCCAGGGTCTGAACGCTTATGCTGTGACTTGGTGTTCAACATCGAGCGCAGCCTCTGACACCACGTCGTCCACCAGTCTTCGGGTGCTTCAAAAGACGAGTTAGAGTTGTTAGGATTTACAGTTTTATGTAAATAAGAAAAAATATTTAATTTAAATGGATGTCTAAAGACAATAATTTTGTGCCACCTGCAGGACAATCTTGCAATCTTTGTGGACTATCCATGGTAGCCGCACCCCTAAATTTACGCAGAAAATCGGGAGTTCACTGTATTATGGTTCTCTTTTGTTCTCTATGAAAATTGACTGACAAACACCATGTAACAAGCGACATAACTATTTTTATTATTTGATTTCAATACTCTACTACGAAGACTTTGTAAAGAAACTAATATGTAAATAAATTTTCAAAAAAGGGGATATTTATTTAAATTATATAAAATGATTCATTCAAACAAAAGATTTCCCAAGGCGAAGAAAGCACGTCTGTCGCCACAAGTCTAGATGGCTCGGGTGACATTCCAGACGTACAGAATTACGGCGGTACAGCCGCAGGCGAAATGCAATATCAAAAA
This sequence comes from Nephotettix cincticeps, assembly GCA_023375725.1. Lineage (NCBI taxonomy): Eukaryota > Metazoa > Arthropoda > Insecta > Hemiptera > Cicadellidae > Nephotettix > Nephotettix cincticeps. The sequence goes on from CM041785.1 coordinate 51,072,916, forward strand.
ACAGAAAAACCACCCTCTCTCACGTGAATAACCTAGAGTTGACCGCAGTTTTACTCATGGTCATCACCACGCCCTTTCACGGAATTGAAAACCCAAGTGGAAGGGGTAGTGCCAATGGGGCTTTGATCTTCAAGACCAAAGATCGGGATTGGTAGAGAGGCATGGCCGGGGTAGATAACGGGGAGAAGGGAATTGGAAGGTGGATAGTAGTCTGGGAGGAGGAGCAAGGGAGAAAATTCTTTGAGAGAGTGTCTGTTGGGAGGCCCTGGATCGAGCAGGGGCAATACCTCAGCAGGCTAGTAGTAAGCACCTGTTGAAGCCCAACAATCTCAAGAAGAAGACCTAGCTACTACCATATCCCCAGGACCTCAACATCTGCCCTGTTGACAGCGAGGAGAGAAGACTCTGCCGACAACGAAGAGAGACGACCCTGACGACAGCGAAGACTGATGACCCTGACGGCCCGAGGACCACATTTCAAGAAGAGGACCGACCACAAGCGTTTCGGAGGACCGGGACCGAGGGAAGAGGCGGCTGAGCAGATCTACGATATGTCAGTGATGGTCGGTATGTCAACCCCTCTCATGGTTTAAAATTTCCCCGAAGAGAACATTTCATAATATGTAAAATTCGTAATAGAAAAAGAGAAGTTTTTCATTTTTAAAGTAAATTCCTTTTAAAATATTATATGGATAAATAAATATAATTAAAATGACAGGATGATAGGACATGTTTAAATAATTTACCTTTACTTAAATAATAATCACTGATCAATATAAAAGCTTCAAACTTGCATATATTAGATTCACTGTAAATATAAAGTATTACAATTTATAGATTATTCGAAGCTTGATTTTGTAAATAGTTAGAAGGTATTATATGATGTGTTGTTATAATGTATTGTGTGAAAAATAGAACATTGATATAGACTCCCACAATTATTCTGGTGAATTTTTCTTTGTTGGTTTCGTCTTAGTCGTTAGTGTTTGAATTAATAGAAATAAACTGAGAAGGTGAAACATTTTACCCAGTAATAAATATCCCGTTTAATTTGTGTTCAATTGTTTATGTTATATGGTAAAAGTATTTGATTTCCTCCTATTAGTGATCATTTGATTCATGATCCTGGGTATCTCCACAGCCTGGCGAGTGTCTTATAACTAAGATGTTTTGAAAATGTAAAGTAACCAGATCATAAAGTTTACACTACATCTAAAGGCAGTTCAAGAATATAACGTTTTGATGCATTACACATTCTGCACATACTACTGATTTTTTTAAGAGGGTGGCAGTCTCTTTTCTTATAGTTTGCGCATCCACTTAAGACTACTAACAGATGTGTGTATGGGACATATCAAACAAAGATGGGGCTAGTAGACACAGAACTAGATGGACTGGACAGTACTAATAAAAATCTGTAACATTATGTTAAGTATCCTTTTTAATTATTAAACTAACTTTAATCACTAAAAGTCATTATTGACAAAGATTGTTTGCTACATAAATGTGTACCACTATAGTATATAAATAAAAATTCTAACACATGAGAGATTAAATTACCTCCTTTAACATTGCATGTTTTGTCAGAGGGATGCCCCACAGACCGTTTGTATACAACATGGACATGTTCCTTGCCTTCTGCTGGGGAATTGCCATGGACAGGTTCAACAAAATACATGCCATCCTCAGTAAACACATATCCTGCCTATGGATCATAAAGTCTTATTATTATTTGGTTATTTGTTTAAGAGACAGTTTTAATAACAAATTAAATAATACCCTCATCACAGCAGACCTGCGTACTCGGCAAATTTCTAAATCAATAATATAATAATAATTTATGACAAGTTTTATCAATAAATATGAGAGTTAGTTATTTGCCTATTCTCCATAAGATTAACATGGGAAAAGAGTATGCAGGTTAGCTGCGGGGATAAACACATAAGCTATGATTTTCAAGTAAAATGGATATATCAACCACATGAAGCTAAATACCAAATTTCATCCAAAAATATCAATTTTTCCTTATCCTCCATAAGATTAACATAGGAGCCCCTAAATACAATATACTGTGTTTATATTTTTTAATATCTGGGTAACCGTTGGAGACAGATAAACTTTAAAGAACTAAATCGTTTAGTTTTTTAAGTTGGTTCTAATGGTAAAAGATAAAATTAAAAAACTTTAAAATTGCTTATGAAAAACACCAAAAACCCCATTTTTGAGTACAAAACCACCCAAACTACCCGCACCGATTGACCTATATGTCTGGTTTACAATTTCGTCCGAGTAAACTTAGGAATAAACGTTTATACCGAATTTGGTCTCGGTCAGACCATTTTTAAGTGAGTTCAAGGACTGTGTATGTTATGTTAACAGTCACATTACATACATAGAAAAATTTTAACGACTACTGTTTTTGGCCTCTGAGTACCACAAAACGAAAAAACAACTAATATCTCAAAAAAGGTCATGTTGTATCTTACCATTGGTCCATTTTGGCCAAAAGAATTCTACAACAAACTCAACTTTGATCAAATTGTTGGACAACTTTCGTCTGTAGGTGATGTAAAATAACTTTGTGAAATTTGAATGAATAAATCTGTATGCATTGGACTGCAAAACAGCATTCGGTGTACGGGAACAGACATGAATGAAGTCTATTATAACCTTTTTTCTTATAATTTTAACTTAAATTTGACTGAAAACCGATGAAAACAAAAATATTAAATTATTTCCCTCAATAATTAGTACAAGGATACTTATGTTACCACTACTAGTAGTTAAACTAAATAAGTAAAAATAGTTGTTACTAGTAGTTAAACCACTTTACCAGTCCGTCACATCCAGACAGAGCAGCCCGGGAGCCTGGGAGACCTCGCACGGATCCTCGGAAGTGACAAAGATGCTTGCGAGGCCGACGGAACCTCACCCCTGACAGATCCCCACCCTTCGCCCTCGTCTCCACCAACATCCCTGGATGAGTCACACAAAGTTAAGTAACAGGAAACAGGACAAAACTAATTATAAATGTTAATTGGATATAGACTTACACCAGTTAAATCAGTTTATTACTAGAATCTCACTGCAGTGTAGATCAGAGATTCATGATTTATGAAAAGCTTTTTAAATTACACAGAACTATGAAGAAAGATAGTGTATGATATTGTGAATGGGTCTCTTCATCTGTCATATGGTTAAATAGTAATAGTTGGTAAGAACTTTAAATGTTGAAAAGTGTTACTAAGCTCCTCAATCTTATACAAACAACCTCGAATATTTAAATGAAGGACAGCAAAATCTTGCTTTGAGTGAAAACACTTAAAATGTTTAAAACTTTCAAAAGTAGGGATATACAATAAATACTGAGAATTGTTAGCTATTCCTAGCTTATCAACTAAACTAATGATACCAAGGCAGGTATTGTCAGTGGTTAATAGTTTCCCGCTGATATAATGGTCCTTCTGATCCCAGCAGGAGAAGATGATGGACGTGGACTTGAGGATGAACGTGTTTGCAAAGACAACATAGGCAAGGATGGATCCGATAAGGATGTGGGCGGCTGAGGTGTTAAAGATGCATAGGAGGAGACATATATGACAACGATAGCTCGGAAGAAGGTAGAGCAGGAAATTCTCTAGGTGAAAGTAAGAATTGCTCTGTTTCACGTATCTGCTTCACATTAACATCTTTGGGCTGTCTCGGTGTTGAGTGTGGTTGGAAGGGATGCCTTTGTATGACTGGTGAGGATTGAGGAATTATCTTCTTGTTGGTTCTCCTTATACAGACACACATACTTCTACTATACAGGATCAGTATATGTGTTATCAGCTGCAGTTGATCTTCGTTATGAGGTGCCTTATCCACTGAGCCACGGTGGTACTGGAGTCCCAGGGGGATTGATTGGATGTTGATTTTGCAGCTACGTTTGTTCCAATGTTCAAACGTGGGCGATGTGTGTGAGTTCAGTTTTAACTCGTTTCACAGTGAGGTTAGGTTATGTTCAATTCATAATAAGTTACTTATAGTATTTATCTCAAATTGACTGGACCTCATTATGTTATCAATCAAGCACTAAGCAAACGGTTACTTCAAAATGTCACAGTTTAACGTCAGTACCACGTCTTTACTTAGTAAAATCTATTACTAACAGCGGGAGCAATGAAACAGTCCAGGTACACAACAGTGCATCTCCCGCTTGTAGGGAGAAAACGTAAATCTACATAATCTTTTCATGATTATTTGTCCATATATAGACTAAATTACATAGGTAGATATTAGGCAAATGGGGAGGCTATAGCCTTCACACCCCCCCAAATGTATCCACCGACGCCAGTAATGTTGTAGGGGACTTATTATAACCGATGATTTTATTGGTCCTTATATGTATTTAAAGTGTTATATTCACCTGGTGAAACAACATGAGGGTTTGGTTCCAACTCTAAAACATGAGACTTGCCGTTGAAATTTAATAAGTAATGCACTCTTTCATCCTGTAGGTTCCGCTGGAAAAAGCAATGAAATTAATAGATTGAGTAAAATTTACTATTGAGACTTTAAATCAATCTTAAACAGGTGGTTTTTCTTTAAAATATAATTCCAGTTATGGAACAAGTAACGAAGTTTGTAATATGGAAGATAAAAAATAAATAGGATTTTTTATTGATGGGCCAATTATTGGAATTAGGTTTTTCTCTATTCATACCCAAGATTAAGTTGGCTAGAACATGAAATGAACTAATTAACTATAATAAATTTTGAGGATAATCTTATATTTGAATATTTTTACTTCTATAATAAAGAGTGGAAATATAAATTGGGTTTCAATTTAGTAATTATAAATATTTACAACATTATGGTGGTATAATTAGTTTTCTTGAGCACTGCAATTGTGGCACCAGTACTTGGTTTCTGCCATCTGCTTTTTGCAAATGGATTTGTCGCATACATTGCATTTGAACGGTGTGAATAGATTTTTTCTGGTTCAAAAATAAAACTATCCTATTCCTCTATCCAACTTAGAATAATATTGTCGTCTACTTTCTTCGACATTTCAATGAACTGTAAATCACTATTCTACAAGTTCTAAACAAGTAACAACTATATACAAAACACAAATTGGTCTAAAAACATACATATATAACACCAAACACTAACGCTAGCGGTCCTGATTATAGATGTTGGCTAGCAACAGGATTGACGGGATTGGTCCCGTGTATAGATGACAACTAACAGACCATGCCCGCCTCACTTCCTAAGTTCGGTGGTCACCAAATTCGGAGGAGCCCCAGATGTGAATCATCCCTTAATGATGTGAAACATCAGTGGCATATTGTCCTTGAGGCATTTACTGAGTGATAGACAAAGGATTTTATAATTTTTCTGTAGAACGTGTGGGTTTGTTAGATGCCATCCGACAAGGGAACCAATGACGGGTTAAAAAGTTGTTACCAGGCAGGCAGTAGATTAGATTACTTTTTGAAATGGCGACCTACCCAGGAAGGTATTTTAAGCCAAGAAATTGAGTGTGAGATGATTGTGGTACGATCTTGTAGTCTTGATACTGACTAAGGCCCCCATGTTCCTTAGACAGGACTGTTAATTAATAGTCCAACAGCCAATGGCATCTAAGAGACCTACAGTTTAACGTGGAATACGAACTACTTTTGCCTCTAAATGACAGTAAGGCTACTGTCTAGTGATGTAGCTATTGACATAGGTATGTCTAAGCTCTGGGGGGGAGTGTTAATAATTTGCATCACACAAGAATTGTAACGGAATTGACGCCAGTTGGGTTATAAAACAGCTGTTTATAAAACTTCCTGTTAACATATTAATGATCTAAGCCATTTCCCAGAAGGAAGTAAATACAGTTTTCCTTTCGATCACTTTGTTCCATTTTTTTAAACAGTTAATAAAATACATTTTAGAAAACAAACTTGTTTAATTCACCATTACATTCTCATCAAATATGTTTCTATCAAGAGAAAGCAGAATGATATAAAGTATTAAATAATTTTGTTCGTACAGCATATTTATAACATACTCAAAAATACTCGATTGATAATTGCAGTTCCTTTGCTTTATTACCTTTTTTCTGACTGATGGTTTGAAGTAATGAGACAAATGATGGGAGTAAAATGAACCATTTGCATGCACTTTCTGTGGGACAACAATGTGGTAGTCTGTTATGTCTCTGGTGTAGCGGCCTAAAAGTATATAGATTAGTTTTTTTGTAAGAAAGATTTCACATTAAAGATAAATTATTATTTCTACTTTCTATCACAATATTTTAAGTTATCATTAAATTAATAACAACATTTTTAGTGATTAAGAATAAATAAAAAGGTAAAATACATCCTTCATAATTAATCTATGTTTTCGGATCCTTAGTTTTCCAACCTAAAATACGTTTTGGGGTAATTCATTATACATCATCTTCCACTACTAAGTAGGGATTAATTACTGGTACAAGAGGTAGTTTTCTTTTTAAAATTTTAACTGATTAAATTGTATTGTTTTAAAGAGGATGAAAAATAAACTGAATGCCACAAACTAGACAGTGGCGTAGATACAGTTTTTTCATGGGAGGGGATATAAACACCCCCCCACCCCCGAGTTAAACTTATTTTAGAGTGCAATATCTACTGTAGGGTACATAAGGGACATTTCGATAAGTTGAATACCATATAAAGATCATGCAATACCTCCGATGCCATCTTGGACTCTGGTCCCATAAGAGCAATGTTATTTTTTGACAGCGGTACAGATTAATTGATTGTCGTAAAAATGGCTGAGGTGTCAAATTAAAGGTAAAGTGATTATCTAAGGAATTATAGTTTTTATCGTAAAAAAGATTTACAGCATGTTATTTTACACACATTATTTTGTTAACTAGATGTGTCTTGTCACTTAATTATTGAATTAATAATGATTTTGCGGCTGAGCGATCTTGATGACGGGAGGGATGACCGGGAGACCAGTCGGGGAAGATCTCTTAATTCGAATACTCTCGAATACTGTATTTCTACATACAAGATACAGTCACATCAACGCAGCTTTTTCTATTATTTTTATTCCGTAGCGGTATTTCAGGATATTTTTGTTTTGAAATCATTAGTAAACATGATCGTTATGGGGGGGATATATCCCCCTTATCCCCCCCCCGTATCTACGCCACTGAAACTAGACATAACAAAGACAATTTCAACTCAAAAGTTAAAACAAACGTCATATAAATTAATCTAAAATTATTACCTTTAAAGCACTTCTACATAAGGGGTATTTTATAAATTCATTTTATTAAAGTTTATATCATCATATAACGGCCTAACTGTTGGCATTTGTTTTATTTTTGTCCTCTTTACAATGATATACAATTTATAGAATTTGGTAGGGGTCATTATTTAAAAAATAAATGCTACGGAAACACCTGTTTAGGGGTAATGTGACTCTACTGTTCTACTTTACAAAAAGTAGTTTTTGGGTACAGCTTGAGATACTAAAACTAATATCGTTTGGAGATTACTAAATAATTGAAGATTTAAGGAATGAAGACTTTTGAGACAGTGGGTATATGTATATAATACAAGTTTGAATATAATCTATACATTTAATACTAATTTATAATTATATACAATTATACATTAAAGAATATACTGCATCTAAATAAGTTACAACTCATGATATTTATGTTTTAGTCACAGGCACAGGAATCATTAATGTTTTTAATAACTCTCTCCTAAATGTGTTTATCACCTTCAAAACATAACCATTACAGTACAGTATAATTAAATACAAACCATGCACTACATTGATTTTCTCTGTTTTTTGTTCAGATTTTTTGGTACACTCTGAAGGACATATCATAAAAGACACTAACACTAGAAGCAGAATTATCTCGTAACCAGACTTCATAAATTTCAAAATTAAATGCAAATGATACATAAAATCATTATCTTGTTATATATTTTGCTCATATTTACAGACATCACAGCTGCTTAAAGTGTAACATATGGTATTATATTCTGGTGAAATTGAAAGAATATGTTGAAGACCGAAAAAAGTAAAAAATGAAAAAACCAAAAATGAATGACCAAAAAATGAAATAATTTAGTTTTTATTATTTCTGTGTTAAGTTGAAAATCAAGAAAACCTGTGAAAAAGTATTTGGTTGTAATTTGAATAGAACATTAAAATATGAAAAAAATGGTTTTGCCTGTTAAATAAAAGTTAAACTAATATGGTATAAATGGACAGGTATTGCAAAGAGAAAAACTACTATGTTACAAGTTTATATATGGTTTTATAATTATTTAAAATACTAGAATAAGGATATATTGTTTATACCTATAAACACTTCTTGTGTAAGTAGAAAATTAGATTATTATATCCTTATAATGATTTCATATATTAACCTGTGGCAGTTTAACCTTTTTTGAAAACAAGTAATTGTTTAATATTCAAAACTATCAACCTAACAAAAGAGTTACCTGTATGTAGAGTTTGGCTACAATTTTAATGTTAATGAAATCACAATAATTAATCCAGTGCTATGCAAATATACAGAAATTAATATTGTATAAATGATAGGTAGATTGTATATCTACTCAAGGATGGATAAGGTAGGGCATGATGTCTTCCTCATTAAATTCTTATAACTCTACTAATTGTTTCGAACAAATAAATAATATAAATTTCAGAATAGTATTTAATTTTGTCAGTATAATAAATTATTGTTTCTGTCCTTCAGGTATACAGTTAACTGATATTACTATTTTTCAAGTTAATGGTTCATACTCTTGAGAGAAAATTTAATTAATTAAGAATAGCCAAATTAGTTTTTTGTCAACATTACACCCTTGACAATTATTTAGTGAAATTAAGATAAATAAATAAAAACGATGATCTAAGATTCCAGGGTAATAAGGTGGATAGTAGAGGCCTATCTCAGGTTAAATTATAGACAATTCCATCAAACAGTACAATAAAAAAATTAAATAGGATAAAAGTGGTGGGAAACCTCTAAAAATGCTATATGACAAGTTTTATTCATGTTTAAAGATCGTTTTATTGGTAATTTATTCATGGTTAAGTAGTTTTTATCTTTAAATTGAGACAAAGTTGATAATTAATTAGATAAACTAATTTCAAATGAGTGCCTACCTTCGTGGTCCGGAAACTAAACTTATATCGTTTTTGATAGAACACCTGGACCATTAGTTCCGATTTCCTCCGGTAAAAGATCATTTTAGAGCGTTGTTGTTCTTTGTGGACTAAACCGCTGGCGGTTGTTCGTTCTCGCGTATTTGATCCATTTAACAAATTCTCTAAAACAGTTTACGTTGTGCATATGATAGTGACAATTAATTAAGTGTATTTAAATCAGTTTTAGTTAGTTTTGAAAGAAACTTAGTTGTATTAAAGTCTTTAACAGTGAGTTCTTTCTTACCCGCCATTTTGTGTTTAGTCAGGAGTGTTTATGGAGAACGGAGAAGATACAGGTAAACAAAAGTCAATATTTTGTTTGTTTTAAGAGTAAATTAATAGATTTACTTAATTTTTGCTTTGAAATCACAAAAAATAAGTATATTTGCTCTGAACGTCTTTACGTAACCTCGTCAAATTTAACTATACATTGTTGAATTATTGAGTCAATGAGAGAAATTTTGAGCAGTTGCGAACGTCAACTTCAAAAGAAATTAATCAAGGGTGATTTCGTGTTTATTAAATCAGTAATAAAATTTCAATTTCTTTATAAAAAATGCCTAAAAATTTTTCCTACAAGCTGGAGTCGAAATTTTGGTTACTGAAGCTGTTTGTTGACATTTTGTGTAATCGTGATTGCTGAGGTCAATCTTTGATCATTGGTCTGATGTCTGCTAAAATGGTGACTCGAAATCAATCTATTTTTTGTAACCTACACCTTTCCCTTCAATAATTACGAGTTGAGAGTGTTGTAAATTAAAGTTCAATTAGTTGATTCTTCACAGTTCATCTATCCTTGTGTGTACTGTAACTTCAATAGCATTTATAACCCATAGTAAGGCAATCCTATCAGTTGCCTGCTGTAAGCTAAAATGGCTCAATATATTCATTTTCAATGTATACTTTTGTTTGAAATTGAATCATTTAATTATTATAAATTTAGTTTTCTGTGTAAAGCATCTCAAATTATTTGTTATTTCAAGTTCGCTGTAGGTATCAAGATTTTTAAGGCCATACTGAGTGTCAATAGGTCTACTTTTTAACCTTTTAACAAATTGCACTTGTTTGTCCTTATTCATATTAAAACTCTAGACAAATGCTGCATGGTCTTGTAGGCCTACATTACTACATTTTCCTCCTGTTTTTGATTAGGCCCTAATTCTCTTTTGTGTTGAGTCAAAATACTAATTTTTGGTCCTTACTCAAATGGCAATCGTACTAGAGCATTTGACCTAATGGAAGATAACTAATGGACATTAAAAATAGTTAACTTGAGTAAATTTACTAGCTTGTCAAATAATTAGGCCTAATTTAAATTTTGTTCCTTGTTTATTTTCAGGTGACAGCTCCAGTGAAGGGATGAATGCTTTAGCATAGCCCTTGTGCTATGGAGCTCTACAGCATGAATATAGATAAGACGGCAGTTTACCCGGAACATGTCCCGTATGAGGCAGCTGCGCCTCCACTGGGAGTGTGCCGCTCCCCAGTCAACAAGGTTTGTGTTGTGTTTGGTTTCACAAGCTTATAGGCTTGAGTGATCTTTTTAAAACTTAATAGGCCTAAATTAAAATAGGCCCACCTATAACTAATATTTGTTAAGTGCCACAGAGTTTGAATAAACAGTAGGTAGGTTTGACCACAACGTGCCTGTTTTTCTTGTAGGCCTACACATAATTTCTATTACAGTTCAAACCCCAAGTGACAACCTTGTAAATCACTTAGTTTTTGGCACATAGGCAAACTACTATTATTAGCCTACAAGAAAGCAAATAGGTAGTTAAGAGCCATACCATGGCTCTTTCTTAGATGCAATTGCGCTACATCCCAAAGCCACTATAGAGGATCATTGTCATCCACTAAAGTTTGTGAAGTATTTCAGTAAATCTAGAGAAAGTTTCATATAGGCCTAAATAGATTTTAAGAAATTTTGATGATATTTGAGAGGTCGCTCAATTAATCTTCTGCCGAGAACTGATAAGATGAGTGAAATAAATATAGTTAGTAGGCTATATACCCTATATGTTGTATCATGTAATTGTAAATAGGTATATAATTCTATTCCCTGAAACTTGGCTCTATTCCTTGGTATAGAGGTAATTCTCATAGTAAGCCTAGTATCAATTTTCTGTTATTTCATAAATAAGGTTTAATATTATTAAATGTAGAGTTTTTCAAGGTGAAAAATAGTTCTATACATAAAGAGAATGCATTACAGTTTGGGCCGGTATCCGGCGATTTGTTGGCAAGCTCCTGGAGCGCCATTATACATCGACCAGCTGAGGACTCGGAACCAGATGATCTGCCGTCTACCGTTGATATGGATGCCATCAAGGTTTGTATTGTTTGTTTGATGAGTACGTTTATCTCAGCTACTTCAATTCATCTTAGTATATATATAATAAATTCTTTTTTTCCTTTTGTACATAATAATAGTAATATAGTATAGTATAGTATAGTAATAGCGATAATTACCATGCATGATATCACATATATGTTTGTACACACATATATATGTAGCTACTGTTATAAAACAGATGTACAAATTGGATAGCCACCTCTTTAGCAATTGCTGTGTAGAGGTGGCATCACAGGATGAGCAGTGTGCATGCACCTCCAATTGAAAAACATGACAACATATGAAAAACAAAATGAGTAACGTAGTAATACAATTTATAAAAATTTAGTGCTTTAGTTATGTATCAAAACAAACTTCAAAACATGCAATTAAAAAAATTCTGTTACAACACATATCACGAACAAACAGACACATATAGAATTTAAAAGTGAACAATACAAGATAAATATTTTTTGCATTACAGGACTCTAACCATTAACACTAAGTAACAACCGTCACCTAAAATAAAAAATGAAAATCATATGAAGGATAAAATCAGTAGTCAACATCATATGCTAACATTTTACATTTAGAACTGAGCACTTGTACATGCAAATTAGCTCATTTTTTGTTTGAGATTGAGCATGTGCCTTTTGTTTTTCTATATGCTACTGTTTGCAGGAGCCATTGACCCCAATGCCAGCTCCGGTGTTAACACCAAAACCGGAGCCTCCAGAACCAAGCGGGGAAGATTCCAGCTCTGGATCAGACTCTGAAGCTGATTCTAGTTCCAACTCTGGCGGGGAGTCCAATACCGACTCTGAGGTTTGTTGAAATACAATATAGTGTGACAGTTATTGCCAAGTGGATTTTATATAGTTCATTTCCTCTTTATAATCTATCACTAAAGTAGGCTATTATAGTAATTTTCATGGTTTACTGTAGAAGACGGTTGAAAAAATGTAAGCTTAAGTCAAATTTTACTACTCAAAATAGGTTTACTAAATGGTCTTTTCTCTTTAATTTACTTTTCTTAACACATGCAATTAATACAAAAAACATGAACTTATGGGACAGTTAAGGTCAAAAAAAGAAACTGTTAAAGGGTTAAGGAGTTTTTTACTTAAAAATGGCACAAAAATCAAAGTACACCTGAGTCCTGATGAGCCAAACCCTGGTAATCTGAACTATCTGATGGGGGAAAAGGTTACTAATTTTAAATTGGATTAGATTACCTTTTGCGATGAAGGCCTACCCACGTAGATATTTTAAGCCAAGTATAAATGAGAAATGAGTGTAAGATGATGGTGGAATGATTTTGTAGTCTTGTTACTGACTAAGGCTGACATATTCCCTAGACAGACAGGACTGTTAACACGTTCCTCGCGTTGTGCGGCCAATGTACACCAGTATCTCGTTAATCGGATCCCCGGTAGTCCGAACATCCGCCTAATCCGAACAGCCTGATAGGAAAAAGGTTACAAATTTAAATTTTAAAAAAGCAATGTAATTTGGATTATAAAACTTTAATATACAGCAGGGTCTTTCTAAGACCCTCAGTCTACTCAGTCATTGTCTTTTGAAGTAATGATGAAACCCTGTTAGCCGATGCAAAGTTGCACCATTGTCTCATAAACATAAAGTCTGCGGGTGTAGCAGTAGACTGTTGTTCCAGATAACGTAAGGCAACGTTTAGGGCAGCTGCAGCGTCGGCATGTGGCACCAAATAACACGCAGGCTTGTCGTCGCTACCGTTGGAACAGTCCACTTTCGCTTGTTCTTTTGTGACCGCTGCGACTATTTCCTCGTCAGTAAGGCTTTCAACGGGAGCACCATCTGCAGCCATCCATTCAGCAACCTCATCTTCTTCACAGCCAGGAATTGCCTGCACGAGTTCCAGTAAAGGTCCTCCACTCTCTTGTCCTGATGGTGTGTCTTTATACTGAAGGCTTGTCCACAGTTTTGTCCATGATTTTCTCATTATCTGGTCGGAAATATTTTCCCACACCTCAGCAGTCTAGTAAACAACATCCTTTATATTGGTTTGTTGATTTTTTGGATAAAAGGAATGTTGTCATCTTCAATCAGTGTTCTCAAAAACTTTTTCCTGTAGGTAAATCAGGTAAAATTTAAGGTTTGCAGTATGCCCTGGTCCATTGGCTGAAGGATTGCTGTAACGTTTGGGGGTAAAAACTCTCCCCTAATGTCCCCATATGATAGCTCTTCAGTGCTTGGTTGTTGTGATGGAGTGTTGTCTATCAAAAGAATAGCATGAGGTTCAAAGTCATTTTCTTAACCTTAAACGCTGAACAGCGGGCTCAAACTGGTCCCACTTTTTAAACAATCTGTCATCATCCATGCTTTCTTTTGGCTTTCGTAATAGACTGGAAGAGAGCTTGTGTTAACATTTTTAAAAGTTCGAGGATTGGTAGATTCGCCAATCAGCATAAGCGGAAGCTTGTGGTTACCAGCAGCATTGCAGCATGCCAGTAAAGTAATACGATCTTTGCTCATCTCAAAACTACGAGTATGGTCTTCTGCTTTTGAGGAGGCCGAAAGTTTAAACCGGTTTCACCTTCGTTATATATTTGTTGTGGGGAATAATTTCCCTCAGTATCAAAGTTTCAAACTTATCTAGATATTCTTGGGCTGCATTGTGGTCAGAAGATAGTTTCTCCCCAGTAATGGTTAGCTGGCGAATTCCATGACGTTTCTTAAACCTTTCAAACCAACCTGTACTTGCGCTATATGACGTGTCACCATTCATTAATTTATTTAACTGAACAGTCTTTTCCTGTACGATTGGTCCACTTAGAGGAGTTCCCTTTTCTCTTTCAGGAGTAAACCAGGCAAAAAGGGCTTTGTCAACTTTTTCGTAATCGGAATGTCTCATCATGTGTATATTTTCCAGTGATTTACTTGAGGAATTGCCTGCTCAAGTTTCACACGATTTTTTTTTCAGTCAGATATCGTGGCTTTGCCGACAAATAATTCTGTAGCCAATTTTGTCACAGACTCGCTTTGTCACTTACTTACAGACGACTGAAAGAGCTATATATGCAAACATATGCAAAACAACCGCACGCTGATTGAGTCACGCAGGTTGGAGACAGTGGTAGGAGAACTCTCACCGCTTGTAACCCCTTCCCCACCCACGGCCTAGCTCATGCGACCGACCGCCGCCACCATGCAGCCGCATGGCATCTTTCATCTTTTGTTTATTCACAAGCCTGAGTTGGAAATTTGACTTTAAAATTTAGTTGATAAATTATTAAAATTTCTTAATCTAATATTGCGCTGGTAGGTACCATTTTATATTGTTTTAACCATATTAATGTAAGCTTTCTTAATACACTGAATGAAAATGAATTTCTTAATATTGTACACTATACAGCGCTGATGAAGGAAGTCAGGCACGGTACAGTAGCAGTTTGGAACGGTACTTTAATGGTAGAGATCAGCATAATGCGACGGCGTTCTTCCGACTAATCCCTGTCACAGCTCTAAACCCTTCCCCACCATCGCAATCGCCCCTGCTGCTCGGCACTGATAGTCCAAACAACTCGCTAATCCGAACAAGGTCCGGTCCCAATTAGATCGGATTATCAGGACTCTGGTGTAGTTTAAAATTAACCAATTGAAAAATTCCAGGTTACCCATACAGAAATAGATACTGCATTATAATTATGCTGGTCGTAGTATTCTGAGATCCCGACTAGGTAGGTGGAAGCACAATCTAAATCGCCAGTTTCACCAACTTGATTTTAACCTAAATGTCCCCACTTGCATCCAAGTAGTCCACTCCGACCGCGCCCCTCGGTTCCGAGTGGTCCACACACAACTTGTTAATTAATAGCCCAACAACCAATGGAATCTAGGTCACCTGCAGTTTAACTTGGAATTCGAATCACTTTCGCCTCTAAATTACTAACTGGTCTAGCTATGAGGACAGTCTTTGCGGATAAATGTCCATAGTGTGAATCCACACCAGAGAATATCACATCCACAGACCATTGTTCAGAACCATCCACAATTTGTGATCTTCAAGTAGCTGGATTACAGGACGTAACACTTAAGTATTTACAAAGCAATGTAATCTGAATTATAACACTTAATCAATAGCACAGTAGGCTATCAGTAATTATACAGTACTACCTAAACAATATTAATTTAATATAATAACTTACTTTTTGTAATTCATAACAATTCAGTTATTGTCTTTTGACGTAACAAAGAAATCCTGTTAGCCAATGTAAATTTGTGCCATCCTCTCATAAACATCAAGTATGCGGATGTAGCAGTACACTGTTGATCAAGATAGCTTAGGGCCAATGTCTAGCCACGCACATAGTACATCACAATAGACTCGATTCTCACGGTCCGACTCTTTTTCATCCCTTTTTGGCAAATTACTTTTTGAATATTCGAGTTTCTCTCCAGCAATGACTATTATCACATAAAAAGTATGCCTACAAATGGCACTGTTTTATCATTGTTCGTTTTTATGTGTATATCATGTTTTATATTTCTAACGATGTATCTACAACGGATAGGCTGTCCCTGCAGGAACACTTGATGACCTTTCACCCAAACCATTCACTGTTCAGGCATAACATGTAGTGGACAAACCTATGTGTGAACTGAGATAAGACGTAAGTGAATTGGTCAGAATACACAGTTTGTCTCAAAAATAATAGATTTTATTAGTACTTTTAATACAACACTGCATTTCCGGATGATCAAAACAACTTGATAATCGGAACGGGGGTTGGTCCCAATTAGTTAAGATTACCGGGACTCTAGTGTAATTTTTCTGCTCTGTATTGTCAGTACAATATGGATACTGAAACTGAATCTCTGTACAGAAAACAATATTCACACAAAACATTCTCTTAAAATAAAACTTTAGCCACAGAGGAGAAGGGGTTATTTTTTCCCTGCTTTAACAAAAATGTATCATTAGTTTGATGTTCTGCCAATTTATTCTGATTGGTAGGAATCAAGTGTGAATTCCAGTTTGATTTCAACATAAATATGTTTAAGCTCTGTGGGGTGGGGGGTGTTAATAATTCGTGTCACACAAATAATGTAACGAAAGTAATATACTATGGTTAAGAGGACAGCTGTTTAAGACTTTCCTTTAGACATATCCATGATCTAAGCTATTTCTTAAAAGAAAGAAAATGCATTATATTTTACATAACAAATTTGTTGTTGTTGTTGCGGAGTTAAGTATTTACTGCATTTTTATGTACCTGGTGATTATGTATTTTTTCAAATTTAATATTCACTTCTTGGGCAGTTGCTACTGCTTTCCGTGGTATCCACAATTGGAATAAATTAACTTAGCTCATATAATTACAAGGGCCTTTTTTATGAAATTTAATTTTAAACAATGACTTCAGAGAGATTGTAATAGCCATTTTAATCTCTTCCAAAATAACATACATTTTATCTTTGAGTATTTATTTGATCTTTAACTCTTAGTTAATATTTAGAGACTTAAGTCCAGTTGGTTCAATGTAACTATCATTGGTTTTTTGTGATTTTGAATTGATCTCACTATTATTAAATTTTTTTCAGTTTTTAGATATTTACAAAGAAGTTTGTATCACTATGTTGAAAAATTGTTAAATTTTGCAAATTTTGTTAAAGTTTAGTAGCAACCAAATGGTTGTATGAAAAAATAGTATAGTGAACAGCACTCCTACAAATGGTTCTTGGCATTGTTCACCTTTTTGAAAACCTTTACCTGGTATGGAAAGGTGAACAGCACCAAGAACCATTTGTAGCAGTTTAATCATTTAATTTCCTACAAAACCTGTTAATGTGGGATTTTAAACAAGCTGGTTAGAGTTATTGACAGATAGATTTAGAGTTCCTCCCATGATCATAACTTGTGTTGACACATTAAGTGCAGTTGACAAGTGGAGTCTGTTTAGTCAGTTGGTCGTCTGGTCTCGAGTCAATGGTCTTCATTTTCACCATATTTATGTTATATGTTCATCACATCAATTTATAAACAGGTGTTTGAAAGTTACAAAGAACATTCATTCCGTGCTTTCACTGTTTTGTAATATTTATTATTCAAGGTGATTTTTTTGTGAAAAATTCTTTTAAGAATGAAATTGGTTTATTCATCGAACTTAAGTTAGCTCTTGATTCATAAATTGCATTGCCTGCTACAAAAATAATTCTAAAATAGGCTTCTAAAAGGCTTTTTGCACACTCCATTTTTCTTGCACAAATTTTCCAAACGAAGTGGTCTGGAAAAGTGCTACTTCCTGTACTCACTCATCAGAATGTAGAAATCTGTCCCTCTCCATATTGCCCATGGTAGAGGATTTAACCTCTGTATGTCCTACACCACAGTTTCCTCTCCAATTTTTTCTGTATTTGGTGTCACCATTAAAAAACCCCACACACAGTTTTGCTACTTTCAGGTTAGCGTATCCAGTAACAGAGACAAGTTTGGCTAAGTCTCCTAAAAAGTCCCAAGTCTCAAAAACCTCTTGGCAATAATAAAGTGAAGGTAGTCTTGGGGTGTAATCGATTAGTGTTTTGTGTACAGGGGGATAGCCGCAGCCGCAGTAGCTGGTGGTCTTTGTGTGGAAGTGAGAAGCAGACACAGCCATCGCCAAAGGCTCGCAGCTCGTGCAGTTCCAACAGTAGCACGAGTGGCTCAGCGTCCGGCGGACAACGGAGCGACTCTGAGCATTCCACCACCAACGATAAACACTTCTCCATACAGGAGACCAACTTCGATCAGGTATTAGTCTAATCTTGACTACTTTTGTCTTTTACATATTATACTTGGACCCACCTTTAAAGTAGAGATTACGCGTGAGAATACTGTGGAGAATACTTAATTCTAGAAGGAGAAGTTATGATCCTTCCAGAGAATAATAATCATTTTCATGTAGAACTGATTAAGATCTTTTGCGTCTTTTCAGAATATATGTAATAGCTCCTGGGCAATACACCACTCAGGTCAGCAAACTCATCTGAGTATATTAAGTACAGATCCTTCTTTTTAAACCCATACTTTCCAAGGTTTATAGCCAGACTTGGTTCCAGGCTGTGAGTTAAGAGTCAAGAAGGCATATAGATTATGGTAAAGACCACTCAATTGGTACACTTTTATACAATAATAAGGTTTTTTCACAAATACTCCTATGTTATCATACAATCTTTCATATTAGTAATTACAAGTAAGCTATCTTGATATTTACAACCTTAAAAATTATGTATTGGAATTTATTTTTCTAGGGTGGCCTAAAATTGAAAATTTCGGCTCTGAAGTTACCCAAAAAACCACCAGCAAGAGAGGAATCATCATCTTCCAGCTCTAGCAGTGAAGAAAGGAGCAACTCTTCATCAGATGAAGAAGCTGACAAATCTTCAGATGCTAGCCAAGGTAGTTGTAGGTCTCCAAGACCTCGGAAACAAATTCCAGAAAGAAAACAGACCCCGCCCACTCCTGAATCAAGAAAGCATCCCGAAGAAGAACTGGTCAAACCAACAAAGGAAGAAACTACAGTGAAGGGGCGATTACCTGATAGCCCTGCAAAAGAAGAGGATGACAAGAAGAAGCGGGTGTGTGAAGAGAAAAAAGAGCTGGCCTGTAAAAATTCAAAGTCTGCAACTGAGGAAAAGTCTGTGAGAGTAACAAATAATAATACAAAACTAGTCAAAGAAGGAGGTCGTACAGGTTTTGTTCGAGGCTCGGCTCGTTTAGCGAATTTGAGATCAGAATCAAAAAATGCAAAGACTCAAGTGAAAGTGAATAATCGGACTAGTGAAGCAGCAAAGACGGGTCGAGGAGCCAAAGTGGCTTCCCCTGCGAAAAGTGTGGAGAAACCTTCCCCAACAACTGTCAGCAGACTGAGGAACTTCAGGAGGAAGCCACGAGGTGGGACCGAACAAGAGAAGACCCCTTCCAAGGTTAGTGGCAATTTCAATTACTTGTTGATTTTAAAATACTTTACACTTATAGTTTCTGTCTTTTTACTGCACATCTGATGGTTTTCTGGGTTGTGTGAACAAAATTTTATAACCAATCATTAGAAGTCTGCAGGTAGGGATTTTTACTGTTGGGTCTAGTAGTAGACTACCATAAATTTTCGGACCGAGTCGAGTTCGGGTATCATAAGATAAATGAAAATTCGGGTAAAAATTTTCGGGTTCAGATGTAGTAAGACTAAAATTCAGGTTGGCTTTGAATTTTATTAGTAAGCAAAATGTTAATTTAAATAAGTTTTGATTAAACACATAATATGTACTCTGTTTGGTATGTTAACCCCAACAGTTTTATCCATTTAACTGATTATATATCATTATAATTTATGTTGTAAATAATTAATAAGGGAAAATAATTTTCTCAAGTCTATTTGAAACTAAGGATGAAAAAAAATACAGAAAATGTATTGAGCCAATACCTTTAGCCAAGGGTTCATTAGACCTATGTTGCATATTGTTCTGGTTTATTATTTTCAAATCAACCAATTACCTCTCACAACCATTGTTGAAATTAAATCAAACACTTTCATAAAATGTCAAAGGGCTCTTTATACTAAAATAGTTATTTTAGTATAAAGAGGTTAATATTTTCATATTACAGTGGAACGAACCCCTCAAATCCGAACACGTTTTCGGGAAATAAAACAAAAGAAATAGCTGGAAAATAATAATTTAATCACGCAAGCTTATTTTTCAAGGTTTAACATCCAAAAAATTAGAGATTTAACAAACACAGATTTTATCGCTTAAAGTCTGTTATCTTTAACTATTGAAGTGAAGAAAATCTTCTCGCGAACGTAATTCCAAGCCACGTTAGCTGTTAACACTTATCAGCAGATAAACGCTCACTACACTAGACACAGACAGTAGACAGACCAGTGTTTTCAATCAACAAAAATAATAATCCCGTTCTTCAGGCCGAATTATCCTGTTTTCCTCTTGAAAAAATCCACCTTATCCTGTTATTACACCATGAAAATTCCTGTTAATAAACCCATTTTTATGACAAAATTGACGTTTATAACATGAACGAATTATATAAGTTCCTGTGATACTTAATATGACTTCTTTTAAAATTTCACTACTTCTCTCACATTCACATTTCACTTTCACACACCACCACCAAAATGGCGCCAATCTCGTATTTTTTAGCTTTGCTCAATCCTCATTGCTCATTGACTCACCGAAAACAGATTCTCACCTCAGGTACATAGAGTACAAGATTTAAAGTTGTTTACACGTATCTCATAGAGTAACAGAAAATTATTAGTACTTTTTATAATCTGCTCATACTATAAAACTTAATCACAAAATATGTTAGATCTCAAAAGGTTTTTTTATAATTTAATGTCTTTAAAGTAGTTTTTTAGCATAAATATCACATATCTTTACTGATACCCAAAAATCCCCCTTCCTGTCTTCATCCTGCTCAGGGTCTGAAAATCTCAATTTCGGGATCAAAATCCCGCAAGTGGAAACACTGGGATTTGTATCTGACAGACGCGATAAGCATCGCAGTAAGGGTCCCGACCCTTACCCCCAATCCCCATAGGGGGAGATTGATTTATTTTTAACACAGGCTTGTCTAGCAACAATGGCATGTCACATATGTACATCCACCCGCCAAGATCACTGCCCCTATGAACATTGAGTCACACACAGCCTGTATAACCCCAATCAGTGTGTCTCCCGTCGCTTACCCCACGAATACTGACGAAATAAGTGCATAATATTATTTCCTGGGAAGAACAGGCTTTATTTCTAATTAGGTCAGATTTGACGGATTCCACTAATGAATAAACTAGAACATGTGAAAAATCACAGGTCATCCCATCACTATTTGAAACACGACTAATACGAGCGACTATACGAGCTTCATATTAGTACAATTATTTTGTTGCGTCAAAAGGAGGAACGGTTCCCTAATCGTGTCAGCTGCTATACGTGGATACGATAATAAGCTGCGAATGCACAATAATTTTGAGTCGGCAGGGAGGCAGCTGGTTGCCTTATTTTCACTAAAAGTCCTGATGACTGACAGGTTGTGCAATTGAATGTATTAATATAGTAAAAATTACTTCGAAGTTTGACATCTCGATCAAGGATATGTCAATAATATTGCGTGAGCATGGCATGAGTCAGAAGTTTTAGATAAAATTACCCGGGGTCCTGGGTTCATTTCAATGTCATCTCAGGGAATGTTGTACAACCCGATGCCTTTTGGGTGTAGGTACCCGCCCGACCCTACATCTAATAAAAGCCCGCCCGAATGAAACCCGAGACGTGCCGAGCCCGCCCGACCACTCGGATTCACGCAATTACCCGAATTTTCTGTTAACCCACAGACCTCTACTAATCATATCATCCAAGAGTGAAATTTTACCTTGCAATTTTCATAAGTAACCTGGCAGTTTTTGAAAATAATTCTCGTGGTCTAAATGACCACTAATATAACATTTCGCTAAAGGAGTTCGCTTCAGTGTAATAGAATAAATTCACTCTAATCCAGTTTGATGATTAGATTCTTCACCAATTGGGAATTTGGATAATGGAATAATTATCTCGTGTGATGTTTCAATAACATATTGAGTTGGTGGGGTGTTCCACCTATGGGGGCCAAAGGTCTAAAGTTCGGCTTGACAGGTATCAATGAAGGTTTGATATTCGGCACTGTCAATATAACAGAATACTCGCGGCAGAAACATAGACGGCAGTGACGGTGAAACCGATGGTGTGAAATGCACAGAAGATAACAAACAACTTAAATGTGGACATGCGTTTAGGAAACCATGATACTCTGTAGTGGTTTTTGTTATTGAATCCGATCTTTGGTGTTCTTAGCTCTGAAACCCTTCAGCTAAAAAGGACATCACTGTGTAAAAGTAAAAATGCCCCCAGTTGTATACTTACAAGAGGCGTTTAGAAATGTCTTGGGTTGTTGTCCAGTCTTGAGACCTCTGTGCCAAATGTAAAGCACCACTGTTTTGAAGGCAGGTTTCGTAATTTGCTGATCTAAATTTCAGTTTCCATCATTTGACCGATATAACACTCAGGTATGACTAGAATTTACTTATTTTAAAGCTTAGGAACTAGGTTTTACAATATTTCAACATATCGTTCATAGGTTAACCTATGGTTCAGGTGTCATTTTCAGTCATTTTTGTCAGCATAATACTTTTTTCCTAGCCCAAATTTGTTCAAAACACAACTTCCTGCCCAGGGAAAAATGGGAAATATGTCACCCCATGTCTTCATCTTGAACATTATAGTTGTAGGTAGTAATCCTATAAAAACATCTATAACTAAATGTCTTATGTCACCCCGTGTCTTCATCCTGAACATTATAGTTGTAGGTAGTAATCCTATAAAAACATCTATAACTAAATGTCTTATGTCACCCCGTGTCTTCATCCTGAACATTATAGTTGTAGGTAGTAATCCTATAAAAACATCTATAACTAAATGTCTTATGTCACCCCGTGTCTTCATCCTGAACATTATAGTTGTAGGTAGTAATCCTATAAAAACATCTATAACTAAATGTCTTATGTCACCCCGTGTCTTCATCCTGAACATTATAGTTGTAGGTAGTAATCCTATAAAAACATCTATAACTAAATGTCTTATGTCACCCCGTGTCTTCATCCTGAACATTATAGTTGTAGGTAGTAATCATATAAAAACAATATAACAGAATATACTCGCGGCAGAAACATAGACGGCAGTGACGGTGAAACCGATGGTGTGAAATGCACAGAAGATAACAAACAACTTAAATGTGGACATGCGTTTAGGAAACCATGATACTCTGTAGTGGTTTTTGTTATTGAATCCGATCTTTGGTGTTCTTAGCTCTGAAACCCTTCAGCTAAAAAGGACATCACTGTGTAAAAGTAAAAATGCCCCCAGTTGTATACTTACAAGAGGCGTTTAGAAATGTCTTGGGTTGTTGTCCAGTCTTGAGACCTCTGTGCCAAATGTAAAGCACCACTGTTTTGAAGGCAGGTTTCGTAATTTGCTGATCTAAATTTCAGTTTCCATCATTTGACCGATATAACACTCAGGTATGACTAGAATTTACTTATTTTAAAGCTTAGGAACTAGGTTTTACAATATTTCAACATATCGTTCATAGGTTAACCTATGGTTCAGGTGTCATTTTCAGTCATTTTTGTCAGCATAATACTTTTTTCCTAGCCCAAATTTGTTCAAAACACAACTTCCTGCCCAGGGAAAAATGGGAAATATGTCACCCCATGTCTTCATCCTGAACATTATAGTTGTAGGTAGTAATCCTATAAAAACATCTATAACTAAATGTCTTATGTCACCCCGTGTCTTCATCCTGAACATTATAGTTGTAGGTAGTAATCATATAAAAACATCTATAACTAAATGTCTTCATCCTGAACATTATAGTTGTAGGTAGTAATCATATAAAAACATCTATGGAATGAAGTAATTATTACCACCAAAAAATTATACCGAGAAAATCCCAAGGGAAAAGTTCCTTCTGCTTTATTATACCCAGAGTATACCCCTGGAATAGTGTACCCAAAGAACCCCTTGCAGTAGTTCGAGGGCTGTTTTTTTCAACCCCCGATTGGTTGTGAAAAAAAAGAAAAATGCCCAGTAGATTATAATTTTATTACCAAAATTACAGTAAAGTCTTATTTTTCAAAATAATCGCCAAAACGATTGAGGCACTTTTCATGCCGTGACACAAGCTTTTCGATGCCTTCCAAAGAATGTTGCCGCCAGTGAGGACAGGTAAGTCTTAACACCGTCCTAAAGTTTTTCGTTAGTGCTGCCCATCTAACCATGACTTTAGTTCTCGGAACAGATGATAATCACTTGGTGCTAGGTTCGGTCCGTACGCTCGATGCTGAAAAACTTCACATTTAAACTTTTTGAGGAGGTCTTTTCTCATGTTGGCTCTGTGTGGTCGGCCGTTGACATGGATCGAAACAACACCAGACATTCTTCTGCATTCAACGCATTCTTCTGTGTTTTGTTTTGCCTTGTGTGTTAGCCTAGGCCAAGGCCTAGGCTAACACATATAAAACTCTAGTCACAATTGTTATACAAAGTAGACCTTGAAATGTCTGGAAATTCATTAGACAGTTTACTAATTGTAAATCTTTGTAAACCTCACTGCCTAATCAACAAGCTCGAGGCCTGTAGTGACCACAGACTTGTGACCTAGTCTTCCTTCATCATGAATGTGTATTCGTCTTTCTTTAAATATTTGTAACAATTTTCGAACACTACCATCACTCATAACTTTGTTCCCCTTCGTGTTGCTCATTTCTATATCCTTCTGCTTTCAGAAAACTGATTACACTTCATAACTCAGAATTGGCGGGAGCATGGAGCGTAACGACCATGCTCAACACGGACGTAGCCGAGCTACGTCCATGTGAGCACAGGATAAATTGAGGATATATATGCTCTACATCTTATTTTCTTAGATGGATGATCGGAGGTTGAAAAAAACAGATACTTGTATATCTAATAAAGTAACCCCTGCCACATTTTTGGAAAAGTACCGCCTGGGTTTTGATACTTAATAAACGGTATCAGTGGACTGAAACATGGTTTCTTTCTTAGTTGAATTAAAAAAGTGGTTGTACTTTTTTAATTCAATTGAATTGAATTCAATTCCTCCTTTAAATTTTTTCTTAATATAACCCCGTGCTCAATAACACCGGATAAGTAAAATATACTACGTTCATTTAAACACTTATAAATATTAAATCGAAAGTTAACAAACAAAACTCATAACTGTCCCATTATTGTCTCACTGAGTCTTTGCTGTCAACTCCTTTTACATTATTACATACTAACACAATCAATTTAGTAATCAAACAAAAACTTATTTCTGTTACCTTAACAGTTTTGATGAATAACTTGGTTTCTAAGACGGTTAAAATAGTATACACCGCCTGAAGAGTTTGACTTGCTGTGGAAATATAAGTTAATCTTTTTATCATGAAAGTTTTTAAATTATTATCGCAACATCGGCTGCTACGGTGCTTTATATTATGTTCCTCATAAACAACCGATTGATCCAACACTGATTAAAAATACTTTCTTATACTTTTGAATGATTTATTTGATCAACAAATTTTCACTACAAATAATTTACTAGTAACATAATAAATAGCAACATAATGACATAAAATAATGACAGATGATGAATAGAAAATATTAAAATTCTTCTTACTAGCCCCAAACTGTAACTGAGCTAGAAAGATAATATACACCATAGTCCCGGAAATTCAAACCCCAGTAATCAGAACGTCTGGTTAATCCGAACAACCTGATTGAGAAGAACGTTACTAAATTCGTCTCATCGTCTCATAAACATCAGGTATACGGATGTAGCAGTACACTGTTACTAGAGATAGCGTAGGGTGATGTCTAGCTAATCTCACAATAGACTCAATTCTCGATCCGACTCTTTTTTATCGCTTTAATAATAATAATATTCTTATTCTTTTCGGCAAACCACTTTTCTGACTTTTCAGTTCATCTCCAGCAATGACCACGATTGCGTAAAAAGTTGGCCTACAGACGCTGTTTTAAGCACTGTTTTATCATTGTTCGTTTTTATGTGTCAATGTTTGTTGTGTTTTATATTTCTAAATACAATAACTATAAAAAAGTCCATAATGGATAGCACGTCCCTGCAGGAAAACTTTATGAAGGTCAGACAAAACATGTAGTGGACAAACCTATATGTGAAATGTGATAAGAGGTAAGTTAATTGGTCTAAATTCACAGTTTGGGTCTAAAATAATGGATTTTATTAGTACTGTACTCTTGATGTAACTTAACACTCCATTTCCGGATAATCCAAACAGGGTTCAGTCCCAATTAGTTTGGATTACCGGGACTCTAATTATACATTAGTCAGTCTGCAGTTCGATGTTTTATTTTTCATTACATGTTTTGGCTTACACCATTTTCAAACAATTCTAATTGGAATATTTACATCAACATATTATATCCCAATTAGAATCTTTTGAAAATGGGACAAGCTGAAAAATGCAATGAAGAATAAATATTAAACAGCAGATTGACTAAGATATATTATCTCAGTATTTATCTTTATAGATAAATATAAGTATTAACATCCTGAAGATGTCCTGTGAGGTAGTTTTTGCCAACTGTATTGCGAGTTGTTCTAAGTGTCCTGCCCCTTCTTATGGCGTGAGCTAATAGGTGTAGGATATTTGTCTTATTGTCTTAATTGTGCTTTCCCAAATACCACACCTCTTTTCAAAAAGCACACCTTTACGCCACATAAATGGAAATCATTGTAACAAAGTCTCTTGTGGCATATCCTTTGTTAGAATAACGTGCTATCTATGGACAGGGACTTTTACCTTGGTTCGTATGGTAAAAATAATGCTGTTATATAAAGATAAATATTCTCTTTATTTTTTCTGTTTATTAACAAAAAAGTTAGATTTTTGATCTGCCAAAAAAATTCCTTAGAAAATAAACTGGAAATAAAGAGATGATTTGTCATAACAAAATCTTATCTGTTTCAAATAAAGTATTCAAAACTTGTCCAGATGATTGTTTTATAATTGAATGCAGAGGTGCGGGTACTTGTTAAGTGCAGTGAAGCAAGCCGGTTGACAGACGACAGAACCGAGCCGGACTGGTGTGACCGGTTTATGACAAGATGTCAAGGTCATGAGATTCTAAACTGATGGGTGTGCCCATCTGTCAAACAGTGGCTATACCATGAGATTCTAAACTGATGGGTGTGCCCATCTGTCAAACAGTGGCTATACATCCGTACCCCTTTTATGGATAATCCTTTGTTTTTTATTATTATTTTAATGATGCAACTTTGTACTTAAACGAAATGCTGGTCTTTGACAGTGACAAAGCTACATAATATCACATGCATCCTTCACCGATATTCAGCTTAAAATATTCTAGAAATTAGTTCCGTGTCTTAAGTGATAATATTGATTATGAATGATAATTTAGCCTTAGAAAATCTAAGGTGTTGTACAGTTTATTACTGAATGAAACGTCTGTGTAGAAATTGGAAACAGTAAAATAAGCAGAAAGTATGTTAAGAGAAAAGATTTGATTAAAGGTAAAGATTTGATCAAGAATGAAAAGAATTCTTACTATATTAGAAGCTTTAACATTAATAAATAATAAAAATACCCCCGTCACAGCAGAACTGCGTACTCAGCGAATTTCCAAATCAATAATATAATAATAATATTGCAAAAGTTTTATCAATATCTGTCGATAAATATGAGAGGAATTTGCCTATTCTCCATAAGATTAACATGGGATAGAGTATGCAGGTTTGTTGCTGTGAGGAACATTGAGAGTAGGCATAAACAATTTTTATTTTGAACATTAATTTATACCAAGTTTCATAAACATCTGTCCATAAATAAAAGGAGTTTGCCTATTTTCTATATGATTAACATGGGAAAAGAGTATGCAGGTTAGCTGCCATGATAAACACATAAAGTATAATTTTTAAGCATAATTGGATAGATCTCAACCACATGAAAGATAAATACCAAGTTTAATTTAAAAATCGTGAAATATTAATTTTTTTCCTCCTTAACATTGACATTGGAGCCCCAAAATACAACATACTGTGTTTAGATCTCTGTAACCGTTGGACATAGAGAAAAACTTTAAGAAACTAAATTGTGTAATTTTTAAGCTAATTCCAATGGTAAAAGATAAAATATTTGTTTAAATTTTTTGTATAAAATTCATGTTGTTGACCTCAAAAAAAAACAATGTGAATACACATCTCTACCAATATTGGTCTCGATCAGAACATTTTTTATTATAGTATTATATTATTCTAAATTGAAATTTATCTCATGAATTAAAAAATAACGTAAAAATTTATAAAGATATATTATATTATATATATAATGCTTAAAATAATTGAAAATTTCCAAATAGAAGAATATTAAATGTAATTCTAAATAGAAAACTAAAAATTTTTTTGAAAAATGATTTGCTTTTAATGAATTTTTTAATTTTAAATTACTTTCATTATCATAAATAAATAAAACAAATCCAAAAGTTTATTAAGACAATATATCTAAAAAATATTTTGTATGACTAATTTCACATGAAGATAGGTTTATATTTAGATTAATGTAGTTAAAATGTTAATTTGCCAATTGGATATTACCAGATTAAAAATAAGTTTAATTTTATCATGAAAATGTATTTTTTCCCTGACATTGGAGAATACAAACATTTTAGATTGTAATTATAAATTTAATAAAAATTTTGTTTATAAATTGCTAATTATTTTATAAAAAGTGTCATTAATGTATGAAAATGACTATGTATCGCGTTTTGAACAAAACTAAAAAATGTAGGATAACATCGCTCTACATCTCGACTTTTATTATTAGTTTTGTTAATTGTTCAAGATTTTTGGGTATTGTGAAATCTCATGATTAGAGAATAAAATTAAACGTAAAAAAGTTATAATTTCCTAATACTAAACATAATCTTAACTCAAATACCAAGTACAGATAAATAGCCAGCAGGCTGAAGTGCACAGGTTCTAAATCTAATTCAAATAGTAACAACACTGAAATTTTACTGTAGATATTGTTGCTAATGAAAATTCTGACTTAGGCTTACATTTAATATACTTTCAACCTATCAAAATAAAACTTTTAAAACAATCCAATAAAAGTGCATTAGTGTGCCCAAATATGCTCAAACCACACCAGCTATTAAATTTTTATGACTAAATTTCACTTTCATGCAGGTAGTCAGGTCCTTTATGTTCCGATTGTTTCGTAACCTGTCGTTAACGCGCATTTGCCGTCAAACTGCCCGGATTAATTGACCGGGCCTAAAACGACTACTCGTCAATGGCTGGATAATAGCAGTGAAATAAGACGAGACAGGAAAGCGGCTCGACACAAATATGGCAGGAACATTAAGTAACGAGTCTGTGGGTAAATTATAATTAGCGGTGACTAACGACAGGCCGGGCTATAAAGGTGGCTGCCGGTTGCATATTTTAATTGAAGGCTAAGGTCCCAGACCAAGGTCACGCCCGTCACACCGTGACTGTCTGATGGGAACTGGTGGGACGTACCTGTTTGGTTACGCTCACTGGAAATCTCCGGGAATGCTAATCAGACTGTGTGAATTGTTTGCCAGGTTCTTATAACGCGTTTATTACCCACATCGCTGTAATTAATGCGTAACATGAGTTAATTGTGTGGTGTGTTAGCTATTTATTCACGTCCAGTGGGAAGTTTGTAGTCCAGGAGCTTTTTTTTTCTAGTTTTTTTCTTTTTTATTGAATTTTTATCTTTATAGTTTTTCAATGTTATTTATTAGTATAATAACATTAATAATAAAAAAAATCAATTTTGTCTTATTTGTTTATTGTATTGTTATTAATTGTTTATTTAATAATAAACAAAATCAAAGCACTTTGAATTACAAAAAAATTTAGAAATGTTGAACAATCTTCTTAAACATAGCCGTATAATTAATTCATATTCTATTGTTGTGTAGACTAAAGATTTCGCTTAGTTACATTCTCAATCAATTATTGGCTGATTCGAAACGGTCGACTGGCGAGATGGTGAAGTGAGTGAGTTGTTTAATTGTGCCACTCAAAACCAGTTGGTCCCCTTGAACTGAGTACAGTTGAGGCTGTCACCTGTACACTGTACAGTCTGGTCAATGCACTGCCACCACTGGCGAAATATGTATTCTATATCATACAGACCACAGTCACTGGCGATTTGTGAGATGAAAATTTGAAACAGGTTTCCATAGAAATCTACTAGAGCTATTGTATTTAAAGTTTTAATACATAAGAATAAGAACAACTGTTTAGATGAACTGAAAACATTCCCTTTAGACATATCCATGATCTAACCTATTTCCCACAGGGAAGTAAATACAAACATTTTGTTTAGAGAATCCTCTAGTCTGTTTGACATCATTGCATCTTGAAACATTATCGTCTTGAAAAATCAAAGCTTAAATTACCTTAGTTACTTGTACAGGCATACTGGCCAGAAAAGAACCTGTACAGAATTGTGATCACAGCATTTTTTATAGTTTAACATTAAATACAGTATTTATTCGTCATTTATTCAGATCAATTTTGCTTGAACATAACAAATCATAAATGTTATAATTTTTTTTATGATTGTTTTCCAATATATATGAAAAGTTTTGTTGATATCCTTGTTGTGCATGATTCAAAAAGGTAAGGTACAGTATGCAGTTTAGTTGTTATTGGGGGCCAGTCTAAAGTACAAAAAGTTGTATACCGTACAAAAACCATCTCCAAACAGTATAGAATGATAAAATTAAGTACGATCACAGTGGGAGCTCTTGTTTTCACGGAAAATAGTGAAATATGTATTCTCCATCATACAGACCACCGTAACTCTTAGACACACAGAAGAAAATCTTATTTCATTGAAATGACTTGCAGTTGCTTATAATGTTACGAATTAGTTACCGGTATTTTGTTTAGGGAATTCTCTAAATGTGTTTGCAACCATTGTGTCGTGAACATTATTATCTTGGAAAATCAAACCTTAAATGTTCAATATTATTTAGCAATTAAGTATTAAACCTACTAGACAAATTTTCTGAAGTTATTTGTGTAATCAACTATAGCAAATAATGTCATCAAAGAAAAATTTCACAGGTCAAGAAAATTTCATTGTATGTTACAAATATTTAAGGTAACTAATTATTAACATAATCCTAAAGAAACATAACTTTGTTGTAACTAACACGGCTTTAGTTAATTTTATTGTATGTGTTCCTAAAACTCTTTAAACGGTGTTATGGCAACATTAACTATAGAATAAATTTCTGAGACTTCATCCACCATAATTATCATCAATGTGTATTTATGTTTATAAAAATTGTGGTTTCAATTTAGTTATGGTAGGTTTCTCGTAGGGAACAGCCTAGTAAAAGTAAACTCTGTGTGGGTGGTTATACGACGTCATTAGCAATTCACATGAGACAATTGGTAGTTGTGCTGAGGAGCGTCACACACCCACTGACACCCACGCTTATGAATAATTCCCCGCGCAAATCATTTGTTCACAATACTCGGTTATTTAGTCTTCATTCTGAGTGTTTGGGTTGGTCACTGTTGAGAAAACAGGTTGTTTATAAGTTTTCAACTTGGAGAAAACCTCTTAATAATTGAAAGCAGCTGTGATGGAAAGCCTGTTTGTGACTGGTAAACAAGATTATTAGTGGTTTTATTATTGCTTGAGAAAATAATTTTATTTGCTACAGTGAGATTGAAAGTTATAATAGTACTGCAGTCTGATCCTATTGAGACATTTAAACAATTTTAATTTCTCTGAAAATATAATGTACTTTACCTACACCATATGGACTGTTACCATGGTACGTCCTGTAATCCAGCTACTTGGTGGTCACGAATTGTGGTCGGTGGGTGTGGTATTCTCTTGTGTGGATTAACGTCTGCACTTTTGAACACTACCTTAATCCGCAAAGACCATCCTCATTATTAGACCAGTTTGTATTTCAGAGGCAGTCGTTCAAACTGTAGGTCCCTTAGATATGCCATTGACTGTTAGGCTATTAATTAACAGTTCTGACTAAGGAACATGTCAGCCTTAGTCAGTAACAAGACTATAACATCGACTACAATCATCCTACACTCATTTCTCATTGATACTTGGCTTA
Source organism: Nephotettix cincticeps (assembly GCA_023375725.1). Lineage (NCBI taxonomy): Eukaryota > Metazoa > Arthropoda > Insecta > Hemiptera > Cicadellidae > Nephotettix > Nephotettix cincticeps. The sequence continues at coordinate 51,105,218 of CM041785.1, forward strand.
AAATACCTACCTAGGTAGGTTGCCACTTAAGTTAAAAGTATAAAGTATAAGAATTTTAATATAAAAATTATTTTTCAGTAGTAAATTTCATGGAATGAATGTTATTGAGTAGTACTATTAGTGAAATGTTCTGGTAGCGCTGCTAGGGGTATCACCTGAGTTGACATAGACTTACCATTTTAAGTATACGTAGATCGCCATTTAGTATGCCTTAATTCCTTCCATTAGAATGACAAGTCTAGCATACAGTATTGGCAACTGATTTTTGACCCTCATGTTGCTGAACTGATTACAAGAGTACTGGTTTACAGGGGTAGAATTTTTTTATTTGATTTATTTTGACATGGATATGTCTTAGCTCTGGGGAGGGGGGTGTTGGTGATTTTTAAGATGGAAAATATGTAACAGGTTTCCTTAGAAACTACCAGAGCTATTGTATCTAATTTTTAATCTAAAAGAGTAAGAACAGCTGTTTATATGGACTAAGAACATTCCCTCTAGACATTTATGTGGTCTAACCTATTTCCCACAGGGAAGTAAATACAAACATTTTTTATATGATATTTATCTAAAAGAGATAATTTTTCAAAATGCAGTAAAAGCGCATGAAGTTTTTAGTACTATTATAGGTCCACTATCTCTTTGTTTCGGGCAATCTTTGTTTATTTACAAACAATTCTAAATACATAATCTTTGTAGTTTGTGAACATTTTTTGTGATTTACGATACTTAATTACGTAATTATTAGTCTCTTGTGAATTAAGTAGCTGTGATGACAATTAAATAGTAGGCGTCATTGACAGATGTCTTATATTGTAGTTTGACCGTTTCGTCATCTCACGAAACCCACTTACCGTGCTGAACGGTTGGAACGTAAGAGTCACCAGTTGACTGGTACCGCTCGTTTGTCAGCTGTAATTACAGCTGTGGACGCCTGTTAGAGGTCGTTAGTTGGTGAACAGCCGAGCCGGTGCAAACTGCAAGGCGTTGAGTGCAAGAAGTGCACTCGGATGCAGCGGGGGAGGGGAAAACTGCAACGATTGGTTTCCAGTCGATTGTGACGCACTTGAGTGAACGAGTCGCCTCGCGAACGACTCCGCGAGCCGTTCAGTGATTAGGTCACTATGCACATACGACATCAAGTTAAGTTTATTTTCATTTCTTAGTAACGCCAAGAAAGTTTTTCAAAATTATATATATTAATTTAAAAAAATCAATATTAACACAATTACGCCATTATCAATCATGGAAAAGAGCCCTCTTCCACCATATTACGTAATATTTGTTTATAATTGAAAACTTCAGAGTTTAAACTGTGTTTCTTTAAAGGTTTCAAATAAATAAAATAATTAATAGACTTGTTTCCTTGCACTTGAATCGGAGATGAAATAAGTGAATCAAATCAACATTAAGATTGTTTAATTTTTAGCTCCGCAAGAGCAATGTCAAAAATGTTTGTATTGTATTTTATTTAATTTTTAGTTCCGCAAGAGCAATGTCAAAAATGTTTGTACTGTATTTACTTTCTGTGGGTGAAATAGGTTAGATCATGGATTTCACGAGTCTTATGGATGTCTACAGTAATTTTTTCAGTTCATCTAAACTGCTGTTCTCATAACCAAAATATGACGTCACTAACCAAAATGACGCCTCTGTTTCAAATTTTGGTGGCTTAAATTGCCAATACACCCTCAGAGCTAAGACATATCCATGTCAAAACTCTAAAACACATCTGTTCAAATACGAATTTTAAAATTAAGGACTGGGGTTAGTTTTAAATCTGAATAGGTTAGAAATGATGATATTTGTCAGCGGTCTGTGCAATCGAAATATTATGTAATAATCTTTTTGAACGTGTAAGCAATTTAATTTTTGGGATTATATTATGTCTCCACTGAAGAAATTAATTAATTTATATTCTAATCGGATAGATTGTTACACATTGTATTCTTCTTATACAAGGTTTTCTGGTATAAAGTAACGTCACTGCGATTATTTAAATTTAACATTGTTATTAAGGGAAGTGCGTATTAAAGACCTAGGCACTGTAGAAATAGATTCGAATCACCGGAAAGATCGACTCGCAGCCGGTGAGTAGGTGGGTTGGAGTAGGTCAGTTCTCCCCACCAGCGCTCCCCGGATCACAACACCGCCACACAACCACAACAGACGACGCGTTGTGTCTGTTCACTGTTCCCTCCACGTGCGAGTGTTTGTTTGTCGTGTCCGTGTCGGTGTCGCAACGTTGTGCAACGATATACGATCCGTCGCGGCCCAGTTGTTATGTGCGGTACTGGTACTAGACCCGCCTGGCTTACGTGAAAGTGTTTACATCTGTCAAGTGTTGTGGTTTGATTGTGATTGTTTTGTGTATTTGGGTAAGAATTTGGAAGAAAAACTTATAAATTGCCTAGTTCTATTTTTGGAAATAATGCAGTAGCTGTCTCCGTTAGTCTATTCATCAAAACACATTGATTCAAAACATCTCAATATTTTACGAAACATATTGATGAAATTTTAAAATTCTGTGTGTTTGAAATATTTTAAAATAACTAGGGCCTATTTACTCGTGCAGTGACTAAAATAATTCTATTCTTTTCTCAAATAGCAATTTACGCCGCAACATGAAACACAGTAAACGTTAAATTGGAAAATTTTTGAATAATTGTGTTGAATTAAAAAAATCCTTCTCGAACCTTTTATGCTTTCCTTTCAGTATTGCGCAGTTATCGATTTAATATATTCAAACAAAAATAAATCTTGTTACTTGATTGTAGTTTGGACGGTAGTCGCGTGTTTTACATGTCGACACAGGCCACCATATTGTCTGTCAAGACGAGCGGACCGATCGAACCACCAAGGACGTGGTTGTTTATTTCATTCTATTATCACCATCGCGCGTCGCAGCTCGGCGCGGTGTTTTGGCGGGAGATGCGCGGCGACCTTGAACCTTTCGCGCCCTTTCTTATCAGTTACACGATTCTCCGCAATCTGTTTCACACAGTTTCTTTTGCGCTTTTTTCGCCATAAACGCACGTTTAGACTTTTGAAAGAATTTTATATGACTTAACTTACTTAATTATACTATAAATATTATTTTTCTTATAGAAATTTGTTTTATAATTTTTTGTTCTTCCAGTACGGTATACAGTAGTTAGTCTAGATGATATTAATATGTGTAGTCGAGTATTTTAACCAGAGTGGGTATACAGTAAAGGGTTCTTGCCTGGTGTTTCACGAGTAGTCATTTATCAAACACGGGACGGGTGTGGATCGCGTATTCAGAACGTACGATTGAAACGTTCGCCCCTCTCGTGATTTATTAACTACTCTTCTCTCTGGAGTGAGCCAATTTTTGTAATTGCCAGAACCGCGTGCGAGTGAATCCTTGCGCGAAACAGCGTCAGGGCAATTTTTGAAAATGAGAGTTTTTCAAAAGAGGGGAGTGAGAGTGAATGTAATTGTGGGAACGGAACAAAACACTATCGGGGGACATTTCGGCACGGCGATGAAAGCGATGGCAGAATATTCACCCTTCGGTGCAGCGAGAGCGACCCTCGTTGCAACCTACCCCCTAATTAGCCTTTGCCACTGTAAGTGGAGGGGAGGGCCTTGAGTGGGGAACGGGTGCGGCGGGCGCCCGGTGACGACCCGCCGCACTGATAACAGTCGGGGTGACTAGTGGTGATAAGTGGCGACTACATAACTACTACTACAGTAGGGCCTACACCTACACGTATTTGAGATGGAGATTCACGTTGTAATTAGAAATGTGAAACTTCACTGCCATTGTTATGAGCGTATTTCAAAATGGTGGAACGCGTGGTGTTGTAAAATTGACAATTATGTCAGAAGTCCCAAAAGAAACTAGTTAACTGTTACTTACTTGCCATTTGTAAAAATATCGTATTTCTATAAACTAAAGTTACCGTGACAAGAGTTGTTAGATATAAGTCAAAGCGGATCAATTTCGGGATATGTTACAGGAGTGGCTGGGTCACGTTTCAAAAGTTAGTCGTAATAATGGACTCATTGGAAATATGAAAAGTGGCGTCTTAAAAATAGATCGTGTGCAGCATATTATAATGCCGTAGTCGATATGCTGGATACACGAAGTTTTTAATACAGAAATTAGTGATGAGTCATGTTACGTATCGTTACATGTTGAAGCGGTGAGGCGGTGACCGACTGACGGAAGATCCCAACGCGCGCCTCCGCCGACCTCGCAGTAACGCCAGTATTTTTAACCAACAAACATTCTCCCAAGGTCGTATCCGTCGTCCTGACGAGGCGATCGGTTCAACTCTCAACATCTACGCCTACACTGACACGTCGCTATCGCTTTTAGCACCTGGATTGGACAATCTGGATGCTGGATTATCCGACTTATCGCAGTGTTGTTTGCGGTAAATCCGTTTTATCCGGTTATTGTAAGATAATACTCGTGATAAGAAATTCGCGTCAATGGAGCATGTCACTATGAATTGCGCATTGCAATTGTTTTGTGGCGTTTAATTTTGCGTATATAGCATTATTTTTCGTTTAAAATAAAATATTAAGATAAATCTTGGTAAAAATCTTAAAAATCGCCAACAACCCCCCCCCAGAGCTAAGACATATCCATGTCAATAATTCCCAGACATGCTTAACCCTACATCTGGCAGACATTGGCTGAAATAACAATTTCATTTTCGACTAAAATGTTTTGAACATTTATCGTTTTTGTGTTACAGTGAAATAAAGTATAGCCTTACAACTTTCGAAAAATTTAATGAAATATTTTTAACATTCTAAGAATAATATTACAATTTATACAGCTTTTTGGCAATCTTCTCTTTGAGTCAAATTTGTATGCGTAAAACAGGGTTTACAAAATAATTTACAGCTCCGTGTAGCAAAAATCAATGCACAAACTAAGTAATGTCCTCGAAACCAGATTTTCAGAGGTGCTAATTTGAATTTTCTATGATATTTAAGTACACATTTGAGCACAAACAAAATTTCTTACTTTCATTGTGTTTTGATGCGCGGACGCCATCGCCCGTAAATTTCGTCAGTGAACAAAAACGTTCACAAAATACCAGGTACAAAATACGGTTCTGCAATACTGTATTTACATATGAAAGCGAAAGATTAGAATCTCACGTTTATGATTAGATGTTTTATTTGGATGAAAATGGTAATGTTATGATTTTAGGATTAAAAAATCGTGTATGAGGAACGTTTTCCAGATCTAGTGTAAAGAGTTATTTGCGATGATATACATAAACTTTTGCCCTCAGTTGTATCGGAACTATTAAACTCCCATCAAGCCTGATCGTCAGTCACGGCCATCCGTCTGAGATTAATCGCAGGCAATGTAATATCAACCGATGATGATGTGTGTGAAACCACTCGAAACTATTAGCGAGGGGCGGCTGAGGGCTGAGGGGAGCGTCCAGCCCAGCCGTCCAGGTGTGACGCGACGGGAACAACAACAGACCGAGTACAAACCCCTGGGCCACTCCACACTCTATCGCTCACCGAGGGATAGTTGCCAACTTGCAGTCCGTCCGTCCCTCCGGGTGTTACGAGTGGAAATTGATTCGCAAACAGTTAAAAATGTTTGGCAATCTTTTCTTTGGATCCATTCTTGTTGAATACTTTGAAGAGATTATTTTTGTTTTGAAGTCGTGTGTGTTTGGCTGCGATTCAAACTTACATCTGCCAATTCATGCGAGCCAGAAAATTGATTCAGTTTTAATGTTTGAAATGGATTTTAAAAGTTTACTCTAAATATAAAATTAGATTTAAAAAAATAAAATAATAATACATTTCTTCGGCTAACTCGTTTCACCACATAAAAAGTGTTATCTTTCGAGGTCAACTTTCAAACCACAATCCTTGACAGATTGCAGCGTGATCAGTTTTGACAGGTAGTGGAAAGTGTTGACATATGTTACAAAACAAGGTGACCAGTGATGGGTGTTGCGTGTGAACAGTCGTGATGTGACAGTGCGACAGTGGCTACAGATGACCCGGTGTTCTCCGCGCCTCTCATGGATCTCTGGGAGATCGTCAACCACCTGCTCAAGACCTACCGCCACCAGAAGGTAATGAATGATATTGTACCAGTCACCTCGTATAGGTGGGTCTGTATATACTGCTCTGGATTACATCTTCAGCCTCCTTCTCTGAACTACCTTCATCAGAATCCTCTACCATTCGATTTAAGGGTCTGCATCAGTGGTAGGCATCTTGAATTTTAGTCCCGTAAGGGCAATGTTAAATTCTGGTGGAACATACCTTCACTTTGGCGTGTGTAGTGGCGTTAATTGTCAAAGTATCAATGCAAAACTTTGGAAGTACATTTATGAGATGTAGCTCATGACCTTTTCAATATGTTCGATATGTTCAAAAATTTAACTTGATATAAAAACAAAAATCCAGGAATATTTTACAAAATAAATCATTATTATTTTTTATTGAGAGCGAAAATAAGAAGTTCTGTAAGGTGGTGCCCTGGAGGACTGTAATACCTTTAATTTGACACCTCTTCCGTTAATTTATGACAATAGGCCAAGGAGATATAGGCGCCAGAATTTAACATTGCCCTTACGGGACTAAAATCCAAGATGGCTACCACTGATGCAGACTCTTAATTTAACTCACTTAATTGTTCTTTCGTATTACGGAATCAAGACGTATCAATACTGGTAGATCCAGTTGTTCAGTATAGATTTTTCGGGGGGGGGGAGTAAATGTAACACCAGATAAATTACGAAGCAAAAATGTTATAAACACCACCCCCCTGGTGGCAGCCTCTATGAATTTTTTTAATAAAGATTATTCATAGAATAATTATTATAATGACACAATGTGTTAAAATTCACTTTATGAAAATTCCAGGCTTCTTGGACATATATTAACATGACATACATTAACTCGTCCTTTTGAGTGGTATAGGATGTCGCGAAGGTTTTTCTACAGCTTGTACTGATCACATAAAACATACAACATGGGGTTCCCGTTTAATCACGATCTCTTCCGATTAGAAATGGAGATACGATAGAATTAGTCACATACAAAAACAACTTAGACAAAAATACAATGACAAAGGTCCTGTTAAAGTAACCATGAATGTAAAATAAAGACGGCGTTTGCCACAAATGTAGCTCCGGAATGTTGGAATTAAGATATTTAGCAGTCGGGACACAAGAGGTTGAATCGTTGAGAGGCGGAGTGTAGTGACTGAGACGCACGATCAAGGTGACCTTGAGAACTGGCCAAATGACTTCCGCGCCACGGCCGCCGCGGTAGCCGGACCGCGCCGTCACCTCGCACAGCAGACAGCGGACAGCAGACAGCTGATCTCAACAAGTCCACGTAATGCCAGTTGTGAAAGTCTACTGTCTTGAGTCACGAGAAGACCTCTGAGAAATTACATCGCTAGGAATTGTAGAAGGTCTTAGGGCGCAGTTCACCCTCAATGACCTCGCTGACCTTATTACTTTACTACTTACCTTGAGACTTTGTCACTTTGAGGGGGGCGGACGGAGGGTGCAGGGAATAAAGAGTGGTCGCGTTTGCACCTTGGGCCCGCCTCCCGATTACATCTCTGACGCGGTCCGTGTTTAACAATTATTCTCAAAAAGCTAAAACTGAATTACTATTGGTACTTTCGTATCATACCGACCAAACACATAAACATTTTACTGTAAATACTGACATACAGTGCTCTCCGGAGTAAAGTTATGTTGTTTATTGATGTATGAAAATATTCAGATTTACTATACGTCGAAAGACGTAGTTATACGTCGAAAGACTGGGACGGTGGCGACGTCCTGTAATCCAGCTACTTGGAGGTCACGAATTGTGGATAGTTGTAAGCGATGGTCGGTGGGTGTAGTGTTCTCTTGTGTGGATTAACGTCCGCTCTATTGAATACTACGTTAATCCAAAATGACCATCCTCCTTATTAGACCAAATCGTAATTCAGAAGCCGTGGTTCGGATTCCACGTTAAATTGTAGGTCCCTTAGTTGCCATCGGCTGTTTGGCTATTAATTAACAGTCCTGTCTAAGGAACATGTCAGCCTTAGTCAGTAACAAGACTAAGGTCGCGCTACAATCATCCTACACTCATTTCTCATTAATACTTGGCTTAAAATACCTACCTGGGTAGGTTTCCATTTTAATAATCTAATCTAATCTATAACGACGAGTTTCATATACCTTAGTTTCTTGCTGGACAGGGATAGACGGAGGGTGCAAGCACTACTGAGGACCGGCCCTTCCACTAGTAGTCAGCATATCAGTAAACTGTGTAGTAGGCAGTAGGCAGGAGGTGGACCGTGTCGACCGGTACGCAAAGGTCAGGCGTGGTGCAGTGGCAATCTTCGTTGAGCACGGAGGAACGAGACTGGCGGAACTTTCACCGCGGTGACGCAATAGATCAGCTCTGGGCGAGAGCCGAGACCATCATCGCTGCTCTCTAAGTACAGTTGCACAACCGCGACCGGCACATGTAACTGGTACACGTGTACTTGCGGCAGGTAGCACATGGACGGGCCATTTGTACCCTAAACGGTACTTGACCTCATCAACACAGCGCCTCCATCCGTCTCTATCGTCGGCATCTTCTGCAATCCCAGCCGCCTCATGTCTTGTTGCACTTGGTCCCACCATTTAGTCTTGGGTCTTCCCTTGGGTATTTTCCCTCAAGCGTTCCCTTCAGTATGTCCTTTAAGTTCGAACCTTCTTATTTTCTTTATATGTTTCCCGTCCAGTTTAGTCTCCTACTTCTAATTTCTCCTATAATGTCAGCATTTTTTCATTTCTCTTAATTCCTGGTTGTGCCTTATCCTCCACTCTCCATTTTCTCTTGGTGCCCAACAATTTTCCTCAACTTTATTATTCTCACACATGGACGATCTACCACAACCTAATTCTCAAAAGAGTAAAAAAACCTTCCAAACCAAACCAGATTTCAGCTCGGGTCTTGCAATACCTTTCGAGGGTTCATACCCCAATTAACAACTTCCAAGTCCTGTATACCTGCAGGGTTCTGGAGGACTTGGAAGTTGTTGAGTTTGGGTATGAATATTTCTTAAAGGTATACGTCTCCCAATGAACCATCAACGTTTTATTTGAGAGTCCTTACCAAACCAAAAAGAAACACCCCCGCTACCCAGTAAACCCGTCCTTTCTCCAGGGCACCCCTCCCACGTCGACAGTAAGGAGGTACACTACTCTCCGAGGACTCTGGTCAGATTGATGAGAGTTCAGGCTCAGCCGGGGTGAGAGACTAGGTACCAGGTACCAACGTGACGGATATACAAGTGATTTGAACAGTTTCTTTTAATGTTTTGCCTTCTGCAGTTTTCACGGGTGCGCCTTGAGCTGGGCAAGAGAGCATTTTCCTATTTTAGTTCATACATTTACAACTCATTGCCTAATACCAATAAGGGCAACAATTATACTGTATATAAATTAAATTAAATCGTGTATTTTAGTATTAGTTGATGTTATGTTTATTTGAAATCAGTTAGATAAAAGTTGTCGAGTAAAACAGGGTTTAAACTTTGAAGGTTGTGGGATAAATATTCATTATTTATTTACTTTATGTACCCAATTGCGATCTCTGAACTATTAAAACCCAGACAGAGCTCGTGTGGGCTTGAGACAAATGTATGCCCTTTGTAACGCCGTTATAACGCGCGTGTGTGACACATGTTACTGTACATCGTGCTGGTCGCGGGTTCCACAAGTAGTGGAAGTGAACGGTGACAGAGTAACGAGGCACACGTATTAGCGCTTGAGCAGCAGCAGGCTCAGGTAACAGTGTACTGTACAATTCACCGTTACTCTCTATACAGTATTCACATATGTATGTTTTAGGCCTACTCCGTCATACGAATATTCTCTGTTTATTTGCATCATCAAAGCCCAATGTCTTGTAAAACCGGTGAGAAGGAAACTAGCATAGAGTGAGTACAGCATAATTAGCCGGTACAAGATGGTAATCGGCGCCTAATGTATGCGTACACATGTCGTGTATGCTAATGTGGGCCGAGTCGTTTGGCAGGTACTGGGTACCGGCGCTGGCACGGCCTAGCATGCGGTCAGGTTCACTGGCCCGTAGCATCTGTCATCCGTCAGCCTGATTGCGCGTCACTTTCATAACGTTCTCGCGTTTTGTAGACTATTGTATATGTTTTAAATATTTCTTTCAAGGAAAATTGGAGTAAAATACTTTTATTTATTGATTAATTTACATTATTTTCCTATCACCTATGTGGTTTCGTACACTCAGAATAAAAATTTCTTCTAATCCGACTCGAAGGACCAAAAGAGGTACTTTTTTGTTAGTAATAGTGTTATTGTATCTATTCCAATAGTGATAAGTAGGGATATTAAAATCTATACATTTATATTGATTACGTTTAAAAATAAACGGATATAATATCAAAAATGATAGTTATCAATTCATGTCGAAAGGCTACTAGGAATTTGAAAATTCACTAATTATACAGTCTAAAAACGTGGTAATTTCTTTTCTAACATATTTTACGTTGTTATCTCTTTAGTTAAATTGTTTTGTGTGATACATACACTGGTTTTTAAAATTAAGTTGGTAAAAGGAAGAGTAATTTACAGTGATGATTTTTTTTGGTGTCGTCTTCCAGACACCATTTTGTTGGATGCCTTTAGTCGCGGGGAGCGACACCATTTTGTGATTCTTCCTCGAACCCAGCAGGCCCGTTTGCTTTCAGTGCCAGCTAAGTTCACATGGCGTTTTTGTCGGGAAACAAATGGGCACGGGTTGGTTGCAAAACGCGGACGGTCGAAACAAAACACGTGTGAGCGAGCGGGGCAGAGCGGACCGGATATGTCACAAAGGCGATGTTCTCACCGGTTACGCAACGCGCGCCTTGACCGATCACGGATCACAGCCTTGGACACTTTGGAGGTTGTGGTCGTCGGGGACTGCTCATGAGGGGCGTAAAAAGTTTGGAGGGAACTGGTGTTAAAAGAAACCATATTGTGAGTGGTATATGAAAAGAGGTAAAGATAGCAACGCAAACATGGTGGTGGGGAGGAACGGCTGGTGTATTGTTTACTTACCGGCTGACAAAGAAATAAAATTAATCTAATCTAAACATACACGGCAGCTCACCGCGGATACTTTACCCCTCCTCTCGCATATCTCACCTGACGGATTGTAGTGACAAGTTTGCTGTTTAGCGATATTGGGGCTTACACCATCTTAGGCCTTGGGATCCTGCTACACGTGTGCAATACACGGCAAGTTTGGATGGGTATTTGCATTGGTTTTCAGGGAACTAGGCATACTGACCCTCTACTCCCTTTATGTACTGGAGACAACTGTGTGTTGCCGCTTCTACAGCCAGCCTACGCGCGGCAATGCAATACACAGTTACAACACCAGAGCAAGGGATGGTTTACGTGTTAGCCAGCACAGAACCCTTCCCATGCCTCCCTTCTCATGTGGGGGTCAAGTTATTTAACAGCCTCCCTGAAAGCCTCAAAAGCTTGGAAAATTCAATTCAAAAATAGATTGAAGCGTGAATTATTACATTATGTTTTTTAAACGGAGCAGGAGTTCATGGCCCACCACTGGGGGTAATTAGGACGGAATTCACTCCCCAGGGGTACCTAGGTTAAGATATTAATTTGTGACACTGTTTTATTTATTGGTTTGTCATTGTTTTTAATTACTTGTTATTATTGATGTTTGCTACCCAATTTGTACAGTTGTATTACTGAAATAAAACATATTCTATTCTATAAGACTCAGGTGGTAATTTTGAGGTGATTATGAATGAAGGGTGAATGCGATTTTGTCAGGACCATTAATTAATAGCAAAATGTACAATGAGAGATGTAAATTAACCGCGGAACACCTTTGAAGATATTTTGTAGCTTTGATACTGACGAAAGGCCAGCAATTCATTTGTCAGGGGCAGGGCCATTAATTTAATAAGCATTATGATCAAAAGTGTGGACCTAATGCGGGATGGAACCGGCGACCTCGAGACTTTGAAATGAGCTCGATAACAACTCAGCCACCCGTCATAATCTGTTCCCTACATTTACAGAATGACAAAAAAAATATTTTAAAGAAATTAACATTATATTTTTACAAGGAGGAACCTCAACAAATTTCACGAAGCCTGTGTAAAAGAAGGATAATAAAAGGACGACTATCACAAAGATGGAGTTATATAAGTGTTCCTTGGTCGAAGTCATCCCATGACAGCGGCGACTCAACGCTGTTCTCAGGCCTCGGGCCGAGCGGCGAGCCGTGAGTCACCCTTGGCCACATGTCGCTCGCACGACACCAGGGTTTCCCCCTCCCCCGCCACACGCACTAACACAACACTCGATTTAATTAGATCACCGGCTTGCATCGAACACACGCGATCCGTGCATGTGTCCCTCGGTTAACGGGGGGAACCGGAGCACTTTAAACTTTACGGCGATGTCTCCGTATCCAATGAAATGTTTTTTTATTAATATTCAAGAATTACATAGATTTTTCTGAGTAATTTCTTTATTAAATTTGAAAACTTATTTTTTATCAATCGAGAATCTCTTGATTTCTAAGAAAACGGAGGTGTAATTTTATGCATGCGTTTTGTAAGGGCGATAAAATGGCGGACGTTTATAAATACAACTGAACAAGTGAGCGTATTTATGCACTGTTGACCGTCTATTTAATCTGTTCCGTTGTTGTCCAACGTACTATGTACGAACGACCGTTTTTTATCGTCCGTGTTTTCAGCCGTTATCCTATTCCTCGCAACTTAACCATTTTATACTTAATCACATCATTCATAATGAGGTACGATTTACATAATTAATTAGCAAGGACTATCTACTTAAAGTGGGGTGGTCAACGTTAACCGGCCAAGTCGACTACTACTAATGATTTTATGCCATATATAGTTTTTATGTGATCCATCTCTCGCGACAACTCCTGTGATTGTCTATAGCCACTAGGTGACCAGGTGGGCGGTGAAAGTCGTACTTTCTCGGTTCTCCTGCCCAAGAAAGCACTTTGTTGTCTACGTTAACCGCCATCGTCGCTCTGACGCGATTTCATATTCATCGTTCTTCGTTTCTCCCTCACTGAACGTACGAATCATATTTTAAGTTGATATAAAAAATATCGGAGAATAACTGGAGGGCTAAGGATGATAGACAATTGTGAGATTAGATCTTGCAGATCTCTCAACAACTTATACTAAAACATTATTTAATAATTTGGACTTTATATTTTTTGAGTTAGTGAACAAATTTTGTAACGATTTAATACCGTTATGTAGTGAGAGCTAGAAAAACAAGGGGTTGTGTAGATAAGAAATCGTTAACGTGTGCGTGGTGAGGAGTGTTAGGGGGCACATATTGACTTAATTATGAACATGCACGGCATGGTAGGTGAAACAAAATCTATGGTGTAAGTGACCGTTGATAATCTCCTCTGATAACGCCGCGGCGCCTCTGACTCATTCACGGCAACTCCCTTGTGACTAAGTGACCGTGTGCCACGACGCCGACCGATCATCTGCTTAAAAAACGTGAAAACTGCTCTAACGATTTTGATATAAATTTGATAGTTTATTGTGCACAGAGTACTAAATAATTTGACTCAAAAAGCTTGGTATTATCGGGGGGAAGGGGGTTCCCCCCATACAATTCGGACGATTAATTTAACTTTGTCTCTCTTGTTTTTATTTTCAGAAATGGGATAATTATTTTTGAAACAAAAAATTATTAAATGATATTTAGATAAAATTTGAAGAACATGATATATTTATTACAGATTGTCTTTTTTAAATTTACTTAAGGGAGAAAGTGTGTGTCAGTCCACTGATACAGTCTATTTTAATTTCTTTACAGCTATTGATGTATCTAAGATAAATTTAGGTGGGCAGCAAATTAAACGGTAATAGTTTCTACAATCATTAGTAGTAATTTATAGTCAAGTGTTACCCATTTATATGCATTATTACATACTGTAATAATAAATTAAACAAAAACACACATGGTGCGTCAACTCAAGAAGCCATTATAACAAATTGATACTGAAACCCTTGATCAGATTACTTTCAGCTTAGATGATATCTTCGTAATAAATACGATAAGTGCGACGAACCCGTAATTTCATTTCAGTTATGCGCCTGAATTAGAGGACGGTTCTCAGGATAATTATAGTTGTTGTCGAGAACGGAAGCGTGTTTGAAATAATTAAGCGATAAAGACGGCGCAGCGGGGCGTATCATCCTGATGGCGTGTTTACCTTTGTTGACCGCGCCACCTTGCCAGACCTATCATCCTGATGGCGTGTTTACCTTTGTTGACCGAGCCACCTATCATCCTGATGGCGTGTTTACCTTTGTTGACCGAGCCACCTATCATCCTGATGGCGTGTTTACCTTTGTTGACCGCGCCACCTTGCCAGACCTATCATCCTGATGGCGTGTTTACCTTTGTTGACCGCGCCACCTTGCCAGACCTATCATCCTGATGGCGTTTACCTTTGTTGACTGCGCCATCTCGCTAGCGACCTATAAGTCTAATAATGTGTTTACATTAGTTAACCGTGCCACATCGCTAGCGACCTATAAGCCTGATAATGTGTTTACATTAGTTAACAGCGCCACATCGCTAGCGACCTATCAGCCTGATGATGTGTTTACATTAGTTAACCTCGCCACATCGCTTGCGACCTATCAGCCTTATGATATGTTTACATTAGTTAACCTCGCCACATCGCTACCGACCTATCAGCCTGATGATGTGTTTACATTAGTTAACCGCGCCACATCGCTTGCGACCTATAAGCCTGATGATGTGTTTACATTAGTTAACCGCGCCACATCGCTTGCGACCTATCAGCCTGATGATGTGTTTACATTAGTTAACCGCGCCACATCGCTTGCGACCTATAAGCCTGATGATATGTTTACATTAGTTAACCTCGCCACATCGCTTGCGACCTATCAGCCTGATGATGTGTTTACATTAGTTAACCGCGCCACATCGCTTGCGACCTATAAGCCTGATGATGTGTTTACATTAGTTAACCGCGCCACATCGCTTGCGACCTATCAGCCTGATGATGTGTTTACATTAGTTAACCGCGCCACATCGCTTGCGACCTATAAGCCTGATGATATGTTTACATTAGTTAACCGCGCCACATCGCTTGCGACCTATCAGCCTGATGATGTGTTTACATTAGTTAACCGCGCCACATCGTTACTAACCTATCAGCCTGATGATATGTTTACATTAGTTAACTGCGCCACATCGCTTGCGACCTATCAGCCTGATGTGTTTACCCTTGTTGACCGCGCCACATTGCTAGAGCTACACACAACAAATCAGGCTGTTGCGATTGTGTGTTTTTGTAGATTGTACCCTTAACCACCTTACAAAAATACCTTATACATTTGCATGTATTAATCATTGATATAAAAGTGAATATAAATAATCCTTTGCGATAATATAGATAGTTGGAACTTAAATTATTCAAAATGATCTTTGGTTCAAATTTTTCCTAAGCACCCTAGAATTTTTAATCAGTTTTAATCTACTCATGTATAGGAATTCTCAAGTACTTTCGATGTTTAAACTGGTACCTGGACGTTCAAATTATCTAATTTTTAATTTTTCGTGTTCTGTAAACTACAGTTCCGGTTTAAAAGGGTGAAAGTTAGTTTTTTAGAGGCACTTCATCTTCTTGATCAGTTTAACTGTGAAGTTTTCCAACAAAGGTACATGTGTTGACGGGTAGTTGGTAGCCGTGTGGGTAGTGTCAGCTCGGTGGAGACGGAGACGGCAATGTGGATCAATTAGTGGACAGGTTGTGCAGCAGCATTCCTCCGGTCAACCTCTCCTGTCACTTGGCTTTCCGCTCTCTTGCCATCACTAATTCACTTACTTCATCCTTATCTAACAGTTTTACATATTGGGTTGTCTCTAATTGATTGTCTCACAGAGTTATACCACTTGAGGACGTGCTTAGGATATGAGAGATCTTACCTTGTTATGACTACAAAATAAACATATGTCAATAATACTACCTTTATTATTGCTTCTACTCTGTAACTACATTCGTTAATGGTTTCACTTTGGCTTATTTTACTACAGTAGGGAGTGCATCAAAAAATAAATAGTAAAAAAAAATTTTGTGCAGTCAATAAATATTATTCCAAGTTTAAAGCTATTATCTCTAACACTGTCACTGTCACAAAAATCCACACACACACCTCAAATGTCACAAAAATGTGACATTGAGGGTGCTGTAAATCAAATATTCAGTAATTTGTTTGGTATGGTGGGAGGTATTAATGTGTTATGTAAACTTGGAACAGTCATGAATTTGGTTATTAAATATATATGCAGACCCTATATGTATATGCTACTCATTTTTAATATTTTTTATCTCTGTTGGTTGGTTACAGTTTTGTCCTATCCTTTATCAAAGTTCCTCTCGTACCAAAGTTTATCTCGTAAATGTGGGATACGTGTCATTAGAAGTTAAATGCTGCTAGCTACTTCAAAAATATCACCTTAGACAGCTGTCAGGTATTTTTTTAACAATGATATTACAAACATAATTGTAGATGGTTCAACTGTACTTTCTCACTCTAATGCGGTATGAGTGGTACCAGACTTTACTCGGCATCATCAACACATCTTTACCAGTTTATTTGGTTGTTTGTATCCCTTTGGATTTGGTCACAATTAGCATCCTAGTCTATCCTAGCCTTAAAAAATACACCAATATGTTACAGTTTTATAGAATATTTATGAATACATTCTTATTCAATGGCACTGTCTTGGTTGGGGTGCACATTTAACTAAAAGTTTGTATAATGTTACAGGTGCGGTGTGGAGGGGCAGACAGCTGTGATTCAGATGATGAGGATGAAGAGGAGACAGACTGCAACCGAGAGAGAGATGGAAGGGATAGAGACAGGGAGAGAGGGAGAGAAAGAGAAGGAGAGAGCGATGACATCTCTAGGCTTGCTCAGCAGTTGGGAGAGACGGAAGCGGAGGCGGATACAGCCATCCCCATCTCTGAGCAGCTGCAGGTGAGACAAGAGAGAGGAAAAAAGATCATTACTGATCAATTTTCTTTTAAAAAATGTCCATGAACATTTACTAATTCAATTTTGGATTTTTGTGGGTAGAAGGAAAGAAATAAGTCGTCAAGCTCATTAAATTGAATCATTACTGAAAAATATTTCTGGATACAAAATTTAACATGTTTTGTACTAAACAATTGTGGTTAACCGATTCAATCTGTGGGAAAATATATTGAACTAATAATCATTTTTTTCAAATTACCATCTGAAATTTCTAAAAAAAAGCATTTATGATTCAATGTTTTCATTCAACATTGATTACTACAGTAAGTTGATAACGGTTTGTACTTTGCATTGACTTGTTGAACTGTTGTTTAGGTGATTAATCAAGAAGATCTCGCCGCCATCTTGCCGGACGTGGTGGGGTTTGATGGGTTCGAGGATGTAAGCAGCGGAGAGGGTCGCAGTGGAGCTGGTGGGGCTGGCACAGCAGGCAAGGTGGCTGGCCCCGCCAGGACGGGGGCAACACAGGACAGCTCGAGTGACACGGAACTGCTGCCAGAGCAGGAGCAGATAGTGAGCGAGGCCATCAAGCGGATCGACCTGGACTCTGATGGTCCGGCGGAGGACGAGGAGCAACGACATCAGAGTTGTGGCAGTGGTGACGACGATCAACATGATGAGGTCAGGAATATAACTTGCTATTATGAACAGTTTTTAATTTTTACACAATTGTTCCCCTCTCCAGTGGAAATTGTATAAGTTGTTTGTATTAAGGTAGACTAAGTGGCTATAATTCTTGAATACTTAGTAAAATTAGCTCTCAACTTTCATTTTTTTCTTTTTGTGGATGGAATTCCTGCATGTAACTGCATGAAAATAAACTTTGAATCAAGTACATTTTAATCATTGATATAAATTAATGATCATGGAAGGCAGACTAAAAGCATTACTGTTCTGAATCAGGTTGGTGGTTACTCTTCATCACTGCTGCAGCAGTTTGTGGAGAAGACGGAGCAGCTGTCTAAGGGTCCCCGAGAGCCACCAGGGAGTGAGACCACCTCTGCCACCCAGCCCCCGCGCCGCCGGCGGGGCCGACCTCCCAAGAATTCCGCAACTCCAGCACCTGCCAATGAACAGAACAGGTAATACAAAGAATCAGTGTAGTCCCATACACAAGCCATTTCTCAGTATTATACAATTACCGTACTTCATGTGTATTGATAAATCAGATGTGACTGATGCTACTGATAGTAATTTCTTTTGTATATAGCTTATACATATATGTGTTACATAAATATTGCATATAAATTTATTGTGAATTTTTAGGGTACACCAAGTTCTTAATATCTTCTTAAGAGAATTTTTCTGGTGTAACTATATCTTTAACAATGGATCTCTATTAAGACAGTTACCTCTTGCTAATTTTGCAATTATCTTTATGGTCTGACTCCCAGCAAAAGTGATGGTCATAGTAGTTTCATTGTATGGTCTTCAAGAAGGCCAATATTAGTAACAGCAACAAGACTACAAGATCACGCCACAATCATCGTATACTCAATCCTCATTCATACTTGGTTAAAATACCTACCTTTTGGTCGGGTCGCCATTTCAATCTAATCTAAGCCTGAGATATATAACTAAATCATAACTAAATTTTTCCATTTAGTGAAAAGCCTGATTTATATATATAAAACCCTTGTGTTTATGTATTCTTTGTATTGGCAGACTGGTGATGCCAGAGTTGGAGGCCTATATGCGTCTAGACTGTTCCGTGTCCAATGTGTCTCCTGACAGTGGCATACAGAGTGTGGCGGGGTCCCCCGCCCACCAATGCTCCCCCGCCTGGCATCCACCCGCCCACTCTCCTGCACCTCCACCTGCCCACCCTCACCCAGACAAACCTAAACCCTCTACTGTAAGTATCGAAGATAGATTATTTTCTCTACATCAAAATATTGAAAAAATAAAAGACTTAGGAGTTATACATTTGTTCAAGACCATTACTAAATTTTATGTCCAATTGATATTTCTTTTAAACTATGTATTGAATAATTTAACTAGCTAATATAATGTAAAATCAGCAAAATGTTTAGGTTTGCAAATTTTGCAACCAATTAGGGTAGTTATAAAGGTTATGGTTTGGTGATGAAGTAAAAGAATAACGTTTTTTGTTTGCTCCAGGAAAAAATCTCAAAACTTTATGCGACAACAGCAGATCTGCTTGGAGAAATTGGTGGCAAGCGAGGGCCAGGTAGGCCGAAAGGCTCTGGGAGACGGAAAAAAGGTAGAAGACTGATAAACCCAGAACTGTTGCTTAACAAAGAAGAATTTCGGCATGCGAAAGATGTACTGAAAGTTCCACCGTTCTATCGACATGCTCCTCATCACAAGACCGTCGTCAACATGGTGGAGAGTAATGATGAACTGCCCAGACTACCCGGAATGATCCCGGGGAAAAGAGGCCCTGGGAGACCAAAGAAAACACCACCGACTTTGGAACCCATTCTACCCCTCGGTATGAGTAAGAGTAAAAAACCGCTTGGCAAAGAAAGGTCAGAAGAGAGGTTCTCTTTGTCGAGACATGATTCCCATTTAAAAAGCAGTGGGAGTCTGCTACACGACATTTGTGAGAGAGTAAGCAAAAGACTGGACATTCCATTGCCAACTGCGAGGCATCCTAAGACTTTGTACGAGCGAAGCGGACCTTCAGGGTATAAGAGTTCGGGGCCCGATGTTAAAATACATTCTAGAAATAAACTGGAAGCGATAATTGAGAAGAGGAAAAAGGGGAGGAGAAAGATGTTACATAGTAGGTCTCTGGCTGTGTCTAAGGGAATGATGAGAATCAAACAGCACAAGCATAAAAAGAAGAAAAAGTTGAAAAGTGCTGACGCCACTCTTGATCCGAGGTAAAACCTACTATAAATAATTTGTCTGTTCGTTCCACATCCTTTGAAATATGAGGCTATATTTAATTTAGCAAATATCTGATATACATATGGGTACGGACATTATTGAATTCAGTAACATCAAAAGGAAATCTTTTTTTGAGTATTATCTAAAATAAAGATATAATTTAAATAGCTATCAAATATACCCTACTTTAAGTTAACAATACCATGATGAACATTTATACGTTTATTTTAAGACAAAAAAAATTGTAAATAAGAGCAAGTATAAAATTTTGTTTTAAATATTATTTGGGTATAATTTTTCATATCATGCTGAAATTAGGTGATAATCAGGTAGAATATTAAAATAAATTTAGGTTATATTTTCTCAACCTAAATTAAATACCATTTAACCGTATTTAAGTTCTGCATCGAAACAAAATTTTGTTGTTGTGTTTTTATCGTATATGTTTACTTTACTTTTCAGATTCATGACAGATTTAGAGAAACTTATTCTAGACTTTAACAAGATGTGTCGCATCAATATGGAGACAGCACCTGCCAAAATTTCAGAGAACCCACCTCTACCCTCGATATTTCGCGTGAAAAGGATTGTGAAGAAGAGGAAAGGCAGTGAGAGGGATCGAGATTCAGGCCCAGAAGTGGGTGAGATGAAGGAGAAAACTCCCACCAGTATTGGGTCTGGCGGGACAGCAGCTGCTCCCACCATGGTCAAGCGGCGGCCGAAGAAGGGCACAGTGGAGACAACCAAGGTAAATGAGAAATCTGAATGGTTACTATTTAGTTGGAATCCTGTTAGAGGCTTTTAACCCATTTACGATCAAATAACTGTGTTGTCTGCTGTACCTTCAGGGCCATATTAAAAATGTATGATTTGTAACATTTTAGTAAAACAAGTATATTTAATTATCAACTCATCCTAAGTACACAAAACTCTGTAAAAATCTGTGTCTGTAAAATGACACATATTTGAAATCTTTATATCTTTGTACGAAAATAGTGTAAACATTTTTCAAATTTACATTTTTTGTAAAGCAAGGGTGAAAAAAATAGCTTTTTGATAGTTCTTAGTGTAAAGGTACATATATTTGGATGCAAAATTTATTTACTTACATTGAAATAATTTATTTTTGACTTATACTTTTTTTACAATATTCGTTTTTCTAAAATGCTCAACACTATAACCTAGTTCCAAGTCAGTAGTTGTTCACTTTCATTTTCATTTTGTGGTTCTTCATTGGAATCCGAACTGTACCCTTGTAATTGCTCATTATTTTTTTATTAATCCTCACTTTCACTTCCACTATCATTCAAAACACTACAACAAACTCATTAAATTCACAAGAGTTCACAAAGATGTCATCACGAGTTGCCATGCTGACGAAACGAGAATGTAAACAAACAAAAGTCAAATAGTGTCTGCAACTGGTGTTTGTCAGAGGTTATAAGGTATTACCACTAAATAAAAATAACATTGAGTATAAAATAAGTATACGTTAGGTTCATTAGGAATAGAAAGACGCACAGCTGTAAACGTCTGCTACGATACAATGGTAAGATAAAATAATAATCTAACAAGTCGCATTAGGACGGGCAATGCCCGTCTTTGAACCAGAATGTGTGAATAATTAAATTGTATTACAAAAATATATAAGTGACATGTAAAACTCTACCAAATATATGTTTAAAGACATTTTTTTATTTTACTACTGATGTAAATTTAATATTGTGTATGCAAGAGGATCATATAATATTGTATCAAATACAATATTATATTGACGGTTATATTATTTCTAGTCGGATACTTAATATGAATATTCTTTTTGCAGAATCGAGACAGGCCGGAAACCAACAATGAACAACGTCTTCCATTAAAAAAGCGACACTACCACATCTCAACAGCCCCTCCACCAGCTAGTGAACCTTCCGACTCACCAAAAATAGATGTATCTCAAGAATCTTCAAAGCCCGCTGGTACTAAGGCGCTGATCTCTAACACGGCAGAGAAAGTGAGTGAGAAAAGTCATTCTTCAGCCACTACAAAAACAAGCACTAGTAGTACAAAATCAGTGCAAGATAACAAAGCTAAAGTCGAAGCCCACCGAAACTCTATTGATGAAGTCATTGAAGCCACAATTACAAGGTATTCACACGAGTCACGATCAGTTATTGTTACACCAAAAAAACGACACCGATTGGAAATGGAGAAGAGAGGGTCAGGGTCATCGCCTGTTGTTAGAAATTTGTCTGGAAGTAAAACTGAGGGTTCAGTTGGAAGTCCACAGCCAACGAAGAGAGTTGGTTCTAGAAGCTCTAGTACTAATCAGTCTGCTCCGAGGACAGTATCTCTGTCACCGACACCATCACACAGTAAAAGATCATCATCCAGAGGTGCCAGCAAGCCAGAAGCTGCTTTAGCCCCTAGGCAGCGTTCAGGATCAAGAGGATCTACCAGTGTGAGTGTGAATGAAGTGGTTGTTCCTCCCCCAGGGACCCCACCTAGTCAGCCTGCTGCGAAGCGAGCTAACACGAGAAGTGTTGATTCATCACAACCTGTTGCTCCAGAACCTCCCCAGGCAACCAAACGAGCTTCAAGATTGGCAGAGAAGGCAGACAGAGCAGAGGAAAAAACGCCCATTGTTACATCAGCCACTCAAGCAGTCCTCAATAAAAGAGCAGCGACAAGAGAAAAAGCTGCATTGGATAAAACCGTGGAGACAAAATCATCTGTTGTAGAGTCGTCAAAACCACCTGCTCTTCAACACGTCGGGCTGCTGAGCACTAGGTCTGCTTCAAAGATTCCACCGAACGCACCCCTTATAACACCAATACCTCCACCACCTGAGAATAACTCCACCAAGTCCAACAGGTCCAGGTCAAACAAGCCACCCGCTGGTGTGTTTGAGCCGTCCTTGAAAGCCGACGAGTTGATGAGCCTCGTTTCCATTCCTCCTCCAGTTGTCAACAACGTGGATAATGTTCTATGCCAGCTGAGTGAGAAATTAAAAGGATTTGAGAAATCTGATTCCCTCCCAAAACCTATATTAAAAATAGATGAATCACACAAT
The DNA here is from genome assembly GCA_023375725.1 of Nephotettix cincticeps. NCBI lineage: Eukaryota > Metazoa > Arthropoda > Insecta > Hemiptera > Cicadellidae > Nephotettix > Nephotettix cincticeps. The sequence continues at coordinate 51,128,302 of CM041785.1, forward strand.
GGCAGGAATAGGCCAAAGAGGATTCTCAATGACTCAAGTGGTGATGAAGAAAAGAAGATGAAGAAGAGAAAAGTCATCCGAGACATTAGAGTGCACGTCACCAAACTTTCACCCTCTGATTTAGTTCTTAAAAAAGTTATGGGTAATCATGGTGTATTCAAAGCCAAGATCAGGAGACGAAATCGTATTAACAGAACTGGTTTTCCTGTTAAGAAAAAGAAGAAAAAGAAACTATTGGAGATCCCTACTCATATGGAAATTGTACCTGATTTAAATTTAAGCAAAGATATTGAGGAAGCTAAAGCTTCAGATGTTAATTTAGCCTTAAAAGAATTACCAGTTTTGTGTGTTAAAAAAGTAGATGACATCCAAATTAAATTAGAAGATAAATCAAAAGTTGAAGACAACATTAAAGCTATTGATGTGAAAGCCAAACCAGAGGATTGTTCAACCAACTTAGATAATATTAAAGTAATTAAAACTAAAACAGAAGATTGTAAAACAAATAAAATTATCAAAGCGGATGACTTTAAAGTAACAAGATCAAGGACAGGAGAGGGTGAAATTAAACCGAGTGAAGATAGCGAACAATCCTCAACAGAAGAAGGGAAACCACTTTGTGACAGATTTGGTAAAATTGATGAAACTGCTCCTTCGTGTGTAAAAATACAAAAGGTGGATGAAGTTAAACCGCTGAGCACACGACTCGCTAAGAGGCAAGTAACCACTAAGGCTGAAATTAAAAACAACAATAAGACTGAACTGACCACAAACATTGAGAAGACTATCAAAGCTAAAGTTGAACTGAGAAAGAGCAGTAGAAGACTGATGGTGCTGAAAGCTAGACAAAGGATAGAGGCTAGTAAAAGGAGAAAGAGAAAACAGAAACTGTCCCTGGATCAAGAGATTATTCCAAGAGAAAAGAGGTCTCCCACTCCAGAACTGCAGCTCCCAACTCCCTCCGAGACGAATCCACCTGCTCCAGAAATTAAAGTGTTTCCACCGAAGAGATTGAGAAGAACAAGGGAAGATGGAGAGCGGGAAGACAGGTGAGAGCCATCTAACCCAAGTTGTAAATTTGAAATAATTTCAGTTATGTTTTGTTTCAGCTTATTACTCTTTTTTACACAATAAGTTAAAATATCACTAACTCGACACTTTGTGGACCCAGAACATTCCATGGATAACTGGAATGGAATTTTCCATGGGGTTTGATTAATACATAAGAGACTCAAGTTTCACATATAAATTTTTACAGCTCAGTACAAGATACTGTACTGTAAAAGAACTACAGATCCAACACGTCTCAACCAGTATATATGGTAATATATACTATCTATATATATACTAGTTTATAGTTTTTGGTTTCTTTATCAACCGCATGACGTAACCCGAGTGCCGCCCTCACCAGTGTCCATGTAAGGACAAGTGATTCAACTTCTTCAATATTTTACGATTTTTAACTCAGTATTGTGGAAATTGGGGGTTGTAAACCCACCCGATTCAATGTTCTTCAGCAAGTAAGTGAACAATAGCGTGCTATCCCACCCCAATTATGCCCAGGTCTTTGACCTTGAAACAGTCTAAAGGTGCTCAATAGATTGACTGTCCATCTCAGCTCATTTCAGCCATTCAGTGACTTTAAAAATTTGAATGCACTATTATTGTAATATAAAGGCGTTCTGTGATCTGTTGACGGTTGAGTTACCCAGACTGTTGAGTTAGTGAGGTGTTACCGTATTAGTTTTAATTTTTATTTTATTATTTATTTATTGTATTTTTTAATAATTTTTTCAATAAATGCTTGTACAAGGACGGTTTGTAAAAAATTTTTCTAAATATTTCTGGAAAAACTCGCGGACAACCTATTTTTATGAAAATGTGGACAGCTTTTTTTACAAAAAGGTTACAAATGTCAATTTTAAAAAGATAATATACTGTAGTCAGTCTGCAGTTCAGAGGTTACATGTGTTAAATGTTTCAGCTTACGCCATTTTCAAACAATTCCAATTGGTGTAAATAAAATCTACATAACCTATACAACACATTTCATAGAAAATAATAATTAAATGTAGACACCTGCCACTTTCACTACTCATCCAAGAACAGACCGTCAGGAAAGTTCAAATCAAGTCATATTCTCTGTTTTATCATTGGAAAAGATGAATTTTAATTATCAATTTTAAATTATTTCAGTAATTTTTTATACATAATGATTATCATAATGATATACTGTTATTTTCTAACCTATGACCTAAATGTCTTTCTAAATAGAATTTTAAATTGTATAAAAATGTTAAAAGCTGTACAACATGTAAACTAATCTTGTAATTAGTCCCAGTGATGTTATGTGTGTTTACAGTGACGCTGACTCAACCAAGTCTCGGAAGAAGCCTCCCCCAAGGTGGCGAAAGAAGTACCTGTCTGCTGGATTGTTCTCCGACTGTTACAAGGAGGACGAGTAAGTTTACCCAGGTTCTAATAAATTATTGAAAACTGGGGTAAAATGTTCTATACAAAATTATTATTATCACAAAATTTCATGAGAATTTGAATTGAAGAGATATTCCTTTGGAAATTTTTGGACATATTACAAAATCACTTGGAGAACGATAAATTTGATGGCCACCAACAAATCATTGAGTTATGATTTTAAAATACATTTTATAACCATGGTTAAGAGATTCACTGACTAATATTCTTTAGGCCACGCAAAAACACGGAGATAGTTAAGATGGGTCGGCTGATGTACAACCCGGGAGAACACAAATACGGTCTGCTTCCACCTCCGTATTACTGCAACAAGTGGGTGCGTCAGAGGCGGATACACTTCCAACTGCCCCATGACCTCTGGTGGTTACACACTAACAACCAACTACCTGGTCGAGACATCGTCCCCTCCTGGAACTACAAGAAGATCAGGACTAGTGAGTTACCTTATTTAATACTTCAATACCACTTCACCCATATTTCTTTATTACAACTTATGTCTTGTAATTTATTTAATTGCGCTTAATAATTTGATTTTAGATATTCTTTTCTAAGACTACCCTAGTATCTAATTTGTAATCCTCGTCTTAGGCTAGTCAAACACAGAAGTAGGCAAGGCTAGCTAATGTTTTTTTTTAACTCGACTCAATGATGAAGCAATAAAATACTGTGTCAGTAGTGCTACTGACGTAGTATTTTGAGTTGGAGCACTCCAACTCTCGTTTTGAGCACACACTATCTTGTGTCACCCTGCTACCTCATGGAAGAGTTTTGTGGTTATCTGTTGCATTATCAATGAAGTTTTTGTATTGTGTATGAATTGTGTATAATTAATATCTGTAACTTAAACATTCAATTTTTTATGTAAATTATTGGAAATGGGAGGATTTTCTCCACCTTCAGAAACATGTGTAGTTAAAAACACAGACATGTTGGAAAAGTTCAATAAAAGATATTGAATAAACCAGAGGTGACCGCTCAAGATCTTAAACAAACAGGCCACTTTTTTCGATCCAAAAATGTTTAACTTAGCCAGAGTTTTACTCCTGTGATACTGTGTTGGTTTTAAAGCTAAATAATTGTATCATTGCTAATATTTTCTTTGCAGTTTATAAGCTATAATAAAACTAACGTAGTTAAAAGTACTCTGTATAGTTTTTGATTATAAAAAATTAATTTTAAGATTGATTATATGAAGGAGGAATGACTTCACAACAAATATGCTAAACATGTCAGTTGGTTGGTTCTAATTTTTTTCAATGAACCCAAAATAACAAATCAACAATTCATTTTACAAGATTAATAAAAAAGGATAGCTAAAAATTTATATTTTTAATATCTGGAGCAGTACATGGTAGTGCCAAGGCTTTTTATTGAGAGCATCAACACCAGTAGTATTTGGTAATCTTTTGTTACTGAACACTCCAAAGCTCTGATCAGGTTATTTCCTAACATTGACCTGGTGTTAGATATGTTAATTAATAGCGCAATTTAAAAAGCTTTCCTGTAATCTATGATTTACTAATTTCCCATGACACTGACTGTTAACTAGATGTGTACTACGATGTGAAGCCCGTGCTACTGTACGAGGCGCAGGCATGCAACTGTAAGGCGCAAGAAGAGGCGAAGGCGTGCGGCGAGGACTGCATCAACCGCATGACGTACACCGAGTGCAGCCCTCACCAGTGTCCATGTAAGGACAAGTGCAGCAACCAGCGGATACAGAGGCATGAGTGGGCCCCGGGCCTCGACAAGTTCATGACCAAGGACAAGGTGAGAACCAAGGAGTGTTCAGTTTACCTATTCATTATTATTCATCAAAACACTGACCCATCCTGTGGATATTTAAGTGTAATATAAATGAAGGGTGAGTGTAATTGATTTTTGGAGATGTAGCAGTGTTACTGACAAAGACGAGATGATTCATTGGTCAGGATAATTAATCAATAGCCCAATGAACCATAGCCCAATGGTTTTGAACCAAGAACCTTCAGATTATGAAGTGGGCACTGCCGGCTAAAATTATTGTGCACCCGCAGCTTAATATTGTATCTGTAGCAGCTTAAGGGATCAGGATATAGACTCCGTGCATTTCTGTTTCTATTGTGTTACAATGAAATAAATTGCAGTTCTCCACCATTGTAGTCATTACACAACCTTGTAGTATTTAATTTTGTGATTTTTATGTATAAATATGTTATTAAATACCCCCGTCGCAGCAGACCTGCGTACTCAGCGAATTTCCAAATCAATTATAAATAATAATAATAATATATGACAAGTTTTATAAAAATCTGTCCATAAACATGAGAATTATTTGCCTATTCTCCATAAGATTAACATGGGAAAGAGTGTGCAGGTTTGCTGCTGTGAGGAACACTGAAATTAGGCATTTCTACCATAAATAATTTTTATCTTAACATTTATACCAACTTTCATCAACATCTGTCCATAAATAAAGGGGTTTGTCTATTCCCTATATGATTAATATGGAAAAAGAGTATGCAGGTTTGCTGCCATGATAAACACATAAACTATGATTTTTAAGTATAAATGGATAGATCTCAACCACATGAAGCTAAATATCAAGTTTTATCCAAAAATATTGATTAATATGGGAAATATTAATTTTTCCCTATCCTCCATAAGATTAACATTGGAGCCCCACAATACAACGTACTGTGTTTAGATTTTTTAATATCTCGGTAACCGTTGAAGATAGAGAAAAACTTTAAGGAACTTAATTGTGTAGTTTTTTAAGCTGATTCCAATGGTGAAATATAAAATTAGAAATTTTTAAAAATTACATGTGAAAAACGCAAAAAAACCCATTTTGGGGTACAAAACCCCCCCAAACTACCCGTTCCCATTGACCGATATGTCTGGTTTACGAACTCGTCCGAGCATTTGTAGGAATACACGTCTCTACCAAATTTGGTCTCGATCGGACCATTTTTACGAGAGTTATCGTGCTAACAGACACATATATATATATATATATATATATATATACGAGGGTTGTCCGTAAAGTAAGGTTCCCTGTGATTTTACTCAGTGAAAAACATGTTTATTTGCATAAACCAGTACATATTCGGAAAGTTCAGACTTTTTCCTATTTTTAGCGAATTTCCCATAGGGAAGAAGCTATTACCGTAGGTCTCATGGTGAGACTTAAGCCCGGGACCATGTTATTTTTTCTTCTTTAGGTGCCCAGAGACCAAAAACAATAGTCGTTAAAATTTTTATATATATATGTATATATATATGTATATATGTATATATATATATATATATATATATATGTGTCTGTTAGCACGATAACTCTCGTAAAAATGGTCCGATCGAGACCAAATTTGGTAGAGACGTGTATTCCTACAAGTGCTCGGACGAGTTCGTAAACCAGACATATCGGTCAATAGGAATAGGTAGTTTGGGGGGGTTTTGTACCCCAAAATGGGGTTTTTTGCGTTTTTCACATGTAATTTTTAAAAATTTTTTAATTTTATATTTCACCATTGGAATCAGCTTAAAAAACTACACAATTAAGTTCCTTAAAGTTTTTCTCTATCTCTAACGGTTACCGAGATATTAAAAAATCTAAACACAGTATGTTGTATTGTGGGGCTCCAATGTTAATCTTATGGAGGATAGGGAAAAATTATTATTTCGCATGCTAATCAATATTTTTTTATGAAACTTGATATTTAGCTTCATGTGGTTGAGATCTATCCTTTTATGCTTAAAAATCATAGTTTGTGTGTTTATCATGGCAGCAAACCTGCATACTCTTTTCCCATATTAATCATATAGGGAATAGGCAAACTCCTTTATTTATGGACAGATGTTGATGAAAGTTGATATAAATGTTAAAAATAAAAATTATTTATGGTAGAAATGCCTACTTTCAGTGTTCCTCACAGCAGCAAACCTGCACACTCTTTCCCATGTTAATCTTATGGAGAATAGGCAAATAATTCTCATGTTTATGGACAGATTTTTATAAAACTTGTCATATATTATTATTATTATATTATTGATTTGGAAATTCGCTGAGTACGCAGGTCTGCTGCGACGGGGGTATTCTATGTAGTTGCCACCGAGGTCAATGCATTTTTGCATGCGGTGTACCGGCTTTTGAATTTCCGAGTCAAAGAAGTTTGCCGCCAAGTCGCGCAGATAGCTGAGAACCGCTTTTTCCTTTTTCTTCTCGGCCGCCGAAATCCGTTCCATCCAGGTGGTTATTCATATCAGGGAAGATGTGGTAGTCGCTGGGGACTAAGTCCGGGCTGTGGAGTGGGTGTTTGACGATACCCCATCCAAATTTAGCGATGAGTTCGTTGGTAACGTTAACAGTGTGCGGTCGAGCGTTATCCTGATCCAAACGCACCCCCTTGGACAGCATACTCCTCCTCTTGTTTTGAACGGCACGGCGAAGTTTTTGCAGTGTCTTGCAGTAGCGGCCAGCGTTGATTGTTTCACCATTGGGCAAGAATTCGCACAACAATACGCCTTTCCTTGCCGGCACTTTGCGCTTGCTTGAATTTTCGTGGAACGCTTCTCGTCATGGACGTCGGTACGTCCGTTCTTGAACTCCCTGTACCATTTGCGTACATGTTGTACGCTCATACACCTTTCTCCATATTTTTCGCACATCTGGGAATGAATTTCCCCGGACGGAAGGTTTTTGGCAGTCAAAAAACGAATCATTGAGCGCAGCTCACACCTGGCGGGCCAAGCAATGGGAAGCTCTTTCTTATTCGGCTGTCAGGCCAAGACTAAGCGCCGCAGACACTTCGCTGCGGTGGGGATTTGGAGTGGGGGAACCCAGGAACACAACCAAACCACGCGAACCCCCGTCGCAGCACTATTGTCGACTGCAGCGCTATGGGAACCTTACTTTACGGACAACCCTCGTATATATATATATATATATATAAATTTTAACGACTATTGTTTTTGGTCTCTGGGCACCTAAAGAAGAAAAAATAACATGGTCTCGGGCTTAACTCTTGCCATGAGACCAACGGTAATAGCTTCTTCCCTATGGGAAATTCGCTAAAAATATCCTAGAAATTAAGATATAACTTTTTTGTACAGTATTTACTTTCAATACTTTATTTGTAAGCCGTTAATTTACTGGAAATCGAATCATATTAAACTTCTGAGTCAAATATGAAAAATATTAATATTAAAAATAATCATACTTTGGAAATGGATGAAAAAACTTATATATATATACTTACTTATATATAATAATCATAATCTGGAAATGGTTTATATAAACTCAGTTGTGAGGTCAAAGTGGCAACATACCTATATCCTCTCCTAGTTAACAATATAAAAACAGTATGGAACTCTGTGGTTGACTATATTATCATGTTTACAGGTGAAACAGCTAAGGGAAAGACTGAAGCAGGTGGTACGGGGGGCAGACGAGACATCAGGCCCTGCCGCTCCCACAGCTCCAGCCCCACCTGTACTCGCAGTCAAGGAGTCGGATGTGTTCTTGTCGCAGCTTAATGCACTGAGCACCCCTCGCAACATCAGGACGCGGCGGCTGGCCCAGGCGCAGGACAACCCGGAAATGACCAAGACTGCTAAGTTGGCACACATCTTCAGGCACCTTTACAACTCAGTCTCCCAGGCTAAAGGTAGGCTGCAATAGGTTACCGGTAGAGTGAAATTTAGGATCTGGCAGTGTTTGTTTACATTTGTAAACCATTGTTAACTATTGTGGTTAATAGGTTGTTTTTTTCTAGTATTAATTTCATTATGTACGATGAATAATACTTTTCCTCATGATATATTAATTAATTTTGTATGAAATTATAAACTAAAAATTGGTTTCAAAGTATATTCTGCCATTTTTGCTAGCTAGTTCCTAGAGAAACATGTTTAATGAAAACAATTCCAGATAGAGAACATAATTAAGTGCAGATTACATGTTAAAAAAAACCCTAAGTAAACATTTAATGAATGTTTACAACAGAAGAGGACGGAGAGTTGCTGGCTGCTCCATTAGTGTCGTTGCCATCCAAGCGTAAACTACCACAATACTACCAGCGAGTAAGCGAGCCGATCGACTTGACCACCATCGAGCAGAACATCGTCACCGGCGTATACAAGACGGTGGACCTGTTTGACCAAGACATGTGCCGGCTGTTCTCCAACAACGTGAGGTTCCATGGGCGCACGTCGGACATTGGCATTGCAGCCACCAGACTACGCAAGATCTACAGTATTGCCAAGCTGGAGTTTGTGGAACAGCTGAGGGAGATTCTTGGTGATGAGCTGCCAGCTACCTTCATACCCGAGCAGGAGGATCCAGGTGACCTATAGCTCTGAATATTTATCAAATCTTGTTAGCAACACTGAATTCCTTTAGTAAATACTTAAATTTAAAACTGAATAGTTCACAATTAGACCTGCTAGATAGTAGTTGGTAAACTTTTAGGTAATTATGGCCTGGACAATTTGTCGGCCTGTGCACATCAGCTTGCTGGCTTATTGTGATGCTCCAGGCCCCTAAAATTGCCTGCTTTAGAAACTAGAGCCTCAAATGAGCTCTAGTAGTAGATTGACAATACCAGGGATCTTAGCTTCGCAATCTAAGATAATGTTGGCTGTGATTTATTCTTCTTCCCAGCATAGTCAGCAGACAGTATCACCATCAAAGTTAAGAAATATCTCCATATTTTTCTGAACTTGAGTTGAGAGTGGATATATCAATTTTGAGACTCCCTGAATCTAAAAGTGGTTTTCAAACTGATGTCTGTGTGTGTACAAACCCCAAGACCAAACTAATTGACCGATTTTAATGAAATTTGGGTGAAGGGTGCACTTTGGCTATAAGGCTATCTTTATATTTTTAAGGGTAGTTTACCCTCGTAAAAACCCTTAAATATGTAAATATACAAATTGCTCAAAATCTATTCTAACTATTCATTAAAATTTCGTGGTGTATAGTTATTAATGTTCAAAATAATATGACATAAACCATATGTATGTAAAACGAATGGTTGAAATGTCATTGTTTTAATTTTCTGATTAATTTTTACGCAGTATGGTGTCTTAAGAACAGCCAATGTTATTATTATTCTTCAATATTCGTAATATTATCCTTATGAAACTTGGTATGCAGTGTAAGATTACATCACCCAACAAATCCCACTCAAAAAGATTTGCTATCACCTGGAAGTGGGGAGTAATGCCAAAAAAATCTCTAAAAATTAATTTAACTGGTTTTATCTTATTGTTAGTGTTAGAAATTGGACAGTTATTTTTGAAACAGTAAATTTTTTAAAAATTTTAGTTAAACTTTAATGAATATGATAATTTTATTTAAGGTTGTAGTATTTTAATCTATCTAAAGGAGAAAGTATTGTGTCAGTCAACCAATTATTTGGTCAGTGGTATGTATTTGGTCGATTGCTGTGCAGGAGCGGAGGAGGAGGATGTGATCCGTTGCATCTGTGGCATGTTCCGCGACGAGGGGCTGATGATCCAGTGCGAGCGGTGTCTGGTGTGGCAGCACTGCGATTGTGTTAAGGCCGACACAGATGTGGAGAAGTATCTGTGTGAGAGGTGCAGCCCGCGACCCGTGGACCTGGAGATCCCGCTAGAGACTACTCCCGACTACGCCACCGAGGGGCAGACACACTTCATGACGCTGTTGCGTGGCGATCTCCAGTTGCGGCAAGGTAACTCCTACATCATTCTAAAACCAATTGTGTCTGCTGTTTGTATAATTCCATTTATGTTGTCAGCATGAGTGGAAGTTTCCATTCCTATTGTAACTTTATAAAATTAAAATTATTACAGCTCTTGTTGTATTTTAGACATAAAACAAAACAAAATCACTGTCTTGTATAGATTTTTCCCTGAAATTGTCAGCCATGTCCTAATAAAAATACAGCTCCATTTTACAATACTGAATGTGTTAGTCGATAAGTATTTCTATTGGAAATTAGTGCCTTGCCGTTGTGAAACTCAACTACACTCGAAATTCTTATTCAAGTAAAAATTATGTTGCTCAGATTCATTCCTAATTCAAAAGAATACTTTAAAGTAAAATATATGATCACTATACAGTTAGAACCTTATATATATATATATCGCATATTAAAAATATATAGGATTCTTCAGCTGTATATGGTATTACACTATTGTTGTTTTGTTGCCGCAGGGGACACGGTATATGTGCTAAGAGACATGCCCAATGAAGAGACCGGCTCCCAGACAACCCCACCCTCCAAACACACATACAAAACCATCAAAAACATCAAGTTCTCTGACTGTGATATTTTCAAGATTGAACGTTTGTGGAAGGATGAAAAGTAAGTTTCTCTTTGAAAAACATTTATTAATTTATCCAGTTATCCAGTAGTTAATTTGTCCAGTTTAAAAATACAACAGTTTGTTTGAAACATCTACAAATTAATTGTAAATCTTTGATGGTAATGATTGCGCACATTTTAATATTCATTATTTATCTTCATTGATATTGATTTATTCAACCACCTGAACAATCAAACATTTTTTCATTGATAAATATCTTTTTTCTCCCAATGATAAAATTTTAATATCTCTTCTTATGTTAAGAAATTTAAAAAAATGAAATAATAGGCTTACTTGAAAATGAGCTCCAAACACAGAGAGCAGTTTTGGAAAACATGATCCAATAACTTGCAAGGATATCCATTAAGACAAGTATTACAGTAGAACCTCACTAATTCGAACCCCGATAATTCAAAAACCTCTGTAATTGGAAATGTTGTCTGTCCCCTTAGAAAACCTCTGAAATAAAAAAAATAATATATACAGATAATTCGAAGTGGTTCCTACGCTAAATACAGCTTCTACAATTCGAATTTGCATAGACTTGAGCCTCTACAGTTTGTATTTTGTGATTGTAATTCAAACTGTTACCTTCATGATTCAAAGTCAGTGTCTACAATTCGAACTGCTTTCCGGTAAGCCTCTGCAATTCTAATTCAAGACAATAGATTCAGAACATACCTGTTGAAACGTGAACGTCCATTCATTGACATTCCCACGCTTAGTCTCCGTTTGTTCACTTTGCGAAGTTAATGTATTTCAGCTCGGTCAGTCAGTTTTCACTGTGTTGATTGGTTGTTAGTTTCAGTGCTTTAGTGCCGAGATCAAGAATGAGTGCTAAGAAGTACAATTTTGAGTGAAAAACTTAAAATAATTGATGAAGTGAAGAAAAGTGGTAACAAACGCAAAAATGATAATCCATATTTTATTTAATCTGACCTCTATAGTTCAAACTTTCTATATTTCAAACTTCCCATAGTTCAAAATATATTAGCTGTCCCCTGAGATTAGAATTAGCGAGGTTCAACTGTGTTTTGAATTTTAATTTTGTGTGTATTACATACTGAAAACTTTTACTGACTTATTATTTAATTCAAAACTACTTTGAAACAACTTTCAAAATATAGTTGTTTTCCATTTAACTCAAGTCAGTTATGTTGAGTTAGTTGTTGAGTTGTTAGTTTTTGTTTAATTCTTCTTATTGTATCACGTATTGCTACAGGGGTGAGAGGTTCGCGTTTGGCCACCATTACCTGAGGCCCCACGAGACCTTCCATGAGCCCACTCGCAAGTTCTTCCCCAATGAGCTGATGAGGATCCCGTTGTACGAGGTGGTGCCACTCGACCTCATCATGGGCCACTGTTACGTTCTTGATATCAATACTTACTGCAAGGTAACCTCATATAAGTTTGACAATATCAAAAAGTGTTTTATATGCCAACTTAGTTAATTTGCTTTTTCACATTTGTAACGTATAAAGTTAATTTTATTTTAAATAATTTTTTAAAACTAACTGATTGCTTTCCCAACTCAACCGATTTCCACTTAAAATGTGTGTCCTTTCCATTGTAAAATTTTTAGATATTTGTTATTTAATTCGGTTCCGTTCGTTTGACTAGAATGCAAAATGGTTTTATACAGTGGTAAATATTTTCCCAAGGTATTGGTAACAATATACTTCTATGGCCATAGAAATAAGAGGTATGAAAATTTAGCTTTAATTCAATAATCACTGAAGTAGGTCTAGCGTATCAATTTATTGCAAATCAGAATGGGAAAGAAATTTTCTATCTGAATTGCGGGTAGATGTAGGTTGCCTAAACAATATCAATGATGTTTTCAAGATATTAGGAATGGCATGGTGCCAGTCCTTGAATGGTAAAGACTATTTCAAACTGTTAAAGCATCTGCACTCTTCCAAAGAACTATTTAACGTGTTATTCTAGCTATGTTTGTGGTGGTTGTGCAGGGTCGACCCGTGGGGGCGGATCCGCAGCACATCTACATATGTGAGTATCGTGTAGACAAGTGCGCAAGACTGTTTGCCAAGCTGGCAAAGCCCAAATCACCACCTGTTTGTCTTAAGAGTTACGCCTTTGACAAATTCGACCAGCGACTCAAGATCACTAGGACTTACACGGTAAGTGGTTTTCAAAAAATAATATTGATGGTTTTTAAAATTGAAGGGGAAACTCCTGTTCAGAATAGGTGGACAAGTATTTGTGTGTAGGGGTGGGCAATGCAACAAAAAAATCTTTGATTTGATACAACGATGCGATTCAACAAAACGTGACATAATTTCCTGTTAAATGGAAAGTCATATAACTAAAGATAATAAAAACACCTTGAAATAGAAGCCAAAAAATATACTCCGCTATTTACAAAATGTACAGTTCATAATTTAGTTTGATAACCCATATATTCCATACATTTTTATTGAGGTATTTTATCTATGTATATTATAGCAACAAAGCATGGTTCGCTAAATAAAGTCAGACATACTTGCTACAAGAGTAAAATGAAAAGATTTTTATTAACTTATAAAAACGTATAGGTTAGTCTTGACAAGACTTAAAATGAAAACAAGAATTATTAAAACAAAATTAACGTACAACTGCTAAATAGTAAAAATATATTTTATACCTATTGTAAACCACTCAACTGTATAACAAACTACTTTAACTATTGTACTTTAAAAACAAATACATCTCTTTTTTTAATATATCGATAAAATATCAAACCTCTTTTGTATAAGTTTAAAAAATATGGTTAAAAAAATATTAAAAACCTAGGAAATATGAGAAACATAAGAAGTAAATATAAATGGCTTTGATTAGTATTGTGGTCAAAACTAAATATTAAATTCAATAAGTAATAAAATAGAAAATATAAGAACAGAAGTAAAGAGTTATGCTCTATTTAAAGTTCGAAAAATCTTATGATCTTTCTGAAGATCATTAAGATGCTTTTGATTTAATAAGAGGCTTTCAGTGGAATCAAGCCATTGTAGCTTTTTTGTTTGTTTCAAAAGGTAAAATTAACCCAACCAGTTTATGATTTTTTCCGCATTAATAATACACTTTAGTTTCCCACTTTGTAACATAATCTCACCTGACATATTGTATTGCAGCCCCACGGATCTGTGAAAGGGTCAGGCGTGAGCCGAGGACGAGGAGGACGCAGCGCTGTAGAGGACTCGACCTCAACGACCACAGCTACGTCGACGACCACAACCATGGTATCCACGGCCACAGCTACTGAGGACGAAGAGCTGCCATTGGCCAGAGTAAGGGAGACCACGCTGGCCACCAAGGCATGTCCATCGCCTATCACTTCATGCATGTCTAACTAACACTCTCACAACGGCCTAACAATTCAGTCATCATGCATGCTTAGACTATTAGAAAATTGTTATTTGAAATTCATTGGCAGTAGCAGTCATTGGACACTAATTGTACACATGAAAATGGATACTATCTGGTTTATGAATATGTGGATGGAATTGTGCCACCTTGTTTATTTTGCTGTGCCAAAATGTTGTTTAGTAATATTCATACTTTTTTATAAAACATAGAAATGGGCCGATACTGATACTCGATTCCATGTACTACAATTCTTATCATTATTGAAGTGTCGTCGATTCTCCATACTTTGTTCCACCGGGATTAATATCGACTCCGACAAAAAATTAGTCAGTACTCAAAAAAATATTTTTTACGATAATTATTTACAAATAGGAGTGTGCATTGCATCAAAATCACGATTAAATATAGCGGTGCAACGGGTACAAGTTTGATGCGAGCAGGCAAAGCTTATACAGTATTCCCAGGCATTCGAGGTATTGAAACAAATAATTTTATTTTATGTCTTGAGTTTTATTTGTAACCCCATTTCCTTTTCATTTTGATATTTGAACTGAATTTTTAAGTCCTTCCTTAAAATCAACAAACAAGTTAGGGAAGTTTTTTTAATAGAACAGCTGACGGCCACTATTACAATTTTAATGGAAGTTGTTTAAGGTTTTCTTTAAGGTAAAACTCGCAATTATTTAATTACAAAACATCTGTTAAATGAATTATTGGTTAAATATTGCAGTTAGAGGGTTGGCACCGATTCGTTGTTGTACAATCTCCCTAATCGTGATTCAACGGAGTGTTTGTGATGAGGCAAACAGGAAAACAAACAAACAGTGGACTGGACTGACTGAATGGCAAGTGCAGTGCAGACTCGAGATTACTCGGGAATTTTCAGGCTCTTCCGCAGAAGCTCATCTGCCCAAGCAATGCGACAAAGCACAAGAGACTTACAGATTTTACCTAAAACTGAAACTGCCGTGAACATAGCTTTAACTGTGACGAACAAACCCCGTGACTGACGAAATTGGATTTCACCACTCGCCCTTAAAATGGAATCCATTGTTAGGTATTAACTGCCCATATTTGAGCAGTTACAACCTTGAAATCTCTCGTTAAGAAACTATAAAAATAAGAAAAATAGCTGACAGAGTTTGTTTAATGTTGAGTCAGAAGTCGTCTTTCATACGCTGATGTAAATTATTCATTACTATTAAAATAATTCATTATTGTATCACCAACTCATAATGGTTTCATAAAATTTTAATGTGCTTTTTTAGGCTTTTAAAATTATTTTAACAGGATTTTATTACCGTTCTATTTTGTTAATGATTATTATGTTATTTCAGAGTTAAAGGGAACATTAAATTAATTTAATCTATTATAATAGTTAATTACAATAGGTATTGCAAAACAGGGATTACTTTGTCAACAGCTCTTATTATCACTACGCTGACGCCGATAACCTAGCTCTCAGCTTGTCAGCTGTCTGCTGTGGAAACCAGTAGTGAATTTATGTCTTTACGTCTTGAGTTTATTTTGATCTTAAATTGTTTATTTAAATGGGGTTCTGTAATTATTGAACAGCGTAATTTTTTAACTCTACTCATCGCTAAAAAAATGCCACTTATGTAAACAAACTAATAAGTTAAGTGTCGGCTGTTTTTACGTCGCATTAACCATAACGTGGGCTTTCATGTCCTGTCAGTTTTTTCTTCCAGTTTCGATAGATAGATTAGTGGTTTTATCTATTTTAGTGATGTGCAAACCACGAATAATAAACTCATTTTCTGCTTTGCAACGTGTTAAAAGTACAGGAAAAAGTTAGTGAAATTCGTGAAAAATACGGGAAATGTACAGGAATTTGGGAAAGCTCATTCGCTGAACACTCTGAAAGATTTATTTTGAAAATTTGAAAAAATACATTTTACAAACATAATATTATGTAAAATCTTTTCTGTAAACTACAATAAATAATATGTTAAAATGAAGCTTACCAAACATTTTAGTTAAATTCTTCAGGCAACAATAAAAGAAAAAATTGAATTTGAAAAAAACTTTAAATTCCACACTCCAGTTTATTTCTGTCCTTGAACACAGTTTGAATTCCAAAACAATTACAATAATCCAGATTCTATTTAGTTTCAGAATACGTAGTTTTATGAACATAATAAATAATGCACGACATAATGTGTAATGATCGCGACGTCGCCAATTGAGCGATCGAGACGATTGCCAGTTTAAGGGTTAAATTAAATTAGAAATTTGAATTTGATAACAAAGTAACCATATATTTATGATTATGAAATGTTACCAGAATTTTGAGCACATTGTTTCTCATATCTTCCAATGTTTTAGTGTATTTTAAAACCAACAAAAGAGGTTTGATATTTGATTGACATGTTTAAAATAGTGATATATTTGTTTTTGTGATACAATAGTTAAACAAATTTTTCTATTCTAGAGTGTTTAGATATACAATTTTTTTCTATTTTCGTTGTGATACAATAGTTTTTTACTATTTTTTTAGTTTTATTTCAATTCTAACCCTTGTCAATACTACCTTGCCTTGTTGATATATACTTAAGAAAAATACACTTTGGCACTTTTCATTTTTATCTCCTGGAATCGGTATCGGCCCATCCCTAATGAAAAGGATGGACAGTATGATGATAAACAGAATTGATTATATAAAATAGTCTTTTTAAGAATTTTATTGTGAGCATGATAATTATCTTTATTCGTTGTAAACAGCGCCAACATTACAGCTAGTTGGAATGAAATTCTTTTGAAAAAGTAGGAGTATGTGGGGATTCGGGTAACCCTCTGTCAAGTGTCTTTAGTGGTGGCTCGACAAAAGCTGACCAAACTATCAATTCATTACATTTTCAGTAGCAAGGTAAGTGGTGGTGGATAACTGAAAGGTAATTTCGGACTGTGATTGCAGAGGGCTCAACAGAAGGCGTCACTGAACAATCTGCTGCTACGTCTGTTGGCGAGACTGCCGAGCAAGCAGCCTCTGGACCTGTCATACCTGCTGGAACCCGGTCGTCGCCATCGCAAGCGACCCACGCTGCTCAGCCCATGAGAGTGGCTACTGCGCTGAGCTGAAGGGAATTGACCGCGCAGGTCGTCACAACAGTGGAGTCTATCATCATCGAAACCCTTTTGAAATTTAACATTCTATTTGGTTTTTAAGGTCGATGTTATACCCAGCTGTCTTTGGTCATTGATAAAATCAAGATGATCATTGTCAGTAACAAAGCATTTCACTTCGCACAATTATGTTTGTTTTTCAATGATGTTTTTGTTTGAAGGCAAGAAAAGGAACCTTGACCTTGAAAATTTATTTATTATGCAAATTATCCTAGAAATTGTGATTTTGAAAATTGCTGGCAATAAAGTCACACAAGTGAACTGTAAGAGAGGAAAAGTCCTGAATAAGCCTAGCAGAGTCTACCAAACTGGCATGTAGTAAACTTTATTTCCTATGATTTTTCTGTAATTGATCCATTTGGAAACTACCTTTTTAATATCTATTGTAAAGG
Source organism: Nephotettix cincticeps (assembly GCA_023375725.1). Taxonomy (NCBI): domain Eukaryota; kingdom Metazoa; phylum Arthropoda; class Insecta; order Hemiptera; family Cicadellidae; genus Nephotettix; species Nephotettix cincticeps. The sequence continues at coordinate 51,146,031 of CM041785.1, forward strand.
AATAGTTCTTGATTTGTTGAAGCTAGCTAACATTCCACTTTCAAAGATAAAATTATCTCGGATGAAGAACTGCACTCGATAAAATTGAAATTAATTTGTAGTAATTTATTGCCTCCCATAGTTTTGGGGTTTTTGATATGTTTTTATAAACTTTTAAAAAAGCGTACAAGTTTTAAATGCTCATTTCTGGTTCCAAATATTTGATGAATGAAGCTTTATATTAAAGTTTAAATGTATTATTGTTACGTCCTTAAAATTTTACTCTTTTACATGCTTTAAACAATGGTTAAGAAAGTAATATATTTAATAAATAATTCTTTTTTAATTTACTAGTTTAATCTAAAAACAAATCGGGTAGATTATGTATTTTAATCTCCTTGTAAATTTGAACATTTTTCTTTAGAAAGCTTTAAGAGTTTCTTACCAGATTAGATTTAATTATTGGAATTAAATCGCCATGTTATGCATTTAAAGTATTTATTGAAATGTACTTAGTAGTAAGGGCCTACTTGTTGTAAAATAAACAGGCATTGAATATGGGTATGTGTAGTTAACTGTGTAAAGAAATGTGTGTAAATTTTTGTAGAGTTGGTAATCAAAACTGTATTTAAAATATTCGGTATTCAATATTCAGTTTTAATCATGCTCGTGGTTTTTTTACCAAAAATATAATCACTTTCTCGACCGTAATTTGGAATTTTCTCCTTAATGTTAGATGACAAGAAAAATAGTTCGGTTCACTTCAGTCCAGCACAGGTGTATATAACTATATGTAAATAATGTTTTATACAAATATGTGGATAGTATTTATGTGATTAAGTTATTAATCCCCGTAGAATCAGAATATGTTGTAACATTTGTAAATCTTAGGTAAACGGTTACATATGTATGTTATGTAAATATTTTTGTAGTTATATCCTTTTATGTCCTTTATAATGAACAAAGGTAATTTACTTTTGTTGTAAAGTCTTAGACCAAAAGAGTATTTTTATAAAAAAATATAAAAAGAAGAAAAAAGGTTAATTTTTAATATATTTTAGTTTTAGATTTTATAAATTACTTTAAGAAAGTAATTTAAACCGACACTAAAGTATTTGCATTTCTCTTTTTGCTGTTTGTTAAAAACGTACGGTTTGTTTTTATAGTTATGATGTTTTTTATCTGTAGGTTAAGCGATTTATGTAAGTGTCAAAACTGTAATGACATTTTTGAAACTAGTCATTGAAATAATCTCAGAAAGAGATTTTATGGTATGTTTTGGTATTATTTTGCCATATTTCTTTGACTTGGCCATGAAACAAGAGCTTAGGATTTCAATTTTAACGGGTATTGAGTTATGTTGTTGTTTAAGCACAGTTGAACGCAAGATCAAAAGTAGTTGTTGAATGATTATTTGTTTCCTGATTAATCCAATATTTATTAGTCTTAAACTTTTGTTTTATTTTTATAGTTTTTTCTTTCATTTGATGGTAGATTAGGCATTTTTGCTATAGCTTGATCAGGTTGTTATCTTTGTCTAAGTTCAAAATCTATATTTGCGGTTTGAGGCCAGTTCAAGTACAGGTTAGTTTATTTTATTTCTATATGTTTTTTATATTCTTTCAACTGTATTGTGATAATCAGGGACTTTAAGGGATAAAGGTCAAAAACTAAAATCAGATCTTTCATCATAATTTCTGCATAATTTATTAATATAGTTTCTCTATTTATTTACAAGTATTTTGCATGTGAAAAATGTATAGCTATGTTTTATTTACTAACGATTTGTTATATACAGAATTTTATTTCACTGTCTGTTCGTTTTATAGCTTTGTTCTTAGAATTGGTTAAATTTTAATTGCTTAGCCCTCACATGTAATAAATGTGTTTGGTTGTTTTCATTGCAGGTTTAGTTTGAAATGTTTTGGTTAAGAACGAAGCTTTAACTCTGTAAAGTGTTTATTCGCTGTTTTTTTTTATTTACATTTAAGGTTATATTTATTTACATCACATCAAATAATTGAACTTTAATGTTTACAGGATAGTTAAGAGTACTTAAAATTGTTAACCGATCATATCATGATTATAAAAAAGTTCATATTATTTTATATTTATGTTCCAGTCTTTGTAGTCGAATTGTTGAATTTAGAAGCTGTATTAGAGGTTGTTTAAAAGCTTTATAATTTCAAATAAAATAAATTTTATTTATTATTTACATCAGAATGTTTGAATGAAGCTTTATTTTACAATGTATTTTATTAGCATCAATTTTTCATATGCAAAACATGTTGAAAACTTAAGATGAGGATTGCCATTGGAGTTATTTTGCATTTCCCTCAAGTTTACATTGTTTATCGTTGCCTTTATTAGCTATAGTATGTTATTGTTTGAACTTCCTGTGTCGTCCGTGTTTCCCTCGTCATATGCTTTAAGATGGTTTCGTACTCGTAGACATAATCATGTAGATATGGAGTCAAACGTAGAAGCAAAGTATACAATACTTGGCAGTTATCTCATCTATGCAATTACTACCATTGTATCTTTAACAGATCTGAATGAATATGAAGGTTGTATATAGATTAATTGGCTAGAACAGCAATATGGTACATCACAGAAACTGATGTTTATGTTTTACAATGGCAATAATTGCTATTTTCTTAAGAAGTATGTCTTTATTTCTCTAAAAATAAACAATGACACATACTAAATTTGTTTTTAATTAACCTACCTTTGAGTAGCTTGTAAATTTATAGGAGCAGCCCATACGATTTACAAAATGGTTCTGAATTGTTTCTTCAATTTCAAATGAAATATTTTGAGTATTAATTGTATCCAAACATACTTTAATAGTACTTGAAGATAATGAAACATGGAAGCTATGATCTTTATTTTCTTTTGTTGTTGCAAAATGCAGAAAAAAACAGTGAAAATTATTAAAAAATCGTAGGTCTTGAAACTAGGGTGATGTAATTAATAACTGTTATCTCTGCATTTTTGGGATTAGCTTTTATTGAGCACAATCATATTGTGTACATCCGAGCTTCAGTGAAAAGAAAAGCTTATCCAAGTCAGTGTATGTTATGGCATTAGAAATTTTTGTACTGCAAATTTAATATCCTAAAATTGGTGAGAATCTTTATTAGAAAATGGGTAATATTTGAACAAATTATGACAATTAAATTATTAAAAAATCGTTCTATTTTATATGAAAGAGCTATTTACAAATTAAAATACTATAACATGCTCATATGTTACACACTGATACCTTATTACTAAAAAAACCTACATGTAAATCATGAACTATCGCATAATTTTAAGGTTTAATTTTAAAATAACTAGTAACAAAACTATACACATGAATAACTTAGTTTACACAATCATTCTAATTTGAACTATACAATTTATACAAAACTACATTGTACACTATTTAGGAAGCATATATTCGTGTAAGTTTGGAGGCTGGTGTCTTTCTTTCATCAAAAGTAGAATGGTGTTAATACTTAAAATATATCAAGTAAAAGGTGGATATTGGCTTTTTGACACCTCATATTATTCACTCATAACTGAACATATTTTAGTCACTTCTTTTTTATCTTCACAAAAATCAGGTGTTGGAAAGATAAGAATTGAAGCAAGCCAGATAAAAATAAGATACAAAAAACTGCTTAATAGCTGATTCACACTTTACTGGTCTCCTCTAAGCTACAGCTTATGTTTTACCAGACATTATATTAATATATGTTTATATTTATTTGAAATGGCAGATGGGAAATCTCGTAATTTATAAACATTTTTTTATCACACAATTTCAATCAAACCTAACCTTTAAGTATTTTAAACCAATGAATGGAATGTCTATTTAAAAGTAAAGACAGGAAATAGTAAGCCCAGGTAATAGTACCTGAAATGCAATATCCAAAGGGTTACGTGTAGATTATAGAACCTTTCCGTTTTACCTGCCTCCACCACTCAAACATCTAACATCCAGCTACTTGACTTAATTTTGATATGTGTTAAAGAACTAACTGTACAAACTCTAAAACCTAGTATTGTCAGGCATCTTCAGGAAATAAGCGATTTTCTCCAGAGGAACTTTGTAACTATGAATCCACCGTGAACCTTTCCGAAGACTTCCATCAATACCGTCCTTCCACACACCTGCGGGTAGGTAGACCTGAGTACAGAAATGCAATTTTGTGTTAGCGATGGGAAACTCCAAATAATGGGTGTGTATTTTTTTACATAACGGAAATTAATAATTATTTTTTTAAACAAAAGTAATGTCTTGTTTCAATTTACAACAAAAAAATCAAGGGGATTAATTTTAACCAATAACGTAAAACGTATGTCCTATTTTTCCCTTCATGGTGGAATACCATTGTAAACCATTCCGGCATTCACTTTAATTATAAATGATTAAAACTGTACTGGAAACAGGCCGTAAACTTGTTTTGATAAAAGTATTAATGTAGCAAAAGTTACACATACACTAATGGAAGTACAAAATCACTAATTGGTAGACTGATTATATTGTACATAAGACAGAGAATGCTTCAAATACTGCTGTCACTCTAAGCTAACAAAAGGTTTATTAAGAAAATAAAGATTCCATTCAGACATGGCCATAAATGTGATTTTACTGCAAATCTTCTGATAAATTCTTTTAAAGTTCAAAATTAATAGTCAGAATCAGAATCTTGAAGTGTCAAGATTCTGAATTGTGCATTGGCACAATCCAAAATGTTTTCAGGGTTACCCACTTTACATAGTTTGTGCTCAACAGTGAAAAAATTTAATTTCATTTTTTTAATTTCCCAAAGTGTTAAGTCGGTAACAACCTCTAAAAGACAAACTTAGTTTTGATTGATTTCAAGCAGTTATTTACCTCCCTCTCATGAGTGTTTGGTCGTAAGATTGGAGCCACAATGAGTTCCTCGCCTACTGAAAACTCGTCTTTGACCAAGTGACACGCGGAGTCACCAGGGTCTAGCATCCACAGAGGGCGGACTAGAGGTGTGCCAGAGTCCAATGCTTCTTGTGCATACTTCTTCAGCAGAGGATTAACCTGCAATCATGTGTGGGTTTAAAATGTCAAATATAACCATTTTTGTGGAGTTTATATTATCTCATTCTGAAACTAAGCTTTATCTTTTGCTTTGTATCTTTTGTTTGGGATGTCAGTAGTAGGGAGGAGGTTAAGTGATCTTCAGGCTTTCTCGCACCTTTGTTTAGTGACGAGTTACAGTGCAGTGAGCACAATTAAAAAGGCCTATTATCTAGTGTTTATTGTATAATATTTTGACGTTGTAATACACTGAGTATTTGAAATATATTTTTAATAATACAGTAGAACCTCAATTAACCGTCACCCTTTTAACCGTCAGTCTCTATTAACCGCCACCCCTCTAGCGCAAAAAAAATTATGTTTCCGCATCATAGCCGAGTCGGATCGTCTGTCGAGCCTCTATGATGTGTAGTGACGACTATACTGTACACCTGCAATGTGCGTGAATCATTGGCGGCAAGGGTAGTGACCCAGCTGGTTAATCCCTTACACTGTCTTCTGCATTCCACTGCTACTGTTTCATTTCAGTTCAGTTTGGTGCGTGGCTACAGTGAACTGAAGTTATTGCCGATTTCGAGTGCAATGCCTACTAGTGTTTTACGTGCTTTATTGTTGACAATGCTTTTTATACGTAGTGTTTAATGGTCTTTTGTTATGGCTGAGAAACGGAAACGTGTAGTTTTGGGACTCGACAATAAACAATAAATTTATAAAACGCTAGTGGTTCATCTCAGAAAAATTATAAATATGACTGTCTGAAAAGCTCGACAGGGAAAGAAACAAAAGAAAATGACGGATTATTTAAAAAACTAAATACTGGTAACGTCCGTTTTGAGAGTAAAAGTACGTTAATGTACAGTTGATATTTCGTTGTGTTCTTAATAAAATATTTTTTACTTGAACCAAAGTAGTCTTGTTTATTCTCATTTAAAACAATTCACATTAAGTACTGCGCAGTAATCATAAAAATAATTAGTACTTACAATGGCGCCGTTATAGCGTGCAACACAATTGCGATGTTGCCACGCCAAACACTGTCTAGGTGCTAAGTTGTATCGGCGCTATTATTATTTCTGTTATCCGTCTATTCGGTTATCCGTCATGGTCTCGGTCCCGAGGGTGTAATCGAGGTTCTACTGTATACTGTATTTAAAAATATTTAATATAATATATTTTTAATAGCTTCATGTCTTTTAAATAATTAATTTAAAATAGTTAAATGAATATAAATAAAATTAGAGCTATGTTACATTGCTCATAGTTATTCATTTTTTACGTTTCGTGCGATCTAAATTTATGTCTTATTTGTCTGTCACACTCCAGGAGGCATTTTACGCGATCTTCTCCGAAAAAAAAAACTGGAGAACTGATAACAATGAAACTTCATGCATTCTCTACATTCCAGAGAAGCTTTTTCAAAGCTTGAAATTGTCCGCTGCCCCTTAAAAAGTAAATCACGAGCATTTAAAAACCCACTTTTTATGCGATATTAGTCTCATTTTGTTTTAAATTATCAATGAACCACCTACTTGTAGTAATCAGCTGTCTTTGTAGTTTAAAGATTTAATAGAAAGATAAACAAACAGCTGTCAAATCAATATTATTTGATTTATATTGGTCGTTGATTTTAAACCCACTTTGAAATCATTCTATATTAAAAAGTTATTTTAACGTGTAACTAATTATAATAATGGTATAAATGTTCTACTCTATTTAATTGTAAAGTAATGCTAATTAATAAAGCTGGGTATTGATTTATTTTCTTTGAACTGATTTTTTTAGCATTTCAGGTTTACATATTGGTATCATAATCTTTCTTCCTTAAACTGAATCCTACAACCCGTACAAAGGACGGGCTTACTGCTAGTTAATTTATAAAAAGGTTTATAGTTCGAGAGTTTTATATTTTATTGTGAAATTAGTTATTTTTAATTTTGTATATGATTAAAGGCTAGACAAACAGTTAAACTAAAGTGACATTTGTTCAAAAGTTGTGAAATATAAATCTTTAACATGGCGTTTAAAAAGGTGAGCGTGGCACTCACCCCTCGACCATCTGCGTAACACATGTGACCTTGACCAACGGCGTTTTAAATGATTATTTAAGGTGTCATTCTTATCATCTTTACTTTCCAATTTTACATACCAATATGGTTAATCCTGCTCATAATTTATCACATCAGAATTCATATCGGATGTGACTGTGAGATCTCACAGTAACTATTCCTCTTTTATTCAGATTTCTGGTAATCGATTAATAATATTTGATTATCTAATAATGTAATAATTGAACACAAAACATTTACCATTTTCTGACGCAGTGCCGTGAGGACCTTGGCTAGTTCCAGCACTTGGTCGTCATCTTTGTATTCACTGGGAAGGTGCGAGTATCGTATGACGGGGAGGAATGTTGCCAGTTGTAGCCATCGGATATACAACTCCTTGTTGGGCAATCCTTTGTCCATGAGTTCCTCCAACGTGAAGTCAAAGTCTGGTGAAGAATGGTTACCTACAAGAGCTCTTGGAGTTTACAGGATGGCTTTTAGTTTTATGACCTTGTGCACAATTAATTACTTTCTTTACAAAATAGACACAGACATTAGTAAATATAACTGGAAAATAAATTAAAGAATGATTCTCTCACCTCAGGTGGTTGCCCTACAAGTCTCAAAACGGAAGAGCTGTTTGATCATATAATGGTCCTTACACTGCTGTATTCAATTAATACCTTATAAAATATTACTTGTAATTACTTTTTTTAAGTACTTGTATTACTTTTTTTTATTTACTTTATTTACTTGCTACTGCCCATCGCCATAGTCTTTGGCCTGAGTGTCATTTAGCATTCAAAAAAGAGTTCTTATTTATTCATGAAAAATATGGTTAGTCAAATAACAAGAACCCAAAAGCCCCATGAGATTTAAAATCAAGCATATCAGACTTATGGTTCGGCTTTCTATTTCTGAGTGACCATGGTCAGATTATTTAATTACATGATTAATCTTTTAAAATTAATTTTTTACCTGAACTGGAATATCTCAGTGGATCTTTAACGATGAAGTCACCTCCAACTGGTCCTGGCATGAGGAAAGGATACCCGATGATTCCAAATGTGAGAGTCGTTGGAATGATGACCTACAAAAGTGTTAATCTTTTCTTTAAATTTAAATTTTTAATTAGAAAAAAATTTATTGTTCCTACCAATAGGATTTTAAAATCTTGAGCAAAATTACTTGTATTGTTTAGATTTAACAGGTAGGTTCTTTACTTTGTGGATCCTCGTATTTGTTTAAAAAACCTTATTCTTAATACCCTTAGGTCTCTCAGTAGATGGGACTTTATCTAAAATGTTGATATTAATCACTTCTCATTTAACATATCTATATAAGTCCCTTCATTGCAAGTTAGGTTTTCCATCACAATTTCACCCTTAAATTCTACAGTCCGTACAGCATCTCCAATTAATTAAATTCTATACAATTAAAAAAGTTTTTAAGTAGAAAGTGTTTCAAGTAAAAGCTTTGAATGATTCCAAGGTATTGTTTGAAGCTTCAATAATACTTACTTGCAAAGACTCCCACGTGGATGGAAGGGAGGGGAGAGAGACAAATATTGGCGCAGGAGGTCGACTGATTGCTCCAGACACTCCGATGACACTGACAGCACTCAAGATGGCATTTGTGAACAGTGCTTTGTACTCATCAGGATTGGTCAAGTTGCGGCACATGCTGTAGTGTAGGGGCATATCATACGCTGTACCTGTGTGAACATTGTCATGTTCAATGATCAATACCTATTTAAAATACAAATTAAAATAGTTTTCAGAAATTATGTTCTTATTTATTTACATATATTACTAGATTTCTCAACTCTTCTGTGCTTTACCACTTCCATTATCAGAATCTTATATTTCTGGGCTTTACAAAATATGTCCATGACTAATAATAAGGCTCAATGGTTTTGTCCAGGGCTATCTTAACAGTAACATCAAAAACTCTAGTGAGTTTATTTGTTTACCACGCTAAATAGTTAATTTCCAAAAAGTACTGTTCTGTAATATTCAACCTACCAGTGTCAAGATAGAAGGAGTCAATCTGGTAGTCACTGACCAGCTGGAGCAGCTGTCGTTGTAGCCATGGAATGCTGTCGTTGTTGGTGATATCGATCATGCCGGCACTGGTTACTGACTTGTATGAGGTCAACGCAGGGATGCGTCGGGACACATCCATTCCTCTCTCTGACACCTGGAAGGGTAGACAACTCGTAGACATATTTAGTGAAAAGTATTCGATAAGCAAAAATGTGTAGTTTAGATCACAGCTTTTGCTGATAAAAAAATTAAAGTAAACTATTTATTTTTTACAAATATTAATTGTTTATATAACTTTTGATAAATTACAATGACTTCACAATAGTTTGGGTAGATATTGCTCTACACAGCCACCAAATTCAATTTTCTGTCATCATCAAAACCGGTTATGAAGAGGTTGAGGCATAACAGACTTGACACCGTAGCCTGAGAAAGCACCATCTGCGCATGGGGGATCCATGGTGTGATCCCTTGTGTGATAAATGTTAGCAGCATGAGGAAATTTCTGACCATCTGCTCTTCAATTGTGGCAGGACTTAAAGGGATATCCTAGGCAGGGGATAGGGACAGATTTCTGATGTGCTTGTCAAGAGAATGTTGCAGTTTTTGATAATTTTTTTACTTTGCTTGGAAGATTCCCAAGCCTCTATGAGAAAAATGGGGGTGCACAAAACCCCGCTTGAGGCTGAAGTGCCTCTGCGTCAGCCTCTGTTCTGTGACATGAGAATGAATAGTATATAGTATGCACAATTTATATTTTTGTAGAATTTTTTCAGCTATACACTTTAAGCTTATCCAATTTTGATGTATTACTGTGTTCTTTACCAAAAGGCCATTTTTGACAGCCGCAGCAAAGTTTTTAGACTCTGTTCCGATGAACGGTTGCACAGTGAGAGCAATTCGAAAGCCTCTCCGATGGATTATCTCAATCGTCTTCTGCATGGTTGGGAACCTCTCAGTGTCTACTGTGAAGTCTCCGACTTCAGCCTGCCAGAACTCATTCAGCAACACATGACCTGTAACAAACACGATCTACGTGAGACAATATTAACAGATAGCTACATGCAATCCAAGTATCGATAGTTCTCGTACTGTTGGAGAAGAGCCTCTCGGTGTAAGGATATAATGCTGAAACAGTATTGATGAAGTATCCTTTATTATGTATATAATTCAATATCTACATTGATGGTTTGTGTACTCCCTCAAACAAAATAGAAAATTATTCTAAATGGTTTAAATGACCTATACTGTCAGGTTAATTAATTATTTTCAAGAAAAACGTCAAGCCACACCTTATCAATACCCAAATAAAATACAGCTTAAAAACCGTACAAACCATAATTGATACAAACCATTGGCATTTGGCATTGGTTTGTACAATAGTTGATTTTGTATGACATCCCATACATCTATCAGTGTAATTGTGGTAATTAGAAAGTTTCCTGGTCATGTTCCTCCATATTGGAGAAAGTTGTCACAAACAACACGGTTGTAAAAAACACATTATTGGCTTAAAACAGGTACTGCAAAGTACGTGAGGGATGAATCATGACTCTCGAACATGTGGAAACGATTTTTATAACGGCTAGATGTTTTTGCTTGAAAAAATTAATTCATAGGATAGTTCAAAATTGTAGTTGCACACAACGACAGGATTTTAATTACCTAATTATTTTAGATAGTTTAATTAAATAACCTGCACTGTAAGGTACAGGTTATTTAAACCTCTTTAGAATTATTCAATTTTCTGGAGACTACTCTTCAGAAATTTATTGGAGGTTTAGTGAAGTACAGACATACATACTTAGATAAAATAAGAAATGTCCGGTTTGACCCGCATTGTCTTTCTACATAGGTGTGGGGTTGAGGTTTGTCAGTGTGTGGAGGTAACCTCTGGCAATGCGGAGCAATCTTATGTGCACGCTCGATCACGTTTCATAAATAAATGATTTAGCAATTAGAAAATTCATTTTGTTTAAAAGAATTTTGTAGTGTGGTATACTATTTACTAGCTTTTTAGTTTGTAACTGTCATTATATTGCTATTTGTGGCCTATAAATTATCAAAATTTTACTAATAGTGATAAAGAAGGCAAAAGTGAGCCTGGATCTGTGGAATATTAACTGATGTTAAATTTAGATGTTTTATTCATAAGATCTAATTTAATCCATTAACAAAAATGTTAACCTGATGTTTTAATTTTTTTAAATCATCATTATAATGATATTTCTTACAAATTCAAGGACAAAATATTTTTATATAAGTGAAAATAAAGGTTATTTAATACTTATGGTATAAACCTATGATTGTAATAGTAAACAATATTTTACCAGTATTTACATTTATTTTCCAAATGCGGAGGTAACCTCCCCATGAGCCTGACTGTGTTTCAATATTAATGCACCTGATGAAGGGTTAAAGAATTTTTTAATGGGGATTTTTAATATATATTTAATTTTTTTATAACTTACTCAAATTATAGCTAGAACTACTGCACTATTCAACAATGTAGATCAATATAATACAATATACAGATGATTTAAAGTATATATTATTTATTCACTGATGCACTTCATTCTCGTCCCTCAGAAAACATTAACTCCTGATAAATCTAAATGGTTCTTATCTACCCTGCCTGAGGAAGCCGAGAGCGATGACATCCTCTGTGTAGTTGACAATCAGCTGTTCAATCATCTGGTGTTTGTTCTGTGGCGCTATCTGCCACACAGGCTCGGTCAGCAGACTGTTGATGACGGAGTTGTCCTCCTCGCGCAGACCGTCCCACAGTGACTTCTCTGAGAGAGAGGAGTGGAGCAGTTTCATGTTACGGGACGTGCAGATAGAATAGTTGAGACGGGGAAGTCCACGAGAAGACATGTACGCAAAATCATCGTGCCTTCCCTGAAATACATGGTAGCAGTTGACTAAGAATGTGAAGCAACAACAAGCACTTGGTATTTAAATATTTTATGCGAGTTCATGGTCCTCAAAATTTGTAAAAAGGCTGTAGTTGAGTGTTTGAATTATGAAAAAGTCAGTATATGAAGTCCTGCGTGGTCTAAAATATATAATTTTTCTAAGTCGCTTAGTATGAAAGACTAATTAACTTTTTAATTATCTTTTCAAAACCTCTCAACTGCATAACCAACTTACTTTACCATGGGTCTAAAGCCTGTGTCCTGAATAAAAGCAAGGTTCTCTAGCGATATTAGTCACATTGACTAGCCAGAGATGACCACTCATGATCTTAATGAAGTCTTAATGGAGTAGCGGCTATTTGCCATCTATTGAATTTTATATGTTTCGTAAGATTTTTAACTCAATCATATTTGTTAAAGGTGGGTACTTAAATATAGGATATTAAAAATAATGTAATTGTACAGTAAAAAAAAGTAAAGTTTCGTGTAACCTTCTGGCCAAGGTCTGATGTTAAAGTTTTCAGGTCGCACTACTGCCTCTAACGTGACCTAACGACTACTTATGTAGCCGGGACCAACGGCTTAACGTGCCTTCCGAAGCACGATGACAGTCTGAGAAATTAAATTTCATGTGTCATGACCGTACAGTGTAAAGGTAAGCACTGATAGAAAAAAGGCATGTTTGACTTAAACCTCCATCAGGCGGACATAGGTTACCTCCGCACTTTGTTTAAAAATATGGAAAACGTTTGTTTTGAAGTCGGCGCTTGACTGTACCTCATGTACCTCTTTTCGGGAACCAAGAAATGTCTGGTTTTACCCACTTTGTCATACTACATCAGTGTAGGGTTGAGTTTCGTCAGTATTTGGAGGTAACCTCCGCGTGTGCCTGATAATATGTCTGTCAATGAGGAGCCAATTTGATCACGTTTAATAAATAAGTTCTTTATTAATTAGATATAATCAATTTGTTTTACAAGAATTGTGGAGAGTACATGAGATTTTATTAGTTTTTAGCTCGTAACTATTATCATATTGCTATTTCGAGGCCAAGAAATTATCAACTCTTTACTGATAGTACTTTACTCTTTACTAAGAAGAAAAAAGAGAGGCTGAATCTGTGAAATATTGTTTTAACTGATATAAAATTTACATTTTATTCTCCTTTATATTTCTTTCATAAGATCAAATTTAATCAATTATTAATAATTTCATGACTTAATTTTTAATCTTTTTATTCACTGTTATATTGTTAAGGAAAACAATAATTCAGGGTTCAAATATTTTGTATATGAGTAAAAATAAAGGTTATTTAACATTTATGGTAAAATACTATGATTATAATAGTAAACACTATTTTTAGTAGTATTTACTTTTATTTTTATTTAATGCGTAAGTAATCTCCACATGTGCCTGACAGCGTTAAAAAAAAGTGTGCTTGATGAAGAGTTGGTGGGCCATTAACCCTAAGAATTAAAATTATTTATATTACTCTATAAATAATAAATAATATTATATACTCCATAGTATTTACACATCAACCAAGGAGATAGATAAGGGCGTTTTTTAAGTTGGTCGTATTAGTAATATTTTAAAAAAACACAGAACACTATAAACATTTTTAACCAATACCTGAAGGCAGAGACGGGTGGACTTGTCTGCGTTTATGGAGACATACAAAGGAGTATCAGGATCCACCGATATAGCAACTCCTCGTGAGTTGATGAAGTATCTCCGCAAAACTCCTCCCCACCGATGTCGGCCGACTTGACCCGTCACAAATGCAGACATCTCCACTCTTCCAAGCTCCACTGGCCACTCCATCCCAAGCGTACGGCCACCTCCATACCTACAAGAGAGAAAATGAAGAATCTATTTTAATTGTTAATTAACTGTATAAAATTAGATTTCTACTCTACTTTTGTGTAATATTAAACCTAACTGTAGTAATATTAAAGGTAAAATTAACATTTATTTAGATACAAAAATATTCACAATCATGTCCAGCACATTTGGGTATATAGTACAGATAAACATTATCAATATATACAATACAACAGTAAGATACTCACATTCCTTTACAAGGAGTGGCAACTAGCATTACCTGCCCTCACCCAAGTCGTCACTTCCATGTCATTTGCCTGTATTGTCCAGCTTGCTAACCTCATATAAAACACCCCAGCACGTGCTTTTGACATTATCAATCAAATCCTTAATATCGGTCTAACAAATGTTACTAAAGTGCTTTTTTCTCATTACATCATCGGTTACATCATCGGTCCAGGATCCAGGATGACTTCAACCCTTGGACAGTCCCCCACAAGGGGTCCCTGTGGCCCCTAAACAATCTACATCCTGCACCGCTTCATGTGGTAATAAAGTTTGGTTGTGATTGCTTTCTACATTCTAATTTCTACTAAACAGGATCTACTTGTCTTAGCTCACACATATACAGACCATTGATATCATTTTTAATATTGAGTAACATCCCCTACTTCTATTGATATCGGTGGTTAGAACAAATAACTAATTTGGTTGCATAAAAATTGGGCTGCACTTTAACCTTCATCCACTCGTGTGGCGGCTATTTGCCGCCTATTGAGTTTTATACGTTTCGTAAGTTTTTTAGCTCAATCATATTTGTTAAAGGAGGGTACTTAAATATAGGATATTAAAAATAATGTTTCAAATATTTTTTTTAACTTATAACATCTATTAACATACAAGAGATTAGGATATCAAGGCAAAATATGTTATCTTAAGAAATATATTTTTTGTAGATTAACAGATTGTTTTTGGGTTTAATTCCATTTCATACCAACATTTTCATCTAATTTTTTGTTATAGATGTTACATGTAACACTGCAGTGACCTTTGCAAACATATTTTCCCGCTTGAGTAAAGCCGCAATTCAGTACAAAGTGAACTAATGACCATCTGATACTGAAATAGCAATGATAAAAAGAAAAAGGGGCTGAAGCTTCTGATGACCTTGACAGGCCTTAAAAGGCGGCAATATGTCGCCCACTTGAGCGATGTAGGTTAAACAATTATTTATGTTTGCTGACTGAAATAAGGAAAATTGTATGAATTTTTCTCATATGCCCATTCCATTATGCAATTGTTTTACTATCATTCTAAGAAAAATTAAGTTTATAATAATTTTTATACATCTAAGAAACAAGGACTTAATCAAAACCAGGATTTTAACACACAAGAACTTCTTGGACGCTAAAACTCAGACGATGCCAGGACTTATATACAAATGTATATCTCTAAAACATATAAAATAACAAATGGCTTACAGAAAATGAGAGAAGACTCACCAGTGACCGTAATTGTCTCCGTCTTCGTAGCAGTCGGTCGGCCGCAAGTTGGGGTCTTGGCTAAGCCAATCAAAGTGATAACACCGAAGCCCAGCCTGTTCTGAGTAACTGATGTAAAGGCGTGCTAGGTTCATCCACTCCATACATACGGATCCGAGTCTGTGAAAAGACAACTTCTATCAGCAAAACTATAGTAACAAATTACATGTATGAGAAAGAACATAGGCAATTTCAATATAAAAACCTGTAAGTATAAATCAGGTTATATCTGGAATGAATATTAAATCTGTATATATGGTGGTATTCTGCTGAAATAAAATAACCATTAAATATCTCCATGAATAATTTCAAGAAAATCATATACAATACAAAACCATTGATACTCTAACAAGGGGAAGAGAGAGAAAGATTAATAGATGAGAGATTAAGAGATAAGAGATTAAGAGAGATTTTAGATTAAGAGAGTTAGAGTGTTGATTAGAGGTTAGACAACTTATTTATGATTATATCACAATTTATTATATTTTTTAAACCTGTGCAGTTGCCCAAGTTTTGTGGGTACAAAACTTGGGCAACTGCACAGGTTTGTTTGGGCTGCATGTTTGGGCTTTTTCAGTGCGGGTAGCAGAGTGCTTATGAAGGCAGATAGTAGTTTGTGCCAAGTCTGGTGTTGTACTCATAGTAAATTTAGCCATGACTAATCACCGCATTTGGTGATTTAATGTGGACCACAACTTCAAGGAATTAGATTTTTTACTTTTTAGATGTCACTGTCTTAATTTTTGCTGTTTGATGAACTCTCTGCACAAGTCTCAAGTCTGTACAAGCCTATTGACTGTCTTGCTAGCTTAGAGGTTAGTGTCTTGGACAGTCTTGGTCAGTGCAAGAGGTCGTGGGTTCAAATGCCGGGATGTAATTGGGTTTGTACCGCATTTCCAAAAAGTGTTATTGGGATTTCACTTCTTGACTCAATTAAAATGCCTCTGACATAGATAAAAGTCTCCTAACTAAAGGTTTGGTCTGATTGCTAATGGACACAAATATGTGTACAAAGAATACATTTTAAAATTGTCTGTGGTCGTATAAAGGTTTCAGGGACATGAGGTGTCTTTCCTAAAATTTCTATAGCAGTAAAAGCTCAAATTCACTTTATGAACTTATACACAGTACCAGTAAAGCATACATTTCATTTCACATTTACCTTCTACATTATGTAAAAAGTCATATTTACCTTTCGTGTTGGGGTAAGCAGTCAAACACTCTGTGAGTCTCGGGCAGCTCTGTACCCAAATAACCAAGTGCAATTTCTTGATTCTCAAAGTTGAACACCTTTACCAGTCTCTCCTTGTTGTTGAAACGAATTCGATCAAAGTATGCTCTCTGTTACACATGAGAACAAGTTAATCAAGCAATCTTTACAAAACAGTGCAATTTCTGGGACGGATAGCCTGGAAGGTTAGATTAATAACAGTTCTTTATACATCTATTCCACTCTATATACACACTAATATTCTTAAGTACTTCTATGTTCATTATCAATTGAATGGGTCACCCTGAAAACGTTTCAAGCGACAAAATTTCAAAAACGGAGATATTTAGTGGAAAAGGATCTAGACACCACAAGCTACATATGTGGTATATTTGGTTTATAAGATATTTGAGTTGGCAACCCTAATTTTGTCTGTCAGATTTGGCGTGCTTCATGGGACTCCACGGTCAATTCAACTTTCTATGCTTGATAACTCGAAACTAGGTTTTCGTCGCTTCGAACGTTTTCCGGGGGAACCCATTCAATTCCCACAATTTAATTCCCAATGAACTAGACACAAACATGGGGTCTCATGTTGTGAAATCGATGATAATTAGTAAATTAAATATATGTATTAAAAAATCTAATTTATTTTACATTTATATTATTTAATGCAGTGGTATACCAACAGCCACAATCCTTGGAAAGTGGAGGTTAAAATAAGTTTTTTTAAATAAGGATGGCTAATCTATTTAATGGATGAAAAAGCTCTGTTGGTAGACCCATCTGACACTCCCCCCCTTTTACAGCACATGCCTCACATATTAGGTTTTTATAGATTGTTTATCCATTACTATCTCTAACATGGTAAGCTGTAAAATATGCAGATAATGTTTTCAAGAGACAAAGTAGAATAGATGTAAAAGATAATCTTTGTCACTTTAGGGATATCTATATTTATTGTAATAAATATTTAAATATTTACTAGCAATAACCTGGAAAGAGGTCATCAAGTATTTAAATTAAATATATGTAGTTATGTTTACCTGTAGAACCTGCTGATGATAGAAAACGTGGGCAAACCCAACCAGAAAAACCACTGTCAGGAACATGAGGCTGACAAACCCTTGCAGTTTATACTCTTTGGGTTTCTTCTGGCGGATACCTCGAGGAAATGACATCTGAAAACCATTTTAGTCAGCTTTCTTACAAGTTAGGATTTCAATATAATTATATTTAATCATCTGAAAAGTTCTATGTAGCATCCTTATTTAAGTTTAAAATATTTATACTCAATTATGTACGATCCATTACAACACATACACGTACACTCATACAATACAGTATGTAAAGAGTGTGGGGTATGGCATTCAACTGATTATTGAAATAATTAATGGTGTGCTCATAAATAAAGAAATATTGAATGGATATTAAATAACTGGTTTCAGATAAAACCATAGCAGGCATTATCCTTAGAAAAACTAAGGTTTTAGAGTAAAAGGCTCTTATTATCTTCTTTATACTAAACTGTCCTTTATTTTAATAATAACTTTTGTAATTTAACGACCGATTCATGGTTACTATACAAAATGTTAAAACTAACCAGCTCATTGTCATCTCTCTATCCTCTAACTATATCTTCAGTTTCCCCTTGCATGTTTAACTCTTCCCGGACGGGTGACAGATATATCCTCCAAAGTGTTTGGCAATAAGTACGGATATATCCGCTTATGATTATTGATGCTCCAGGCGAGAAGCGGATATATCCGCTTTCTCTTCAGACAGCCGTGTATTTGAGCTGTAACCAGATGTTTCACGCTACGAAGGGGCTACTTTCCTGCTCTTTCCACATCAGCTGTGATTTATTAAGGGACACTCCCACCCTCTCCCCCTCTCTCTAACACAGCCCGCTCTCCGGCGCTCCAACTACCTATCCCACGCTTCTCTCTAGACGATTTTCCCTCAACATTAAATTGTCTGTGTTGGCGCCAAAAGTTACAGTTGTCTGTCTATTGCGGAATGAGAGTGTGATGCACGATGGCTTATAACATAAATAGTGCTAGTTTTTCTGGTGATGTTGCTGTTAACTTATTTTGACAGACTGAAGTGTCCCATTGTGTTTATTTAATATATACTAGCATAACAAAACACAAATAAAAAAATTAAATTTTTTTTCTTTAGTTTTTCCATCCTATGTCGAATTTGCCCGTCCAGAAAGGTTAAATATATACATGCTCCTCGGGCCAACTGGGGTTTTTGTTTAGTACACAGTTTATATTTTCTACTCATTCAGCTAACTCGTATAACTAAAGCTAAGCTTACACTATGTAGCAGAGATATATAACAGAGCTACATGGCACAGCTATCACATAGCACTGCTCAGTGGCGTAGATACAGTTTTTTCATGGGAGGGGATATAAATACCTCCCCTCCGAGTGAAAACCTTTTCTAGAGTATGTACTGTAGGGTATATAAAGGACAATTCGATGAGTTGAATACCATATAAATAACATGCAATACTTGCTGTCATCTTGGACTTCGGTCTTATAAGAACAATGTTAATTTTTTACAGAGGTACAGATTAATTGATTGTTGTAAAAAATGGTTGAGGTGTCAAATTAAAGGTGTATTAAAGAAATTATCTACGTAATTTTATTTTTTATCGAAAAAATTACGGATTGTTATTTTACACTCATTATTTTGTTAACTGGATGTGACTTGTCAATTAATTATCGAGTGAAAATGTGAGGTAATTATATTTATAAATGTTTTAAAATAATAATGTAATTCCCTAGATAACCACTTTACCTTAAATTTGACACCTGAACCATCTGTTTATGACTATCTTGTAGCTAGTAATGCTGTCACAAAATTAACATATATTGTTCTTGTGGGCAAATACGAAATATCATGCCAGTTTGATCACTCAAAATGGTATTCGTCCTGCGACTAACCAAATAAATAAATTATTTCATGTCCATTCATAAGTATGAATAATGACTGAGTGATTATATTTAAATTTTGTTTCACAACATATACTGTAATGTATTTATATTGTGCTATTTTCTGCATATTCTACGATTGTGTCTAGTGCAGTTTCCTACACTTTTCCTACACGTTACGAATACCACAATTATCTAGAGCTGTCTCGACACGAACAAAGTCACCATGACTTGAATAATTAATCACTCTTGGGGTTTCTTTTAGATGCGATTTACATGACTTTTGTGTTTACGCTATTTATTATAATGAAACAAGTGAAAAGTAGACAAAAACACGAATGCCGAAAACAAAATGTAGAGGGTACGGAAAATATATGTGACATTCATTAATCACAAACGTCAATATCTCAACTTTTTAGTTTAGACCTACAGTATAAGGTATAAGATTTTGCGGCTGAGCGATCTTGATGGCGGGAGGGATGACCGGGAGACCAGTCGGGGAAGATCTCTTAATTCGAATACTCTCGTATACTGTATTTCGACATGCAGCATACAGTAACATCAACGAACGGTTTTTTTCTATTATTTGTTATTGCGTAGAGGTATTTCAGGATTTTTTGTTTTGAAATTATTAGTAAAGGTGGTCGTTATGGGGGGGGATATATCCCCCTTATCCCCCCCCGTATCTACGCCACTGGCACTGCTACACATGCATTTTTGTTTCTAAACCCGTGTTTACACTATATAGCTGGAGAGCTACTTAGTGTAAACCTAGCTTAAAATTAAGTTAAAAAACGTAAAATTATCTCTGACTTTTACAAACACACACTACAAAAAAAACTTAACTTAAAACAATATCTGTTTTGCCCGCAACTAAATGGTGTATAGGCGAAATAGAAGTTATCTGAAAACATACTAAGTTAGAATTGTTTTGTTCCGTTCATGTATATTACCAAGTGAAATGAAACGGAAAAATATTAATTTTGATAAACAATCTAGAGCAACAAAAACAAATGAAATATTACATGCGACGATGGGCAGAAGTTGAAAGGTAGATGGTTATCAGCATCAAAAATATATTTAAATTATGATTTATCATTTAAAATCCACTTATTACTTACTAGCAGTTTCTCCTTAAGCAGACTAGAAATGGAGTTCATGGAGTTGATGCTGGATATGGAGTTGGCCGGGGAGTCTGACGGAACCTCTATTACCTCATCCTCCGACTCCCCACTTTCTTGTGACGGCCTCACAGACTTTTTCCTCATGGTTCGGTTTGGTGTCCTGAATCATAATGATTTCACAGTTAAACTACGAACTATATATCTGTATACAACTTTTTGGATACCTTCTGACAGCATGAAAACTTAGCAAAAAATTAACACTGTATTATTGAAAACAATAATGGTAACTTTAAAAATGAGTATAAAATGTGCACCATTAAAATAAGTATTTTAGATACACTTTTTGATTAAAAAATATGTCTTAAAAATTATTAATGTAAAATAGTAAAACCTTTGCTTAAAATATAACAGATTAGTTTTAATAACACCACAATGTTTATACCATACGATTCTCCCACTGTTAAGTGTCCTAATCTTTCTTAGAATAGCAATAAAAAAAATTACTGTAAAGATCCTCCAAACTGAATGTATCTATTTTTATTTATCGACTGTCAAATTTAACTTTTATCATTTGATTAATTTAGTTGTCAACTCCATTTTCAATCCACTCTTAATATCTTTACAATCCACTCTACCGTATTAACAACATATTTAGAATTAATCTCATTAATTATCAAGAATTCTATTCAGTTTGTAAGATAAATCCAGTGTTGAGTAGACACTGCCATGAAGTTTAAGACCTATTAAGATAATTTGTTTTTTAATCAATCTTGTCTAATGAATCAATTAATTAATTAGCTAGCTATTTGATACCCATCCACCTCCACGTCAGCTGTTAAACTTGCAAATTCAATACTAATAAATGAACAAAAATAATTATATTTATCTATAATTAAATTAAGTAGACATTAAGTAATACACAGACACATCAATAGAATTCAATAAAACCATTGTAGTTATGAAAACACATTAAACGGAAATTTGTATTTTAATTTAAAAACTTCCCTTCATGAGTTAAATACAATCTTCAGCATTACTCTTTTAGATATAGTTGGTCAGTAATCACAAATCCTGTGGAGTGGTTTAATAAGTATTCTGTAGTGTGTAGTAACTAGATCACTATCACATTTTCATGGATGTAATACTGTTTAACAATGGAACTATAAAACTAACAAAAAACAAAAACTATATATATAGGATCTATCAAAATAACTGTCAAAGAGGGACACACTCACTTTAAAAACTTTTCAAGAGGCAAGAATAATATACAGTCTCGACTTTAACCTCAGCTCTCTTTTATCATTTGATAAGCAGTTTGCTTCTATTGAATTGTTTTATTGTAATCTTTCATAGAACTACTTTTCATACATAATAAAATTAGTTTGTGTTAATTGTTGTATTTCTACAATGAATTTTGAAAAAAAATGAATTTTTTGGTTGGAGTTGTAGATTAATGATTATCAATATTTTATAGCTACTTATGAATTTTTAAAAATGTTAAAGCTAGTAGTTGACAATTTAACTCTGATAAAGTTCGACATAAATCTTAATTTGAACTCAAAAGTTGACATTGAGAAATTTTTAAAATTCACACATTTTATATTACAAATTCTACAAAATTTTTTAATGTTTTCCATAAACCTTCCCAAGAACCCTCCCAACCTTGTCGGAATAGTTTTTATGACTGCCCAGTCGACCATAAGCATGAGCGTGATCAATCTACTGACTTGAGTGGAGCCTCCGCCTCACTGTCCTCCTCCGTGACTCCTCCATCGCTAAACGTGTCGCTGGTATCATAGCCATCACCAGGTCTACCATGGCGCACTCTCTCCGGTGTTAGCTGAAACACAAAAACATCTATCTGTACCACAAAAACTTACAATGTTTAAAACAAGCTAAAAACAAATTATAATTATGAGACCTTGCTTGTTGTTGTTGGTTAGAGAGATTCGGAGGCTGGGATCTTATCTCAACCCATAACAAAAAGGCTTATTGCGTTAGCCCTTTGGAAGGAAAGTGAGCACTCTCATTATTTCTTGGCCTCCAGTAGGCTTATGATAATAGAAGTCAGGTAGGAAGAAAAGGATAGTTTAGTTGGGTGAAGACAGATCCAGACAGTTGACAATAACAGGTCGAGATGTGGGCCCCCTGCTAGGCCTAAGTCCATCTGAAAATACCATCCTCATAATTAGACCAGTTCGTAATTCAGAGATAGTGGTTCAGACTCCACATTAAACTGTAGGTCTCTTAGATATGCCTTTGTCTGTTGGGCTATTAATTAACAGTTCTGTCTTAGGAAAATGTCAGCCTTAGTCATTAATAGACTACAAGATCGCACCACGATCTTCTTACACTCAATTCTCATTCATAATTGGCTTAAAATACCTGGACAGGTTGCCATTTTAGTAACTAACTAACTTGACTTCTTCTGGTGTCTCCAGCTAGTCTTCAAGCACTAACTTCTAGAATTGGTAACTCTGCTTAACCTCCCCTGGTGGGTAACAAATGATATTCACTTGGAGGAGCCCCTTGGTACTCCAATATTGGTTTCTAGAGTGATAGAGAACAGCTAGAATTGTGGTTCTTGAATATGCATAAGATTTACTCCAATTATACCAATTATTCCACCAATTATATCAATTTTTATGGCAGTCTCCACACAATATTAAAATATACAGGTAAAGAATGGTCAAGAATTTATTAAATAATGTTTACATGGTTTCGATAAGTCATTATAAGACCATTAACACGTTTACAAGGTTGTTGCAAACAGCCCTCTTTACTCTATAACATATCTATATTGGTCATACTTCAAAAAAGTGTACCTTTTTCTATTTAAATATCTTGAAAGGATCATGTAAACGGTCTGTACAAAAAATCACCATCTCCCAGAGAAATGTTAGTTTCAGAAAGACTTAACAAAATGCATTGCTCTGTCAAGTAAATAACACACTTTAGTAATCAACGGCGTGTATCCCATCGGGTATACAATACGCTTTAGTAATCAACTGCAGGTACACCATCAGGTATACACCACACTTTAGTAATAAACAGCACGTACCCCACCGGGTATACAACACGCTTTAGTACGGTAATCAACGCCGTGTCCATCAGGTAAACAACATGCTTTAGTAATCAACGGCATGTACGCCATCGGATATACGACACGCTCTAGTAATTAATGCCATGTACCCCATCGGGTATACAACACGCTTTATTAATCAACGGCATGTACCCCACCAGATATACGATACTCTTTAGTAATCAACTGTGTGTACTCCATCGGTTATACGATATGCTTAAGTAATCAACGGCATGTACCCCATCGGATGTACGACCCCCATTAGTAATCAACGGCGTGTACTCCATTGGGTATACAACACACTTTAATCAATGGCATGTACCGCATCAGATATCCAACACACTTTAGTAATCAATGGCACTTACCCCATCGGATATACAACCCGCTTTTGTAATCAACGGCGTGTACCCCATCGGGTATACGATATGCTTCACTAATCAACGGCATGTACCCTATCGGGTATACAACACGCTTTATTAAGCAACGGCGTGTACCCCATCGGATCTGCGCCACTTTTCATTAATCAACGGAATGTATCCGATCGGGTATACAACACGCTTTAGTAATCAACGGCATGTACCCTATCGGGTATACAACGCAATTTAGTAATCAATGGCGTGTACCCCATCAGATATATGACACATTTTATTAATCAACGGCATGTACCCAATCGGGTATAAGACACGCTTTAGTAATCACGGCATGTACCCCATTGGTTACACGTCGCAGTGAACGTGTTAATCAGCAGTTTCAGTTAGATTAATGAAATATTTTTTATTTTCCAAACTAATTCAACAAACTTTGGAAACTGATCTTATAAAAAATTATTTTTAAATTCCCAATAAATATAGATCATAAAAAATATAATTTCAAAATGAAGTTAATCCTCTCTGTAAAAGTCAAATCATATTAATTCTATGGTAGTAAGGAACAAACAGAAAGCAAATTATCAATTACTTATTATCAATTTTGTTGACTTTCATCAAATTTTTATCTTTTAAATGTAGTTGTATTTTTTTAAATACATTTTTATAATATTGCAATAATTATTATTAATAATTTTTCATGGTTTTTATGTTTGATTTAAAAGTTTTTTTAACGTCTTCATGAAGGGAAGGTTTGTGGTAGGGTACTGAGATAAAATATTACATTACAAAAGTTATTAAATCTATTGTTAACAAATTATTGTGCTTCTTGTTAGTGATTTAAAAGAAGAGGGAGATAGAAGCAATCAATTTTTCAATTAGGACTTCCCGAGTGTCGTCTAACAATCAGGGATGGTCCTCTGTCTGTGTCCTGGGTCTTGGAGCAGCTTGAGTAGTAAATGCACTATATAATTTTATTTTATCCTGATTTTTAGTCAATCTAAGCTGCAATTTTTATAAATTTTGGTTAAATTTAAATTAAATGAGAGATGAAACCAGAGTTCCTATTATTCTTACATTTTGCATGTATGACTACGCACTGATTGTTTTCCACTAACTGAAAACCTAATTTTTCTCTTAAAAATTTATTTAGACATAAAACTTTAAAATGTAAATTTATCTAATTTTTAGAGCTTATTTTAATGGTTGTATAAATTAACTGTATAAATTAAATGATCTTGTAAAAAAATTTGAAAAGCAATTTTTTAATTAAAAGATCCGTAACGTATGAACCTACGTTGTTAAAAGACATTTAAAGCTGGCATTCAGTTAAAATAGGACATGAAACACATATTTATATCATGAAGATGTTTCTGAAGTATTTATTTTCCTTTTTGCGAGGAATTTTTATTGGTACACGGTCCTTAAAAACCAAACAATTTAAAAAAGTGAAAAACCTGGAGATGTACCAAGATCATACCAAATACCAAATTTCATTCAGTTCAAACTCTTGGGCCGTACTGGAGTATACTAGAGCACTTACAGTTTATAAAATAGAAATTTTTTGGAAGTCCCAAACCAGATATTTTAATAATGTTCTTCAAAAATATGCTTTCGTAAAAATTAATTCCTCAATTTTAATGATAATGGGTCTAAATCCATGGTTTGATTTTAAAAACATTAAAATGTTGTCTATATTTAAGCTGTAGAAATAGTTTACCATCATTTAAAAAAACAATTCCACTTTTTAAAAATATGGAAGAGTTAACTGACTTATGAATGGTCTACATATTTTTAAATTACTCAACTAATAAGAGAAATGTTCACATGACAGGTGTTGTCAGTCTAAGATTAACAACAAATACAATTTTTAATTCATGTTCAAAACAAATTTAAAATATTGGGCTATGAAAAAAAATTCAAGAACCAATAAAAAATAATAAAATCCGTACAAACCTTTCCTGAAGCCATGATGAAGAAGATATCACACAAATTGCATTATTTATTTTAATTAGTTTGGCTGTATGTTTTAAAGAAATGCCTGTATTAGTAAGATAACCAATATAGTAATACATGGCCCCAATTCTAAATCTACCAAACACTGAGGCATTATTCCTACAATTTAGCCACGGTCTGAGTCTGAATATCTTGTAGATACATGCCCACAATCACACACACACAAACCCCTGCATTCCGTTACTATCTCATGGGGTCAAGAGCCTGGCCTCGTGGTGGTCAAACTTCTTTTGTTACTTGATTTGGATTGAAATAAATCCTGCCAATTAAAATACCCCCGTCGCAGCAGACCTGCGTACTCAGCGAATTTCCAAATCAATAATATTATAATAATAATAATAATATATGACAAGTTTGGTCAAAATCTGTCGATAAACATGAGAATCATTTTGCCTATTCTCCATAAGATTAACATGGGAAAGAGTGAGTAGGTTTGCTGCTGTGAGGAACACTGAAAGTAGCCATTTATACCATCAAAAATTTCATTTTTAACATTTATACTAACTTTCATTAACATCTGTCCATAAATAAAGGAGTTTGCCTAATCTCCATATGATTAACATGGGAAAAGAGTATGCAGGTTTGCTGCCATGATAAATACATAAACTATGATTTTTTAGCACAAATGTATGAATCTCAACCACATGAAGCTAAATATCAAGTTTCATCCAAAAATATTAGATAATAAGTGAAAAATTAATTTTTCCTAATCCTCCATAAGATTAACATTGGAGCCTCAAAATACAACGTACTGTGTTTAGATTTTTTTATATCTCGGTAATCGTTGAAGATAGAGAAAATCTTTAAGGAACTTAATTGTGTAGTTTTTTAAGCTGATTCCAATGGTGAAATAAAAAATTAGAAATTTTTAAAAATTACATGTGAAAAACGCAAAAAACCCCATTTTGGGGTACAAAACCCCCCCAAACTACCCGTTCCCATTGACCGATATGTCTGGTTTACGAACTCGTCCGAGCATTTGTAGGAATACACGTCTCTACCAAATTTGGTCTCGATCGGACCATTTTTACGAGAGTTATCGTGTTCACAGACACACACACACATATATATATATATATACACACACATATATATATATATATATATATATATATATATATATATATATATAAATTTTAACGACTATTGTTTTTGGTCTCTGGGCACCTAAAGAAGAAAAAATAACATGGTCTCGGGCTTAACTCTTGCCATGAGACCTACGGTAATAGCTTCTTCCCTATGGGAAATTCGCTAAAAAAGTGATAATAATATGATATACAATACAAAATGTAAATTGGATGATTATTTTAGTGGCCCGAGTTAGTGTGAGAATTTAAAAAATGTAATGATAGTATTTTAAAACTCAGTTCCTTGAAATGGGACGCTCTTTAATTTGAAATTAATGATTGTTCTGTTGCAGTTTATGTAATTAATCATTTAAGACATTAAACATTGAATTTATTTTTTAATATATCTGTGTATTTTTAGGATTTGTTGCGGGGACTTTGCTATTTTTAGAGCAGGTATTGAACATCCACCTTAATCCTTTCACGGGTTTGCTAAAAGTACAACATTTTACAAAATAAAAAAAACTTCTTTTAATAATAGTTAAAAGAAGAATTAAATATACAAGTCAGGCTATTGT